>ML778614.1:339625-383573 GCA_009831015.1 Picea engelmannii
TATGTATGTATGTATGTATGGACATTTCTGATATATAAAGGCACGCACCACAGTAGAGTAATTAACTAATATTTCTTCCATGTACCAGCTGAACAATCATGATTTTTTTTAGGAGATATCCCTAATCGTAAGTGTCTAAGATATATATATATATATATATATATATATATATATATATATATATATATGTATGTATGTATGTATGTATATTTAAAGTACAGAAGTGACCTTGCGAATACCAAGAATTATTATAGACCATCTACAAAATTTACACATCGTTATATCAACCGGTGTTTAATGAAAAGTTATAGGTTGAAATGTTGGAAAATTATTGGAGTGAATTGAATTAACAAAGTTAAATTACTAGAACTAGTCACAAGAGGCACAAAGGCCCAAGGAAGAAGGGACATTCCAAAACTTAAAACATACCCCTGAGTAAATTCCTAACTGTGTAAATAACAACACAATCACCTAAAAGTTCAAAAGGAAAGTCTTTAACACAAGTATAGTAAGTGCAAATTGAATTCATATACCATCATGCGATCTAGAGCCAACTATAAACAAGATACACATATAGCCGGCAATAGCCGAGTATTTTTTCCTTTTTCAAAATCCTTTCGAGGAAGTAGCCAATATGGCACTAGTATATTAAACCAATAAAATAACCAGTATTCCATTACAAGTAGGCGGAAGGAAAACCCTATAATTCTTTTAAAAATAGTATTACATATCTCGTTCAGAATTGAAACAAATGAACATCCCATACGGTGTTTTACTTCCAACGATAGAATTTTCCATCACAAAACAGGTTACCCCTAATCAATGGTACCGAAACCATGACATAATCTCCATTTCGGAGTTTTGGATACCGGGAGTTGGAGGTGTCAAGGACACTCACGACTAGAATGATAAAATCGTGAAATGAAAAACCACGACTTAATCTCCATTTGAAAGTTTTGGATATCCAGAGTTGGAAGTGTCAAGGACACTCATGACAAGAATGATAAAATCACGAAATGCGAAACCATGACTTAATCGCCATTTCATAGTTTCGGATACCAGGAGTTGGAGGTGTCAAGGACATTCATGACAAGGATGATGAAATCATAAAATCCAAAATATCAGAGCATGTCAAAGTCTCCATTTCAGAGTTCCGCAGACTGGAAAATTAAAGATCAAAGGAACTTTAACCTTTGAAGTAGAGAACCTTGAAATCCCGAAACAGACACATCAACAAACCATGTTAGCTAAGGAAACGTGGCACAATCAAGAAATGACAAGTGTCAAGATGATTCAACATTTCAGGCACATGTAAGTCACAAATCAGAGTGACATGTGGCAACTATTCGACACATGTCAATCCACGTGTGACGTCAGCATGTTTACGTCACATCGAAACTTTCTATTTCAGGGTTTTACATAGCAAGCAAAAACTCCACCATCATGAAGTCTCAAACTCTGAAATGTCGAAAGGAACTATTGTGAGTCTCGAAAACCCGAAAGGTAAAACTCCAAAATCCCGTCAACTATCCATCTCAGTGGGTTATGTGAACCGTTCGATCACTTCGAAGATTTTGTGATCATGAATTTTATAATGTTGGAGTGACGATGACTCGAAGGGAAAAACACCAAAATCCCGTCAGCCGTTCGATTAAGAAAAGAAGGGATCAGATTATGAAGTTTTGTGGACTGTTGATCTGGCTCCATTTCGGGGATTTCAACTTGCCAAAATGTGAAAGGCATTTTGATTAGGCCCGTGGTCATAGCTAGTGGGCATATGGAATAAGCGCAAGACCCAATACTTGTAATCCAACGGTGTAGGTGAATTTGAATATGATCGGAGGATTAGGAAATATTTGTACTCTGAGTTTAACCAGAAGGCCTTACCTAACCACTATCCTATCTCTAGATATTTAAAAAAAAAAAACTATAGGGGTCTATTTATATTTAAACTTTTCACAGAGGAGTATAGACTAATACTCTACTTTTACCTAAGTCTGTTTGGTTGTTTTCATCATGTGATTATGTGTATGGACTAACACATGAGGTCTAGGCCATCAACCCCCAAAGTTGTTTGTATTGTAAACATATGGTAATGGGTTATTTGTAGAGTCTAACGCGTAAGGATTTGGCCATAAAGTCCCAAAGTCGTTTGTGTTGTTAAGAATGTGGTAATAGTTATAGGTACAAACAGATAGGAAAGTAATTATAATTACAAGAATTGAAATAAACATTGAAATGAGGAGTAAACACTTATCGTCGATCAAAAAACTTTAAGTTGAATGGTAATGACAGTCGACGACAGTAAGGACTCTTGCAAACTTTCAGACTCAAGCTTTATAACAGAAAGCTTACTTGCTTGAATCTCAAACTATTCAAGGATATTTATACAAACAATTTTTATTTTTTTTCAGACAGTTTTTGAGGTATATTACAATAATGCTTCAATTAGCTTCATTCCTGCGAGAAGATAGAAAAACCATACAATGACGAGAGAAAATTTCTTCTATATTGGTTTGCCATGGAAGCATTGCTAGTTTCTTATGAATAATATTTTGTGAGTGCCAACGAAGTCACTCCTCCCATAACTGAGTCACTCCTCCCATAACTGTCTTGTTTTCTGAGGATAGGTAATGCCTTCGTCAAGATCCAACTCAACGAAGTCTCTAAACTATCTTCTTATACTCTGGAATATGGATTGTAGAGTTCAACTGTACTGCTCTGTCAGTATCTGAAATCTCCATCTTATCAAAATGGATCATCAATTTGTCAACACACCTTTCCAACTTTTCTTTGGCTTCTAGGTAGAAGCCCAAGTTATTATGAAAGGGATTTTGCTTCCCTTCGATACAGATCAAATTGTTTATGAAGTGATTCGTTCTCCTCACTGATGGAAGAAATCTTTTCTTCTGATGATTCCTTTTGGTTCACAAGATTCAGTTCCTACTCATGCATAAGCTTTGAGTGTAAATCTTAGAGCAATTGATCTCGTAATACTGCTATCTCGTAATACATTTGCTCCAGCTCTCCACCCTCATAAGATTCTTGGTACCTCCTTATATTCCATCCACCTTATATTCTCCATTGCAAACCTGGTCACCTCAGGATTTCGATCGAGGTGGTTCCTTAGAATTTGCAGCTCCTCCATTAACAGAGTCTTCTCTTCTAAAAGGTGTGCTTCTGCAGACATCTTGTCAGAAGCAACAACCTCTAGTCTCTTAATTTTTTCTTCTAAAAAAAGGAGAATCATCTTTCCACATTGTGCATATTCCTCGCGTTGTTTAACCAAAAGTTTTAGTTGTTCATTTTCAAAAGCCATCACCTTCATTGTTGTTTCTAAAGATTCCTCTCTTTTCAGGGCTCTTGCAAGTGCAGATTCCAAATCCCTTTTGCGAAGATCCTTCTTATGACCAGGCAATGGGATTTCTAGAGCCTTCATATCTCATGCATATGGTCCTAGAGAGTTTAGCAAGTTCATGCTTCCACAATCATGTTGAATTTAGCTGACCATGCAGGCGACTAACTTTTTCCTTCAACTATTGAATTTACATATTCAATTTTATAACATCTCCTGTAGCATCTTCATTTACATAAGAATTATTCTGATTAAACTTTTCTCACTGTGAAAATTTCAAAGTACTAAGTTTCTCCATTGTATAGCAATTAGAAGGGATGACATTGGCAATGATAGTCATTTTAGAGTTTCCACCAAGAGAATCCTAGAGGAGAAATATAAGTTTGAGTCGCGATATGGTACATGTTGTGGTTTCCCATTGGAAATATTTATAAGATTCATGATTACGAGCCCAAGAGTTGAAAGTGATTTGTTGATTTTTGAGGCCTCTTCTCAGCACATGAACTCTTTTGTCTTTTTGAACCTGCCAGATCAACTAGATTTAATCGTCCAAATCTATGATGAGTCACATACTGAATCTCCCACTTGCTTTCAATTATACAAGTAAGTACACTATGTGAGTAGCTACTAGAACAGTTCATATTAATTGCTACGACTTTCCTGTTGGAAGCTCCCTACAAGAGTAGCCGAATAAAATCATTGACACCCTTCACCTCGACTTCTCAAAGATTTTTACCATATACTCCTTTCTTGGCATCTTCCCTCATTTGTAAATTTGTTGACGATGACTCCAAGAGATCTGCAACCTACTCATTGTATATTTCTAGAAAGGAGCACTTGCAAAAAAAAATCAATTTTTCTTCTCTTCAATCATCTTTGTTGGCATAGGGGTAGACCCACGGTTCAACGCTTAATAACGCACCAACAAATCCCTAAATACCGACCCTTTTGGAAACACCTGCGAAGTAGACAAAGTCTCACTTGAGGTAGAAGCAGGGGGGTTATAGGACATATGTGTTTGTAACTAGGTTGGGACACATATCTGTGATAATAGCACTTAGAAAGATATTTTGTTAACTCTTAGGAAGTGACATGCATTAGTTTATTAACCCTATTAACATCACAGAACATAATCAAAGATAGATTTAGCGTAGTAACAACAAAAGATTATGCACCTTAGACACTTAGCACTTAGCACTGTGGGTCAGATCTATCATTTTAACATAAAAAAAGCATTTAAGAAACACATACATATTAATTACACATCCTAATCAAATCACTAAGAAAAACATAACAGAGACAACATTTCACAAAGAAAACCATGAGACACCAGATATATGTGGTTCACCCCAGTGTGGGGCTATGTCCACCAACCACTTCGCCTCTTTATTATTCATAAAAATATTACATTCATTCCCTCCTATGCACTAATCCACGGAGTCGAGCTTCACACCAGACATGATATCTGTGCATTGAGCACCAGATCCTCCTCCCAAAAATAGGTCAAGGTACAGAGACAACTCTCTATCAGGTGTAGAGCCTTAATGCACATACATTCCTTTTCACAAAGAAACTATGTTCACACAGAACTACCTTCACTTCAACTCCTTTTACAATACATTCTTTTTTATTTACATTTTACATACCCTTACAATAAGGCCTAAACATGGGAAAACTCCATGGGATGACATCTCATAAACCCATTACAAAAACCCTAGAGGACCCTTTATTGGGTCCACTTAACCCTCAAAATCAGTGAGATCTACGATCTCATCTCCACCTAGGCGCTCCTTCCTTGACCAACGTGTCGAGGTCAAAAAGTGGGTCAAAGCTAACCGAAGTTTTCCCAAAACTTTGTCGAGGGCCAACATGCCCCCAACACTCACCTATGACTTGTCCCGAATCACTCAGGTCTGGACAATGTTGCTTTGAAGGCCTCGAGATTAACTTGAGTTGCCTCGACTTGCTGTTTCGCCTGAGCCTCCTGCTCAGTGAGCTCCTGGATCATCTTCTCTGTAAGAGGCCCTTCTAGGTGTTGTTCTATTGTTTCAACCACTTGATCTAGTTGTGATCCTTTTCCATCAATCTCTTCAAACACCTTGTAAGCTTCATCTTTCACAAGTTGTAGCTTCTGTGTGACTTCCATTACCTTACCCTGGAGGGTAGTGTTATGTTGTTGTACTACGCATTTCTCCTTGGATCTCTTCATTCTTTCAACTGTGGTGATAAACTTCATCTACGTCTGCAACGAAAATGTTTTTTGTTGTGCCTCCTATAACTGCGCTTCCAGCTTCCTTAGCTCTAGATCCTCAGCAAGGCATTCATATGTCTAGGGACTTTTATCACTTAATTATTTACATTCTGAGGAGAGGTCTCTTATTCTTACTACTGTTTTTTTGGTGGACTCCTCCCTCTGGTCACGTACCTCCCGTGGGGTGCTCGGTACTGTTTCGGCCTCCAATTATGTTATCCTAGCCTAAAGCTATTGGAGGGTCTCTGCAAGATTCACTATTTGAACTTAAACCGACTATTGATCCTCTTGTTCCAATCCTGGTACAGAGTGACATGATTTACTTACTGCTTCTTTGACCATGGCCCACTCTGTGAGAAAATTCTCCTTTGCCCTTTGTAGTTGGGATTTTTCCTCCTAAAGCTTCACCTGAAGCTCTTCTTTCTCACTTTCCTGGGCTGCTAAACTGTCCCGCGCTTCTCATAATTGTGCTAATACTTTGTTTTTCTCCTTTTTAAAGGCTTCTGTAGCCTTCTCCTTTTCTTCTCGAGCTCTCTGAAATCGAGCTTCTGTTGCATCTGTGAGACTTCTCAATTAGGTTGGTTCATCCCCTAATTCCACAGTCTGTGACAAGGAAGGTGCAGACGAAACAATAGGTACTGCGCGGAAAAAGCAAATATCTTATTACACTTCCTTAAATTCTTTCTCAATCCTACCATATAGCTCTTCCTACTTCTCTCCATATCTCTGCAACAACAACATGTCCTCAGAGGCATCCTCCATATCTCCAGAGACTAGACTGATGTTTTCGTCGGTGAGAGTGGCCTCCAACTGTGGCTTATTGGTGCGGGTCTTCTTCCTTGTTGAAGGTTTCTTTGGGGAAACCTTCCTCGTTTGCGGTGTTACTGTCCCAGTAGGGGGATCTTTCGGTGGTGTAGCTTCACCTCCTCCTTGTTCTTCTTCTCTTTCATCTCCTCCTCCCTATCCTTCTACTTTGTCTTCTCCTCCTCCTGGTGAGTTAGACTCGTTATCTCCAAAAGAGTTATCCTCTTCATCACTCTCTATGTCCTAGACTTCATCCTATTTTTTCTTCTTTTTCATCCCATTGGACTGTCCAACACGTTCAACGAGGGTAACTATGGGGATTCCTATGGTGTTAGTATTAGATAATTCTGCATCGGTGACATGTACAAGAAATTCCTCTGGCCATTCCTTTGTGATCTGCTCCATATCTTCATCCATCAACTTGTAGTACGACTGTAATTCTTCCTGGTTCTCATCTCTTCGTGCGATGATGTAGATGAAGTGAGGATCAACACAATACTTTGTTATGGGTCAGTATTGATGTAGGGTGCATGGTGTCATATGCGGGAATGATTCGATGGTGACCCAACTATTGATAGTATCCATGAAATACAACATTGGACTGCCACTACTTTGTCATGTCGTTGGTATACCACGAGGTTGAAAACCGAGTGACCAACGGATCCGAGGGTTTAATCTCTGGGAAGGTGGCTCCTTCAGGAATTTTCCAAGTGACAAATGTGATCAAAATGATCAGTCAGCTATAATGGAATTCATATCCCAAGTCCTGGGCTTCGTGGATATCCTTCTCTAGCTCATTGGCGAGGTAGTTCGCCTAGTTCATCTGCATGCCCTCCACACATGTTCCTGCGAGGTCCACCATGAACTCAATGACCTGTGTGGGGCAGTTCTTCCTCACTATCTTTTGAGCTAAGAGTTGGCAAGCAAGCGCACTACACCATATTGTATAGAAGATACTTTGTAACCTCACTTTCCTTTCTCTACATCTTCATAAGCTTCTTTGATGTGCTATGCCATGGAATGGTCTGAGGCCTTTTTCGAATAAAATTGTTGAGGGTCAGGACCCTTCACACTTAATCCTATGATATGGTGGATCAACATTAGATCCACAGTAATCCTTTTGTCAAGCCACATATATCCGTCATGATAGCACAACAGGAGGAGCTTAAAGCAAGTGTTAACCTCCTGGTGGTGTTCAAAATGTAGGATCTTCATCACATTCAACATAGTGGACTGTGCCAACCCCTTAATCCATGGCTGTGAGATGAGGTAAGGTTTCTTCCTGCTTGTCTTCGTAAGATAGTGGTGAGGATCCAACATGGCGTAGTTCTTCCGATATCCTAAGTTGAAGTCATCGTTCTTCAATTATGGGATCTGTCCTAACTGACTCCCGAATATGCGAATTCCTTTCGGAATGTACACAGTAAAAACAGAGTACTCAGAGTTGTGAGGGATGTTGTCGCAGTTAACAATGTCAGCCAAAGGTGGAATATATTTAGGTAGGATTGACGGGATGTGCATCACATTAGCCAGATCACTGCGGTGCTTACTTTGTTGTTCATTTACGAGGTTGACACAGTTGGAACGACATCTAGTTGAAGGGGAAGCTTGCAGTCCCCTAGTCGACGACACATGGATACCTTTGGATATTAGTTTGTTAGCCATTAGCTTCTTCAAGACTTCCTCGACATATTTCTCCAATTCACTAGCTTCACCCAACATTCTAGCTTTTAACAGATAGACAGAGTAGACAAACAGACAAACGAGGTAGACAAACGAACATGCAGGGTCTAGCTCCAAATAGTGACAGGAAACACATCTTGACATTTGGAAAATTCTCTGCTTAGCTCAATCAATCACGGGTAGAAAAAATTGGTTGCAGTGCAATGACCAACGAGTTAAATAAGAGGGGCATCGTGACAGATCTTCCAACAGCCAAAAAATACTTCCATAAATGTAAATATGTTCGTTATGGTGCAGTCTCAACGTCCAAAACTGGTCCATAAGCCCATAAATGTGTTTTCTAACCATTCCAGAGCATCATTCTAATGGTCAGGGAACCTCCAATGGTCATATAACTTTGCCAGGGTGAAGTCCAATTATGTGCGGGCCTGCTGTTCCAGGGAGGTTCAAATCCTGTGAACCTGCCTCCCACGAGGTTCCAGTCTGTGAAGTCTTCCATATGATTTTTGTAGCTTCTTGTAGCTTTTCCAACTTAGCCTTCTTTTTATTGAGCTTCCTTGCCTTCTTCCATGTGATTTGAGTCTCTCTAACTATTTCTGAAATTCTCTTTCCATTTTTATTCTTATCTTCCCCTAGCGTGGTGGATTCACACTGTTGAGGTTCCCTCAAGGATTCCGTAGTTAATATCCCTTTTCTTAACACTTCCTAAGTGGAAATAATTATTTCTTGAATAGATAGGTCTTTCAAACCTTCTTGCATTCTTTCAACCTTGATAGCTGATTATCTTGCTTTTTGTCCCTCCTGCGTTGTTACTTTGCTTTGTTTCTTCGACTTATCCTCTTGTTCTTCTTTTAGTCGATCTATTTTCTTAGCTATAAAATCCCTTAATTATTTATTTTTCTTTTTTGTAGCTTCTTCATCTGCTTTCCTTTTGATTTGATCCTTCTCTTTCCAAGTCTTACCTAACAATAGTGGAAAAGGGGCATTGTCCCCAACAAACCGAATGACTTCAAATTCTTCTTCAGTCGATGTTCCATGAACAATAATAGGTACATTAGTAACTCTTCCACATAAGGTTATCATCTTTACCTTAAACAAGCCTATCCTTCCCAACGAAGGTACTACAATAGGCTTTCCCAAAATTTCCCAAGATCCTTCTATCATAATATTCATTTGTGTTTCTTCATCCAAGACATAGTCAATGTCGAAGTCTTCTATTCGTTCACTTATGCGTTGTTTTGCTTTCAGGATTTCTGGTAAACTATCATCTTTATGAACATCCATCATTTCTTTCAACTGTAATAACATAGTCTGAACTTCCTATGACCTTTTCTCTTTATGAATTTCTAACATGCCCTTAGTCTCTTGACTTTCTTCAGAGTTTTCTTGTCTCGTGTTCATTCCTTCAACTGTTACGAGGTGAAAACTCTCTATGTCCAAGGGTAAACCACAACAGATAGGTATGACTACAGAAATCAACTCAATTCCATTGTATGCTATATAAACTAATGTGCAAGATAAGAAAGAGGCCTATCTCAATCCAACGCTCGATGATGTTCCACTGTTGAGTACTTTGACCCAAATCTTTATACCTGCAACAAGTTCTCAACAAACAAGCACAACAAGTACATGGTGATAGTATAAAGGGGTTAGCACATTAGATAACATAATCCATTAATAAACATTACAAACATGCCCATGGATAATAATCATATATTTTCATGATACCAATAGGACATGAAAGGAATATTTCTATTAATAATTGATCAGCAGAAGTGACAACATTATAGACTTCCATGTCAGCATGGTTCGAAACCAAGGAACCAAGTTCATTCCAACTGGGCCTCCACCACTTCAATCCTCCACCAAAGGCAAGCTCATAACAAAGAGACAATGAGGTTGTCTCAACAATAGGGAAAGAGCTTGGGGGCTAAACACTGTGTTCAGATTTAAGGGACAAAGGGATGCAGACTCAATATGAAGTAATTTCTCCATAGTAACTTTTCTCTCAAAGTTCAATACTTTCTCCTCTTTTTCATAGCTCGGAATTCTTCTTTGATAGTCTCCAAAATGCAATTGAAGGGCTGAGTCAGAACATTTCTAGTATGTGGAGGGACAAGGATCAGAGATCTCCTTTCGTGACATGGAAACCCGACTCCATTTTTGTATTTTCTAGCATAAATCCCAATGTACGCGGCTATAGTGAAACAACCTGTGTATATACATGTTGTATAGAAGATAGGGTGCATATATGTGGAAAAATGTGTATTTTTGTCTCTCGATTCATCAAAAACGGATGACAAGTCTACATAGCGAAATGGAAAAGGGCCCTCTGTGAAAGATAACAATGGTGGGGCAAATGTTGTTATAACAGATTCCCCCTAATGTGTGAGATCAGAGGAATATATGTGATGGCCAAAATACATTATAAATAAACCAGGAGTGGAGTGGTAGAGAGCCAGTTGGACAAAATCGATTGCTCATTACATTCTGTACTAACTTTGCATACATTGTTTCCAAGAATACAATGCAGATCCATGTGAAAAATATACCAATTAAGCATCTATGGCCATGAATAGGAAAATACAAATGTTGTTATATGCCAAAAGTTGTCATAGTCATGAACAAGGCCTAGTGAAACTAGTCTCAAAATCAATCTGAAGATATATGTATGCCATGGAGTACAAACTGATCTCCCATGATCACTGAAGTCGAATAGGTGTTGGTCCAATGAAAGGGAAGCAACAACTCAGGAAAGCTGCAACCACATAGTGATTTATTCAAGTCTTCTACACTATCTGCCAAGGGTGCAAGTCTACATCATGTGAATAAAAAAGTTGAGGTTGAACATAATGAGACATCATTTGATTACCGGTCATTGAGGTATACTGTTAACAAATGCGAGACAACCTACCAATAATAAAAGTAGGTATCAAGGAACCGAGTACATTCCTACAAGTGTGAATAAAGGAGTCAGTGTTGAAAACTTGAGAAATCCATTGATCATGAGACATTGATGTATTCCCATATGTCAATGGCGAGATAGCCTGCCACTAATGACTTCAAGCCTCAAGGTACTCATAAAACTCTAGGTCCCATATCTAGAATAAATGATCTAAAGTCGATGGAAAGAGACCCGTTGAAAGGAGAGAATTAAGGAATCTCTCATCAGTCAACATGGGGAACAAAGCAGGGGCTTCATGATTTGGTGGAGATTGGACGAAGAACATGTTCATGAACCAACGACCCTGTGCATCTTTTGCATGTACCAAATGCAAGTGGTATATGGAAAAGACCCTCTGAATAGTAGCCAATCATGAAAACTCCTGACAAATGCGAGGAAACCACCAATAAGGCTAATGGCATCCAAGACAATGCACAAATCCCAAAGTGTGAATAGATGTCTTGCCGTCGACACAAGGGAAACCACCCAATTAATGACCAATGATGAAATGTCGATTGATGGGTTCAAGGTGACCTATCAATGATGCAAGCAGGGCCAGGGTGCATGGTAAGACCATAGTATCATGTTACTTTAAGACAAACTAAGGATATGACTGACATGAAAAGTCAATATTTTTGAGGAGTGGCCGACACAGGTTGATAGAATTCCTTTGAATAAGATCATTATACATATGGTGGAATCTGACAGCATAGACTCGATGATGTGACTATTAGATGTAGGAGGCATCAATAACGTTCTCTATAGGGACTAGAAGAGTAACCAGTCGGTAGAGAAAACTCTGTAACGAGATAAACTTCCTAAGGCCATGATAAACCCAAAATTATGATGACACAAGGACTCAATAATTTTGTTCTCTGTTCAAAGGCGACACAATTGTTGCCAATTATAATATAGTACTCCCTTCTCGCCCGTCTTTTTTATTTTTTCATAACAAATGAATGCTATGATACAGAGGAGGAAACGAGTGTCGCAAGTAAGAAAAACTAGTTCCAGCAGTGGAACATACCTATGCTCAATGCAAGGAAATGCATGTGGGAGATGGACACTTGGGGTGATGTTCCCTCCAGGGTATAGGGTGTCAAACTGCGAAGGATATAAACAAGGCTCTGCTTGGTTGAGGATGCTTAGGCAACGGTTTATAACGCAAATCGAGGACCGACTAGAGGCTCAATACTGCAAGCGAGGACATGAGATGAAATCACAACTTAATGCCAAAAAATATCCTTTTTTATGTCTTTTAGTCTACTTGGTGTGAAAAAGGGGTAAACTTGTGCCAAATAGACGTCTTTTCAAATTGAATATACGAGTGTGAAGAAGACAAGTTCACTCGACAATATTTTCTATTTTTGATAATGAGCCGGAAAAGAGATTAACTAAGAATCATGACCTTTCAAATCCAATTTAACGAGTGTGAAAGGGACAAATCACTCGAAAATATTTTCGGTTTTTAGACAATTCGGAAAAGAGCTTAACTAAGACTCATTTTTTGGAGTCCACAGGGGATAAGGCCACATGTGCATGAATGAGAAATGAGGCTCATCATAAAGTCATGTATTGAATTATAATGGACTCCCGGCCGTGGGGAAAAAATCGGCATGGGCACCAAATGACAAAGAGGATCTAACTAGGGTGCCCATGTTTGGTAAGTCTCTACCATTTATTAGTGACACTATTTATAGTAGACGATAGGTTTTGTGTTGCAACAAATGGGTTCGTACCTAAGGCATAAAAAGAGGTAGTTGAAGGATAATGAAAAAATGCACAATGGAGTGGATACCTATCTTATATGCTAGGTTATTAAAATACCTTCCCGAGGTTACGAAAGACCAATCATGACGTTGAAATCTGCAAGAAAACTAAGTCAAAACTACAAAAAACTAGCTCAAAACTACTCTTGAATTAGTCCATTAGGTGAAAAGATAGCATGAAACTATATAAAGTGGGTAAAAATAGCTTATAAATAGTAATAAAATAAAAAATTACTATATCATTTTGATTTTTACCCAAATTGTGCAATTTGGACCAAAATACCTCCAAGATTCAAACGACGATTTGTGGGAGAATCAAGCAACAAAATCGTGAACTGTCTGGATCAGGTAACTCTTCATATCATCCTATTCAAATTCAGTGGATTACATTTTTGAATTAGGTTTCAATTTTTTAGTTTTTTAGGGCATAAATTAGGATTTTTGGTATATGCGGGTCGTCTTTATTGAGGACATGTGTACAACGAGGTATACACTCTTGTGTGAATCACATGGAGTCTTTATTAAGCCCTACACACAACTATGTGCAAAGAAAGTCGCGTATAGGTATGCAAATGGCCAAAAAGAGGCGTTTTAACTCAAAAATTGAATTGTTTTTTGCAGGATGGTCCTAGAATGGAGAGAGCGAGAGCATGAGGAGGTAGATGTAGTTGTGGATCAAGATCTGGTGGCTCAAGAAACTCTAAAAATATGTGGCTTGTACAAATTTTGGGCTCTCAAAGGAATGTGGGCCCAAGTGAGGTTTTTGGAGATGTTAGTGGGTTATTGGGACCCTGATAGCGAAAGATTTATCCTTCATGAAAAACCATTGAGGATCAAAGTAGAGGACATCTACTTCTTGAATGGTCTATCATGCCGAGGGGAGGTTGTTAACCTAAAGTCATGCAGAGCAGAGAGTGGGATGAAGATCGAGGAGTATATCGATGTCCACTATGTAGCAGGGACTCCCAAGGTGGGAAGCCAAGTCCCCATCCGGGAAATAAGTAACCTCAGTTTGAAGATCATTATGCTCATGCTTACCAGGATCATAGGTTCAGACTCATTTCATCAAGCATCAAGACCACTTATGTTTTATGTAGTAGAGTGTGCTATACCCACTGTCTATGATTGATGTACCTCACTGTTGGCCAATATGAAAGGTCAGTTGATAGAGTGCAAATAGGGGAGCAAGAGAAACTTCAAATTTTCCTCTATACTTTGCAGTTTATTTTTTGAGTGGGTTCTAGGTCTAGGACTTAGAGTGGATATCCTTCCTAGAGAACCATGTGATCCAACCATGGCATGGTGGATCGAGGTCATGAGATGGTAGGGGCGAGGTAGGGTATCAACACCCTACAATGATGACTTTTTCTTTTGTTGGCGGTGGAAAGTCATTGCTCTGGACAACTATCCCTATGTGGGGATCGATTTCAGAGGAGATCCAGATATGACACTTCCACCAGGGGCTACCTATGGTGATATAGGTAACAAGTTTTTAAATATTTCATTTTTTTTTGTATTTTTGTATATAAGGAACAAAAATAATTTTTTTTGGATGGTGCTTAAATATTAACTAAACACCTGTGTAATCACAGACGTGGGTCCATGACGGTCAGAGGGATTTCTTTGACATAGATAGAGGAACTAGGGATATGAGGTGGTGGGAGGAGAAGTGGAGAGAGTCCTATAAAATGTGCAGGGAAACCTGTCTCGTTTGACACAGAGGATTCCTATGGTTCAAGTAGAGGATCTACCTGAAGACATGCAGCGACAGGTGGTTGGTGTACCTAGAGTGTGGGTATGACTCTTCCGATGTCTCGCAAAAGATGTAGTTTTCTACCATGACACACATCCAGTGCCACAGGCGTAGATGTCGTGGGATATGCATACCGACTGTATATGTGTATTGAGGGTTTATCCCTAATTTTGTAATATAAACACCATATTTTGAAATATATAAAAAGGGATCTTCAACTTTACTTATATCTTACAATGTGTACATTGATTTAATGGTTTTATTTTCTTTATTAATGTGAAAAATGACAATCTAAAACGTAATTATCATAGGTATTAGATACATGATTAGAACTCCTAGGAATCTAACAATATGTAATAAAATCAAATTGTCGTTCTAAAAAATGTACTCGTAGGAATTGACATAGTAAAGTAGGATCACGCATGCAGTAACAATCGTTCAACTGACATACTACTAACTGGTAATCTAGGTGAACTTATAGAGAGTGAATACTATGTGAGATAACATCACACAAAAGTTTTATGGCGATGCTATATTCGACCACATTATTCATGGATGGCCCTAGGCATACACCACCTAAAGACACAAGATACCCTCGGGTGAGTAAACCACCCAAGCGGCGAAAGCTAAGTTCTGTGTATGACGATTCACTCCGTCTTCGAATCCTAGGTAGATCGAAGACTCCGTTGACATCTGTCAACAAAGGGAAAAATGAGTAAGCAAGCTAAAGAAAAAATAAAAGGGGGAAAGAGATGTATATACACTAAATTTACATTAGTATACAAAGTGTTTCTCCCAATCTTAGGGCTCAAGCATAGTACCTTTTCAAGTACAACCCATTATTGGGCTCGACTAACTTATGCCCTTCATAATATTCTAACTCATAGGCTCCTTTTTCTATAATACGTCACATGATGCAAGGACCATGCCACATGGGTTTAAACTTTCCTACCCCTAGTGGTTCTTTGGATTGGTCATACAAGAGGACCAAGTCACCCTCAACATACAACCGGGGATATATAGACTTTTCATACTGAACCTTGACACATTTCTTTTTTGCCTCAATAGTCGTAAATGCATCCCGACGCTGCTCGTCAAGACTCTCTAGGTGCATAAGGAATCTCTCTAAGTCTGAAGTGTCAGGTAGGAGCTCGACTGCCAACTTGAGAGAAGGGATTTCACATTCAACAATAAGGATTGACTCCACACCATGCACTAACTGAAAAGGGGAAAAAATAGTGGTAGTATTAACCGAGGTTTGGTATGCCCAAAGCGCGAGATATAGCATGATGTGCCAATTGGAATTACTCTGACTGACAGTTTTTTTCAAAATGGTCTTGAGAGACTTGTTGATGGCCTCTACTTTCCCATTTTCCTGGGGTTAATAAGGGGATGAACGAATGTGTCTAAACCCCAGCTTAGATGCTAGTTCTACCATCGTTTTATTCTGAAAGTGACTTCCATGATCAGTGACAATCTCACTCATGATATCGAACCGAGCAATAATTTGGTTGAACATGAAGAAGGTTGCAGTCTTCCCATCAAATTTTATGGTAGGAATGGCTTCGACCCACTTAGTAAAGTAGTCGAAGACCACAATAATGTGTTGATTCCCCCCAGTCGAAGTTGGTTTGCAAGCAACCAAATCTACCCCCCACTTGGTGAAGGGACCAATGGAAAAGACTGGGTGAAGAGGGGTTGGACGTGAGTGCATTTTATGAGTGAACACCTAGCAGGGGTGACACTTCTTAACCACTTTGATACAATATTTAAATATAGTAGGCCAAAAATAACCAACTCACAACATTTTTTGGGTTGTCGCAATCCCGGATAGGTGACAACCACAAGCCCCTTCGTGGAAATTGTTTAGGACTGACTCGACTTCCTCGTGAGTTAAGAAACAACTCAAGATATTATCTACTCCTTGATGATACAAAGTGTCTCTGATGATGGTATACTTTTTGGCTTGGTATCTAACACGCTGTTGATCATCTCGTGAGAGATGCTGAGCGAACTTCAAGGTTTGAAGATATAAAACAATGTCTCCATACCAGGGGTTGGACGATGAGAAAAAGAAAATGTGTTCATCCAAAAATGAATCAACATGGATAACATTCTCGCCTAATCATGGAAAATTAGATATTAACTCTGTAAAAACTAGCAATTTCTTGGACTTGGCTGAAGCAAAGTCGAGATCGAACTCTTGTGAGATGAAAATCCATTTATTATATTTCCCCCCTATGATATGCCTGGTAAGGACATATTGAAATGGAATGACATCAACAACCACAGTCATCTTGCAAAGCAATATATAGTGACGTAAATGTTGGATTGTGTGAACGGCAACCAAAGTTATCTTTTCAACGTGAGAGTAATTAAGCTCAGGCTCGACTAAATTTCAACTAAGATAGTAGATGACGTGTTCATGGAGCTCATCATCATCCTGAACTAGAACCATACCAATTGTCTCTGCAGACGTGGAAATATACAACAAGTAATCTCTACTATAATCAGGGGATTTTAGCATAGGGGTCGATACCAAGGTTTTCTTCAAAGCATCGAAAGGCTCATGGGCTCGCTCATCCTAGATAAAAGGTGTGTCCTTCTTCAAGAGGTGGATGAAAACCTTAGTGATATTGGCATAATTCACTATGAACTGATGTAGAAGGTTATCTTTCTCCTGTAAACCTTGAAGTTGTATAATTGTGCGCGGGGGAGGCAACTGAAGTATTGCCTCAACCTTAAGAGGATCTACCATGATCCCGGTCTTGGAAACTAAAAATTCTAAGAGACGGCTAGAATTAACGCAAAATATGCATTTTTGAGGGTTTAACCGGATTCTATAGTAAGGACATATTTCAAAAACTAGCCGAAGGTGCATAACATGATCCACTCTCTTGCGAGAGTGAGAAGTAAGATCATCAAGGTAGGCTTCTACTATGTTCTTGAGATCGTGAAAAGAGAAAGTCATGGCACGTTGAAAGGTTGCTCCAACGTTTTTAAGGCCAAAAGGCATTTTCCGGTATGCAAAAGTACCCCAAGGACATATAAATGTCGTCTTGTGTTGGTCCTCAGGTTTGATCTGGATTTCCTTATAGCTTGAAAATCTGTCCATAAAATAAAATATCTTGCTTCCCGCACACTCATCGAGAATATGATCAAAGAAAGGCATGGGAAAGTTATCTTTAGGATAAGCCTTGTTCAGGTCATGAAATTCCATACACACACAAATGGTTCCTTGCTTTTATTCATAGGAACGGGATTGGATACCCATTCAGTCAAGGGAACTGGGTAGATGAATCCAACGTTACGTAGCTTCTCCACCTCTACCTTAATAGAAGGGGCCTTCCTGGGATTTACAGCTCTAAGACGTTGTCGAACAGGTTTAGCATCTAGGTAAGTTCTAATCTCATGTTCGACAATACGAGGGTCTATCCCTAGCATCTCTTCATATGACCAAGTGAATACATCTCGAAATTCTTTGAAGAGTTCGGTGTAGGTCATAATTTCTTCTGGCGAACAATCTGCACCTATATTTACATTCTCAATCTTGCCAGAGGTACGAGAGATATCGATCGAGACAGTAGGAGAAATAGTCATGATATTTACTTTGGCATAAATTTTGTGCGTATCAAGTGGAACTACGGTGTGACTGACTATCTCACTCATGGTAGACTGAAAGTCATGTTGCTCTATTCTTTCAATAATTGGGAGAAAATAAGATGGATTATGCATATCATCCCAAGGTCTCTTATAACCATTCATGGCTTCGAGGATGGCTTCATCCGAAGGAAAAGTCTCATCTAAGAAATCATGCAAACAAGACAACGAGGTGTCCCATACAGGCCTAAGAACAAGATACTCCATGTTCATCTGTGAGGTAACAAGATTGAGATCGATGTAAGAGTCAAGAACAACTTGATACACAATCTCCTCTACCGATAGTGGCATAGCCATGCCAACATGCAACTGACCTTCACTTGACGAATTCAGAGAAGGTAGGGTCCATGGATCACTAAGATAGGAAGTGCGGAAAGGAATGGACCTCCCTGCTAAAGTAAGCCTACTAGACATGGCATAAATGTGGTGAATCGGTGCCGAGAAGTTGAAGGTACCCTTGAGGGAAGAATCATTCCAACGTCGATATTCTCAGTTGTCGGCTGAGAATTTTCAATCAAAGGGATCGACGATCCAGCATATGTGCTAGTACTAGAGTACGTAAAGAATAACTGGTCGATAGTCACGATCTCCCCTTGATGAGGAAAACAAAGTTTACAAAATATAGACGATATGACAATGACCATAGCATAGGTCCAATTGTCACCTAGTAATAGGTTATAATAAAGAGGTGCATCAACTACCTCTACCTCCACCTCTACTATTTTCCCACCTAACTGGATCAAAAAGGCAGGGAGAATACCATGAGGGTGGAAGGACTGATCTTCAAATGCAGTCAACATGTTTGACGACTTGGAAAGGGTCAAAGAACTGAGAGCTTTCCAATAGACCAGGGACATTACGTAGGTGGAAACACCTTCATCAATGATTGCTTGTTTGATAGTATACTTGGAATACTCCACGTGGATTTGAAAAGCCACATGGTAGGGTAAGCGAGGCTTCACATCCATGACGACAAACTTGATAACTTTCGAGCCACTAGGTTCTAGAGCACCTAAGGAAGAGAGTAAGGCATTCCTTAGTGATGGACACATCTGGAGTACCTCCAAAGCTGACATCGCACAAGGGGTTTGGCCCAGATCCTCAATGATAGAGTACTTCTAGGAGGCTCTAGTATTAGGGTTGTGAGTAAAGAACTTGAGTACTCCTTTAGAAATATGAGGTGGTGGCTCTAGTTTCTCAGTCTGAAGGTTCGTCTCTGGAGGGGGAGGAGGAGCGTCTAGACCGATACTATCTTTTGAGGATCTATAATCTCGAGAGTGGGTGGCTATATCATTTTTTGCGTCGACCATATTGATACAAACACGGTCACCATCTTGTGATGGTGGGTTTTGACTTCCACCAGGTGCATTTTCAGTGTTCGAAGAGGTCGAGGCTAAGTGATGGTTGTGTGGGAATGGATTCGTCAACACAACGGGTGATATATTTAAAATCCTCGCAGCCTCCATGAGTTTGGGGCATAAATGTGTAAGGTGGTCATCGATACAAAGTTTATAAGGAAATTTCACCTAACATTTCTTTCTTTCCCTCTCCAACATTATCATTATGCTTCCCATTATTATCTTTTTCCTTGTTCTTGTTACCATTTTTCCCACCCTTACGATTGTTTCGACCTTTCCTTTTATTCCCATCTGGTTGTTTGACACCATTTGGGTTTTTCGATGATTGCACAGAATGTACATCTGTCGACTGGGTTGGGTTGGAGGATGCAGACGAAGTTGATCCTTTGACAGAATTCATGTCCAAGTCTGTGGACTTTACATTAGCGGACCCTATAATTCCATCGGCATGAGGTCCGAGTTTTTTCCTAGGATCGTAATTTGACCATGGTGCTTCTGGAAGAAGGTGATATAAAATCCCAGACTGAGCATATATTAAATCTAACTGTTGAGCTCTAAAGATAACTTCTTCTTCATTGGAGACCCCCTAGGTGGCAATGTCCTTCGAGATAGGAGGGTGAAAATACTTTAGGAACCATTCTAGGAGAAAGGTCGGGGGTATAGGAGTCTTAATCAACCGCCTCCATCTACGCCACTCTTGGATATGATCCAAGATGTGAGTGGTGGTGTCCTGGTGTAAATTCAACAAACGTTTGAGGCCAACATCATAACTAAAGGGAAATTGAAAGTGGTTGAGAAAGGCCACCACCAACTGAATAAATGACATGTATGTCCCCCTAGATAGCTCAATGTCCCATTGTGAAGCAACTCCAATGAGAGTGCATTGAAACAATCGTAATCTAATAGAATCATGGTTCAAGGAATTCAATGAGCACCAAAGGTGAAAGGTAGTAACGTGTTCGTCTGGCCCCATCCTCTTGTGAACTATTGTGTGTTGCGACATCTGGCCCCATCCTCTAGGATGATTTGTATAGGGTGGGTTGGGCATCATTCCAACAGGAATGTTCTAATAATATTTGTGAAAATTTCCCCTAGTCGGATTGGATCCGGGTTGGGGGTTTCCCAAAGTGTAAGATTGACCTCCTCCAGGTGGGAACCTGCAGGATTGAAGTGGATTCATCATGCCAAAAGCATTGGTCAGAATCAACACCAAGTATGTAGGGATATAGGGTGAAACTTGGCCACTAGCTGGGTTGTTCCATCCATCCGTAGAAGGATTAGACCTGGGGTTAAGAGAAGGGACACTTCCTACATTAGGATTCATTTGGGGGATATGAGAACCACCAAATGGGAAAGGAGTGTAAGGAGGTTTAGTGCCCCCAAGTTCAAGGCTAGTGTTAGGACCAACAATTGGGATGGCAGTCGAAAACTGTGAAGTGAAGTTAGTCATACCATAATAAAATAGACTAGAAGCCATAGGGATGGACTGAACATTGTAACTTGGCGAGTGACCGAAACCCCTAAAAGGGTTCGAAGCAAGAGATGAATCATTAACTATAGGCTGAGCCATAGTACCAGTATAAGTCTCTGACACTGCAACTGTAGTGGCTGGAGGAGTCGAAGAGGTGCCATTAACTATAGTGGGTATGGGAGTCAAAGAACTCCCATTGTTCTGAAGACTAGACTCAATACTCATCCTTGTGGAACCACAAGTATGAAAGGTGGATGTGTGTGTACCACTTCTAAAAACTCTATGCCTTTTATAAGGAAAGAACCCGAAATCCTATGGTAACTGTAACAACCGACGAGACCAGTGGGGATGATGGTTTGACTCCACAATGAATTATGACTCGACAAAATAAAAATAATCTAAGGCCAACTAGTAGTCAAAGAACATACCAAAAATTCAAACGACCAATATGCATGCAAACGGGCTAAAGTGGCTGAGTGGCCTCCCTCGCTAAAGAAGGTATGTCTTGTCCAAGAGGGACCTGAGACTCCCTGCTAAAGTTTGGAGGTAATAGAATTATTTATAGGGGCTCTTGTGGGATTAACAACCAGTCGATCAGATCCCCTCAGAGAGGTAATACTCCATAAAGGTTGTGTGTTGTCTGACCCTTATTTGACCCAAGGTACAAGTAGAATAACCTATGAAAGTAACCTATGAGATACCTAAGTCAAGCAACTAATAAAC
The DNA here is from genome assembly GCA_009831015.1 of Picea engelmannii. Taxonomy (NCBI): domain Eukaryota; kingdom Viridiplantae; phylum Streptophyta; class Pinopsida; order Pinales; family Pinaceae; genus Picea; species Picea engelmannii. Next base: position 361,397 of record ML778614.1, read on the forward strand.
AACTATATAACCAATGCAAAGGAAAGAAGTCGTAAGTACGGATCACCGTATGGGCAGGGTAGAAAAGCCTGAAACCTTGAAAGAACCACCTCTCACAGAGGTATGGGTACTAGCAAGATCCCAAAATACGAATAAATCCATAGAAATATCTCTGACGCTAGGTGAGTATCCAGGGGTTATCCCTTCAACTAACTTCACGCAACCTCGTGATTAACTCCGGTGTGAGCGGAGCCTCTTGATATTACCAATTATACAATGGACTTATCAACTCCCTGTCTCAGACACATATGTTGATTTAATTGCCTTAGAGAAGTTTACTCACAAAATCCTATTCCAAGGCACTAAATCCTATACTAGTTTGTGCACCCTAAAATAAAATCGTGACTAATCAATTTTAGTTTAAAGTGTAAATTTTATTTGTTGTGATTACTCAAAAGGGTATGGAAGTGAAAATCATGATGTTATGACTCTGCAAGAAGATAAATATGAATATAATGCAAATTCTATCTTTAACTTTTCAATGAATGATATCCTAATAAAAATAGTGCAATTTTCAATTTCAATTATGCAATTTAGAAGTAAAATGAAATCTTTCGCTAAATGCACAAAGCTAATGATAAAGGTTCAAAGAAAAAAATGCTAACCAATGCAAAATACCTATTTTTTTGTATTTTCAATATATTAAGGAGAAAATGCATGGACTAAAAACACCCTGATATATAAATTCTACTGTGTATAAAAGAAATAACTCAAGCAGAATACCAAACAGCCAAGAAAATAGCCCAGGGTTCAGGGACAAATAAAAAATGAAAAACAATGAGAAAGACTACGCCCATAAATTCAACTCCAAACAGGTTTCCTGTCAACCAAGAGAAGCTCAACAGGCACTACAAAGACCTAAGAAGGCTCAACAAACATCAAATCACACCCAATAGTCACTAAACCAAGAAAAAAAGAAAGGGAAAGTGGTATACGTGAATGTTTAGGAGAACAATGCATATATACGAAACTTGCAGTGAGACAACATGCATGTATACACGACTGTCAAAGAAAAAGGAGCATACAAGGTTTAAAACAAGGCCAGGGAAAGGAAAAAGGGGTGAAAACTCAGACTCAGAGTGAACAGAATCTGTCAAGTAGTGATACGACAAGAAATACAAAGGAAAAGGAGCAATGTAAGAAGAAAAAATACTTCAACCCTTAGAAGGAAGATCTCTCCCCAGTGGAGTCGCCATTTCGTTTATGAGAGAAAAACTCTCTATGGCCAAGGGTAAACCACAACAGATAGGTATGACTATAGAAATCAACTCAATTCCATTGTATGCTATATAAACTAATGTGCAAGATAAGAATGATGCCTACCTCGATCCAACGTTCGATGATGTTCCACCATTGAGCACTTCGACCCAAATCTTTATACCTACAACAAGTTCTCAACAAACAAGCACATCAAGTACATGGTGATAGTATAAAGGGGTTAGGACATTAGATAACATAATCCATTAAAAAATACTACAAACATGCCCATGGATAGTAATCATGTATTTGCACGATACCAATATGACGGGAAATGAGTATTTCTATTAATAATTGATCAACAGAAGTGACAACATTACAGACTTCCGTGTCGGCACAGTTTGAAACCAAGAAACCAAGTTTCTTCCAACTGGGCCTCCACCACTTCAATCTTCCACCAAAGGCAAGGTCATAAGAGAGAGAAAATGAGGTTCTCTCAACAATAGGGAAAGATCTTGGGGGATGAACATTGTGTTCATACTTGAGGGACAAAGGGATGCAGACTCAATATGAAGTAATTTATCGAGAGTGACTTTGATCTCAAAGTTGAATGATTTCTCCTCTTTTCCATAGCTAGGAATTGTGCCTTTATAGTCTCCAAAATGCAACTGAAGGGCCGAGTTAGAATGTTTCCAGTATTTGGAAGGCCAAGGATTAGAGATCTCTTGTCGTGACATGGAAACCCAACTCCATTTTTGTATTTTTTGGCACAAATCCCGATGTATGCGAGTTGTAGTGGAGTAGCCTATGTATACGCATGTTGTATAGAAGATAGGGTGCGTATATGTGAAAAAATGTGTATTTTTGGCTCTGGATTCATCAAAAAGGGATGGCTAGTCTGCATAGGGAAATGGAAAAAGGCCCTCTGTGTAAGATAACAATGGTGGGGCAAATCTTGCTATAACATCAACTTTAGCAATAATCCTTGGAAAATCCTCAATGTCATGACCAACAACCTTACAACAAAGACAAACAGGGTCTACCTCAGGACATTCCTTAGCAAGATGTCCCGACCTTATGCAATTATAACACAAAGTCAATCCTCTTTTATTTTAAATGTTCCCCAACCTTTTCTGTACTACACACTTCCCCTAGGATCATAGTGCTGGACCTGCAATCTGCAAAAAATATTTCTTGGTTCCTACATCCCCTTATTAGTCCAAAAACTCTTTCTATGCATAGGAATAACATATCTTTCTTCATTTCCATTTAATTTACTCAAATCAAATCTTTCTTTCAACTGCGCCCTAGCTTTCAGACAATGACAAAATCTATTAAACATACTTAAATTCATACTTTCAAAACAAAAATTTTCACTTCTCCTTCTCTTACCAAAGAATAAAGCTTGCTTCTTTAGGATCTTACCTCTTTTCTTCAGATCATATTACCTCCTTGGCACAAATCTTCACAATTCAAGTAGAGTACTGCGTACTTTAGCAGCAAATCTACGCACAGATCTTCTCTTTTTCTTTTCTTCAGTTCTGAGCAATCAAAGTTCTAGGTCCCGAAAATGGAACCATTTTTTGGCATAGGGGCAGACCTAGGATTCAATGCTTAACAACAAACCAACAAAACCCTGACTACCGACACTTTCGACAACACCTACAAAGAAGGCGAAGTCTCACCCGAGGTAGAAGTAGGGGGGCTTACAGGACATAGGTGTCTGTAACCATGCTGCGACATAGATCTGTGATAATAGCACTTAGTAGGATATTATGTTAATTCTTAGGAAGTGACATGCATTATTTTATTAACGCTATTAACATCAAAAAACAAAATCAAAGATAGATCTAGCGTAGTAACAACATAATATTATGTGCCTTAGACACTTAGCACTTAACATTGTGGGTCATATCTAACATTTTAACATAAGAAAAGCATTTAAGAAACACCTACATATCCATTACACATCTTAATCAAAGAACTAAGAAAAAAATAACAAAGATAACATTGCACAAAGCAAACCATGAGACACCCGATATACATGGTTCACCCCAGTGTGGGGCTATGTCCACCAACCGCTTCGCCTCTTTATTATTCGTCAAAATATTACATTCATTAACTCCTGTACACTAAGACACATAGTTGAGCTTCACACCATATAGGAGATCTGCGCACTGAGCACCAGATCCTCCTTCCAAAACTAGGTCAAGGCACAAAGCCACCTCTCTATCGAGCACAGAGCCTTAACGTACATACATTGCTTTGCCCAAAACAAATTTTCTCACACATAACTACCTTCACTTCCTCTCCTTTTACAATACATTCTTCTTTATTTATATTTTACATACCCTTACAATAAGGCCTAAACATGGGAAAACCCCATGGGCCAACATCCCATAAACTCGTTACAAAATCCCTAGAGGACCCTTTACTAGGTCCACTTAACCCTCAAAATCGATGAGATCAACGATCTCAACTCTTCCTGGGCACTCCTTCCTCGACCAACGTGTCAAGGTCCAAAAGTGGGTCAAAGCTGACCAAATTTTTTCCAAAACTTGGTCGAGGGCCAACAATCTTCTTCCTTACAGATCCTTGTAAACAAGTTCTCGAAAACACAACATGTCATTCCATGGTTTGTATTAAATTTTTTCTCTGCATCCTCAATATCACCAAGCATGGTATGTGTTTTGAAATATGACCGTAACTAACCTTGAATAATAGTTATGGAGTCTCTCTTTTACCTAGTGAGTAAGGTGAGTGTATGGATCAATAATGGCGTCATAAGGGTCTTTGGACATGTGTGTCATGGGAAAAATAAGGGGGTGCGAATAATGTAAGGAGTAAGTAAAGAGCTCTTCTTACAAAAGAGTCAAGCATCATAAAACATTCACTAAGAACAATACATAGACATTTAATGAGGACAAGTGAAACTTGCGCAATTAGTGTGATTGGAGAGGGAGCTTAGCAATGCTTTGCAGGCGAAGTCATGTTGACAAAAATAGTCGTCAACAATTTCCAACCAGTAGATGCGCATCGCTTATAGTGGAATGAAAGATTTAAATGATAACATACGAATATTGGTTCTCTGCAGGAAAGGGAAAGGGAAGGGTAATGGTAGGACTGAGGTTGATTCAATGTGGGAAAAGGAAAGGTTGATAGGGTTGGCTGGACTAGGTTATAGAATAGGGGGAGACACGATGGAGGTCAAGGGATTCATGGATCGGGGCTTTAGGAATAGCTCATGGAAAGTGGTAAGTATGAGGGGGTTTGGACCTGTTGTATAACCCAAAGGGAAAACTCTTTGAAACTTGACAAAATGATTATGCTTCTAGAAAATTGTTGTGGATGTGTGTTGAGGGAAAGACCCAAAAAACTGAGTGTCCACAATGTGTATGCTAGAGACATCTTAGGGGACGGATAAAGGGAAAGATATAAGAGGAAATAGTACTGATGAATGTGACGAGTGAGGATGTCCCGTGTAGCAAGCGAATGGTAGACAAGTGAGGAATCATGACAAAGGAAGGCAACTTATTTCACCTGCAATTTTGTGGTCCACCAAAACACATTTGGTCAATCAGTTAAAAATATATAGATGGCCTACCTTTTAATATCACCAATCATTGCTCCATCACTTCTAGCCGTAAGAAAGGGAAAAACAAAAAGGAAGAAAAAATAAATAAAAGAGAGAAAATAAACTAAGTAAAAGTTAAAACAACCCAAAACTAATCTAGCCCGTCTCGAAATTTTTTTATTGTTATTATTATATATATATTTTTCTATTTTCTATTTTTTTATTTATTTACAGAGGAAGGAAACCACTAGCTTGGACTCAGGTCGAATGAAGTTTAGCGTAAAGGAATGCATCACCTTCTTTTCATGCGGGTCTTATGAGTTCGACAAACTTATGCGTGGAGGAACAACCAAGATGCCAACCAATAGATGTATACGGTGCTCATATATGATTAATCAAAATCCAAAAGAAACGACCACCAGCCTCCAAGACATGTCAAACAACAAATGATTTACCAAAATTGATGAAGGTATTGAATGAATTATATTTAGGGTTTAGGGTTTGTACCTTAAAGGGATGATCCATGATTTCAACAAACAATTTAGTGTCATCAAATGAATTAATATCACCTATGGGGGTCGTTCTCCTAGGAACAGGGCTGTCATTATGCAAAGAAGATTCATAAAATAGATTAAAAAACATCGGAATGCCCCTACAATATTTAGTATCATCAAAATAAAAATTGCACCAAGTACGAACATGCTCAATAGTGCCAAGTTATTTATCCTCTTTTGATTGGAACAAAGGATTAGTAGATTTTTTATACAAATTAAGATCTTGATTGAACTCATATATGTCTTCAGAAAATAATTTGTTGCATGCATCATTAAATTCATACTGGTCTACATCATTTGACCATTCATTAGAATCATCGTCGAATACAAATGTATCGTAAATTGGTTTGACATAACTAGCATTGATTTCTTCATTTGCGTAATCACCATTTCCATTTTAATAATGGAGATAAGAATCTTGAGATGAAATGTGATTTTGGGTACGAGGTTTAAGAAGGGTGTGAGAAGTGGGTTGGTCATTAAACATCATGATATAATTATGGTCCTCGTCACATTCAAGCTCTTGACCACAAGTATTTGATTCATTATGATTAGTTTCTAAGAGAGAGGGCTTCCGAGAGATACTCCCAATATGATTTGAATATTTAGACTGGAGAAAGGACATGTGATCTTGCAAGGTCTTAATGATGGGGATTAAAGAAGACAACTCCATGTGTGAATCATAACCGCCAAATGAGTAACATGTTCTACAATTTTTTTCTTCTAAGTTGAGGCAAGTAGATAGGGCTAGCTCTAGGTTTTGAACATTCTTTTCTTCCAATCGCCATCGGTAAAGAGGGGGAAAAAGTTCATAGTAATGAAACAGAGCCACCAATTTGGTAGGGCGAATGGGAGTAGGAATTAGATTGTACAACTTGATAAACTGAAGATTAAAAGTAAGAATTCTCTCATTATCCTTCATGCGTAATTGATTAAACCTCTTAAGATGCTTGTAAGGATTATCCAAATACCCAAAAATAGAAGTAAACCAGTGAGACAAATCAAACCAGGTAGAGATGCATCCATCAGGAAGGTTGGCAAATAAAGAGGTTGCATTTCCCTTAAGGGAATTCATAAACAACAACATGAAACTATGATTATTATTTACTCCAAGAATGGCGCAAGCATTAGAAAACACACGAAGATGTTTAGTCATTGTAACAATTCCATCGTCATGGAAGAGAGGGAAATGATTTTTGAATTTGTGAGGTAAAGGGTTCATCGGGTGAGAGAACTTCAAGGGAATGGGAACAAACCAAGGATAATTGTTTAGGTCTTCTTCAAACTCAAATAGGCCATATTTGTGAATGACTTTCCAAGGGCTAGTAGCTGAAACCGCAGGGTTACAACCACTAAACATTCTTCCGATTGGTTGGGACATTGAAGTCTAGTAAGAGAAAAGGAAAAATGGAAAGAATTAAAACAAAAACTAGGAACAAACCATTGAACAGTTGTCTCGAGTATGTTTGCCAAAAATATGTTGACACCAAAAGACTAGAGAGTATTAAACATCAACATTTTCAACCTCCTACGGGGCTAGGTAAGAAGAAGTTGGAATGTCACCCTAGGCTTAAATCCCCAGACAGGAATGCACATTGAACTCTGCGATTTTATGGTTTTAATGCTATTTACAATTTTAATAACTTCTATGTGGGGAATTTATACATTTCTAATGAAAAAATTAAATTCAATAAAAAAAAATGAAAGACCGTGCTTTGATTTTAATTTTCCTTTTTTTTAAATAACTAAGACAAAGCTAACTACAAGATAATTAAAACAAGATAATTAAAACAAATGAATAAATTTAAAGAAAACTTATTAACACATATTTGTTTGAAGGCTAACTAAAATCTAATTAAAACAATTAAATTAATTTAAAGAAAACCTATTTTTACATAACACTTGCTTGAAGAATATAAAGAAGTAAAGTTTTATGATATAACATTTTAATTTTTTTTTCATAAGTTAAAATGTAATTTAAAAAGTAATAAAATCAAAACAGTAAAGTAAACAAAAATAAAACTTATGCACATTAATAAAAACTTTATGCACATGATTATAAACATAAATAAAATGTTTTTAATTGTCACTTTAAAAATTTATCTAAATTCTTTTTTTTTAAATCAAAATGTAAAATAAAGATGAAGAAAACTAAGGAATTTAAAGAAAAATTAAAATGATATACATAATGATAAAGAGTTGATTTCTATTGAAAAATTCCCCATACAACATCATAAATCATCAAAATCTTCAAGTCGCCTAAACCAGGGCCAGGTATATATATGGTCTTTAGCTCTTATAGACTCAACATACAATAGAGCTGATCCAAAAAGGCATACATCTATGATGACGAATTGCAAGGAAAGAACCTGCATAGTAAAATTGATTAGCACCGAATCAAATCGAGCCTTATTACATCATATTAGATATCACATCATATTAAACAAGTAAATCTTTACCTCTTTAAGATGAACAAACTCATCCTAGCTTATCCTCTTGGCTGCTTCTCAAGACCACCTACTGTCAACGATTTCGTCAATCCATGCTGAAGAATTAATAGAAGAATGAAATGAAAAAGCTCTCCCAACACTCACAACATACTACTCTCTGAAAAATCTGCCTAAATTCTCTCTCTAAATTTTATTTCTGAGATCATATATCCTTCAGAAATTTTTTGTCTTTCTATTACTTCTCTGGAATAATCCCCACTCGAATGGCTGCGCGCTGCCTTCTTTAAGAGTTTGGACGAGTAGTTAGGGTAGTTCTGTTCAAGTGGTTAGATCCGTTTTGGTATAAACGACTGGAACTTACAGTCTCTTTTTTTTATATACATTTTTAAAATAGATCTTAATTGAAATCTTTAATTCATATTTTTACTAACTCTTCATGCCATATTGATGGATTCCCGCGAGAAGATAGAAAAACAATACAGTGACCAGAGAAATTTTCTTCTATATTGGTTTGCTGTGGAAGCGTTGCTAGTTTCTTATGAATAAGATTTTGTGACTGCCAACGAAGTCACTCCTGCCATAACTGTCCTGTTTGCTGAGGATCGGTAATGCCTTCGTCAAGATCCAACTCAATGGAGTCACTAAACTATCTTCTTATACTCTGGAACATGCATTGCAGAGTTCAACTGTACTGCTCCATCAGTATCCGAAATCTTCATCTTATCAAAATGGATAATCAATTCGTCAACACGCCTTTCCAACTTTTCTTTGGCTTCTAGGCAGAAGCACAAGTTATTACGAAGGGCTTCTACTTCCCTTCGGTACAGACCAACTTGTCTGCGAAGTGATTCGTTCTCCTCACTGATGGCAGAAAGCTTTGCTTTTGACGATTCCTTCTGGCTCACAAGATTCAGGTCCTGCTCATGCATAAGCTTCCAGTCTAAAGCTTCAAGCAGCTGATCTCGTAATACCGCTATATGTTCCAAAACTTTCTCCAGCTCTCCACCCTCGTAAGATTCTTCGTACCTCCTCAACTATTCCATCAACCTTATATTCTCCATTGCAAACCTCGTCACCTCAGGATTGCGATCGAGACAGTTCCTTAGAATTTGCACCTCCTCCATTAACACATTCTTCTCTTCTAAAAGGTGTGCTTCTGCAGACATCTTGTCACAAGAAAAAACCTCCAGTCTCTTAATTTTGTCTTCTCCAAAACGGAGCATCATCTTTCCACATTGTGTATCTTCCTCGTGTTGTTTAAACAAAATTTTTAGTTGTTCATTTTCAGCATCCATCGCCTTCATTGTTGTTTCTAAAGATTCCTCTCTTTTTAGGGCTCCTGCAAGTGCAGATTCCAAATCCCTTTTGCTAAGAGCCTTCTTATGACCAGGAAGTGGGATTGCTAGAGCCTTCATATCCCATGCATATGGTCCTAGAGAGTTCAGCAAGGTCATGCTTCTACAATCATCTTCTTGAGTGGGTGACACTCCTTTTAGCTGACCACGCTGGAGAGTAACTTCTTCCTTCAACTGTTGAATTTGCATCTTCAATGTTATAACATCTCCTATAGCATCTTCATTTACAGAAGCATTATTCCAAATAAACTTTGCTTGCTGTGCAAATTTCAAAGTGCTAAGTGTCTCCATTGTACAACAATTAGAAGGGCTGACATTGGCAATGATAGTCGTTTTAGAGTTTCCACTAAGAGAATCCTGGAGGAGAAATGTAAGTTTGGAGTCACGATACGATACATGTGGTTTCGCATTGGAAATATTTATAAGATTCATGATTACGAGCCCAAGAGTTGAAAGTGATTTGTTGATATTTGAGGCCTCTTTCAAGCACTCACCCTCAGCACCTAAACTCTTCTGTCTTTCTGAACCTTCCAGATAAAATAGATTTAAGCGTCCAAATATATGCTGAGTCACAGACTGACTCTCCCACTTACTTTCAATTATACAAGTAAATACACTATGTGAGCGACTACTAGCATGGTTCATATTAGTTGTTGCGACTTTCCTGTTGGCAGCTCGCTACAGGAGTAGCCGAATAACATCAGTGACACCTTTCACCTCGACTTCTGAAAGATTTTCAACATATACTCCTTTCTTGTCATCTTCCCTCATCTGTAAATTTGTTGACAATGGCTCCAGGAGATCTGCAACCTTCTCATTGTATATTTCTAGAAAGGAGCACTTGCAAAAAAATTTCAATTTTTCTTCTTTTCGAGCATCGTCTTCCTTACAGATCCTTGTAAAGAAGTGTTCGAAAACATTAGGCGTCATTCCATGGTTTGCACTCAATTTTTTCTCTGCATCGTCAATATCACCAAGCATGGTATGTGTTTTTGAAATATGACCATAACTGACCTTGAAGAATACCTTGAAGAATAGTTATTGAGTCTCTCTTTTACCTAGTTAGTAAGGCGAGCGCATGGATCAATAATGGCGTCATAAGGGTATTTGGACATGTGTGTCATTGGCAAAATAAGGGGGTGCGAATAATAACATTTACTAATAACAATGCACAAACATTTAATGAGGACAAGTGAAACTTGTGCAAGTAGTGTGACTAGAGAGGGAGCCTGGCAATGCTTTGTCGGTTAAGTCATGTTGACAAAAATAGTCGTCAACAAGGTACTGATCTTACCAAGGTTATTGAAGGGGCTTGGGGGATGGGAAACTCGAGCCTAGTTCCACTGACTTTTGGGAAAGTTTCTTTGATCTGGGGGGTCTCATTTTCTTGTACCGGAGCAACTTGCTCCGCCTGATGGTCAACTCCTCCTTGGAGAAGGACCGGATCTTCTCTGTCTTCCATAAGATCCATACATCCCTAGTCCTCTCTTGCTTATACACCTTCCTTATCTCATATGCTCTCCATGGGACGTCTTTCTTTCTTCGCTTCTTTTTCTTGCAATCTTAGACTGGCTAGTATTTCTTGTCTTCGCAACTTATGCAACTCCTATGACCTTCTTTCATTCGTTCCTTCAGATCCAATTTCTTTCTGAAACACTTCAGACTACTTCACTGCTCTCTTTACCTTTCCTTTCCACCATTTCTGAACTATGACGGCTCTCCTCAGGGCGTGATCGCTTCTTTCTATTTTCTCTTCCCCCATCTATCAAAGAACTCGTTCCCCTTCTTAGGTCATGAACTTGCCCCAAGATCACCCCACCCCGAGCCCATGGGTTTAAGTTGCCATCTCACATGAGGGAACAACTAGCATCCCCTCCTCCACTAAAAATACCTTGATCCAAAGGGGAATCTGCCTCAACAATATTTCATGTGCCCCTTTCTTGAATATTGCTTTGGCTCTTGAAAAATACCGGTGGTTCTCCACTGCAAACTCGATGATATAGCCTTCCAAAGATGTGTCAAACTAGAAATCCACCGCTCGAGTGATCTAGTGATCCAGTTGGTGAATCTTTACTATTTTCTATATATCCCAAGAACCAATTTCTATAACCCGTTCTTTGAAGTTTGGTGCTTCTTGTAGGCGATCTATCCATTGGAACAACTTTTCCGAGAATTCTACCTAGAAAATATCATACCGGTCGCTTGATCTTTCTGAGTAGAAGAAAAAATCCTTGGTGGCGTCCCATTTCAAATTATATAACTACACTTAATTCAATATGAATGCATCACACTTACTTTCCCACCATTGTTGAATGTCATACTTGTGGACCTGTTGAGGCATTCTCCCTACAGGTTCCCTTGTAAAATCAGGGTCCCGAAAACGAAACTATTTTGTAGGTGCAAAGTTGTCAGACTAATATCCTCTTCAAGTTACCAACAAAAGGGTACCGATGTAGGGTACTGACATTTTCATCTTTCTGAAAGGAAATATGTCTCACCCGAAGCACAATCGAGATAGAAGAACTAAGGGAAGGGTAAGAATAATTATATATAGATTTATAACCCATCTATCGTGTTACCATTATAACACAAGATAAATTACTCAGTTCAGATCCTTAACACATCATACATTGATACATGAGAACGGGACTATACAAAACATCCAGAGGTGATAGATACATGTAATTAATAACATACAACAACATAATGGCAGTTCAAAGATACAGAAAGTAATATAAATGAGAAGCATTTTCAAAATTTGATCTCCATTCTCTTTCTATTATATTAGAAGTCTTGGACAATGAGAATTCACAGCTTTACATTAGTCATCTACCCTACTCAACATAGAGATATCAATATGTACAACTCACTACAATACTACAACTAATAGTAATCAGTTTGAGCTCTTCCCTTACAAATTACATTCTAGATCTTGAGTACTGGTCTAGTTCTTGCCTCTTGTTTGTCTCTCCTATCTTTCACACACCCATGCATTACAATACAATACCATACATCATAGAATTCCATACAATAATTTTATTTTCCTCCTTGGGAAACTATAGACCCTCTTCTCTTCTTGATTCTGTTGTAACAGTATTGTCTCAAAACTGATTCTACGCTGGCTTCAGACTGGGTTATGTTCCAATGTATTTATGTTACATGTTTCCTTTCTCGGCCTTCTTCACTTGATGGGTTGTCTCCTTGATAAATTGTGCAACTTATTTTATCAAAATGAAGGGCCCAACACCCATACAGTGGACCTGGCATGTGATTGTTTGCTCGAGCATTGGTTGTACCATGGTGGCGTTAGTTTCCTATCCTAGGTATCCACACATGTTACTTGCAGGGGTTATTCTACATGTATCCTCAGTCAGATAGGGATCAAACAACACACAAAATTTATGGAAGATTTTATCTTCAGAGGGGTATGATTGATAACGCAGTGAAGCCCATGAGGGTCCTTACAACTGATTATGTTACCTCCACTCTATTTTTTGGCAGTGTCAATCCCCTCCCGGGAGAGGCATACCTTCTTTAGTTCGTGAGGCCCCTTCTTAGCCACCCTCTCTTGTTTGCATGCATTGGATTATAGTTTTATTTAGGAGTGTTATCTTTTTATATTAGTTGGCCTTTGGATTTTTCTTTGCATCATGCGTTTTGAGTCATCATGGAGCAAGACCAACCTCCCTGCTAGTCTCGTCGACTCTTGAATCAGTTACCACAATTTGGTATGATGCCAAAACCACCTCCTAAAAGGCGTATAATTAATAAACATGGTACTTACATCTCCACTTCTCATGCTCACGATCATTCCATTCTAAGTTCTAATTCGAATCCAAACTCCGCTATGGCTAGTGGAGCCCCCGCTTCTTCCTCAGTCAGCATTTCCCAATCCATGAGATTAGCTCAGTCCATGGGGAAAAATTATTTTATATTTTCAAGTGGTATGACTTTGTCATCATTGATATCCATTCTCCCTGGCACCATTTTGATGGGGATGCTTTTTCATAGTACTTAGTCGATGCCTCTATCCCATAATCATTTTTCTTTTGGTATGTCGAATATGACTTCACACATATCATCCTCCTTTCCGAAATCTAATGTCAATGCTAGTTTTGGGTCGGGGGGCACATCACCTCCTTATAATCCTTTCCCATTTAGTGGGGGGCATATCCCTCAGTCATTTCCTATGATAGGACACAATCCTAGTTATAATTTTCATGGATGGAAGAGGAAAATGGGTGGTGTTTCTACTTCATATATCTCGTCCTTCTATCCATCATCCACAATGCCTTTTTGTGTGAATTATTTTCTTATGGAAAACCCTCCTCTAACCTATGGTATTACATTAAGGTGAAATCAATTTTCTAATTTGGGAAACCCCCCACACAAAGTTCCTTGATCGGGGGGAAATGTATATCTGCACATGGGTAATCTGTACCATATCACTTTTTCCTCGCAAGCGTTCCCATTTGGGATGATGACTTCATAGCCTTTCATTAAACCAAAATCTACTAGTCATGTTGGGGAGTCATCAACAACCTCTGTGATTCATGTTGAAGAAAAAAAACCAACCACTACAAGTTATGCTGGGGGAAAGAAACCAACTACTACAATTTATGTTGGGGGAATGAATCTAGTCACTCATATTCATATTGGACAAACATTACCAACCAATGCAATTCATGTTGGATATCAACTACTAGCCTCTGCAAGTCATGTTGGGAGTATGTCGCCAACCACTACAGGTCATGCTGGGGGCATTGCTATGATTGAGAAGCCTAGACATATATGACATAAGCCCAAGTTCCTTTGTAGACTTTGCAAAGGAGACCACCTAACTCGTTTATTACCTACGATTGTTGTGGTATGGGATGCATGGTCCTTTTATGATGTCCTTTCTAGTTCTGAGTCACCTTTAGTTTCCAAGCAATATAATCAATATTTGGTTGATGAAGCGGCTATACCGATATAATATTTGACTAACACCACTCTTGTTTTTGGGGGTGATGCATCTCTTGACCATGTTTTCTCGCATCATATTCAACTAGAGGTAGAGGAAGTGGTCGTGTTGATGCAATCTTCGGTCGATCTCACTCTTCTCTTAGAGAGTGACAAGTCTAAGGAAGTGACATCGTCAATGAAATCTTTGGCCAATCCCACTCTTCTTTTGGGGAGTGATGAGTCTTTCGATCGTGTCCTTAGCATTTCCAGTTTAGTACCTTCTGAACAAGGGGGAATTCCACTCTCTCTGAGTATGCTCCCTCCAAGACATAGGATGTTTTCCTTTGATTGGAATGATCTTGTAGAGCCTTGCATTCATTCTTCTGCACCCTTCTAGATAATGGTTGGAGTTAATAAAATAGGTGTTCGTCGATGTATTGTAGATGACGTATCCTCTGTAAGTATTTTATCCTCTTAGACTTGGCAAGTTTTGGGTTCTCCCAATCTTGTGCCAGCTACCAGTGAGTAGTTGGATTTTGACAAAATACCCACACATAAGCCTTAACCTCCCCCTATGGGCCCGAGTAATATGGTGTTTCCTCTTGAGTCTGATCTTGTTTTTTTTGAGACCTCGAGCCCTAGTATTTGTGAGTTGTCGAGCCCCAGTTTCATGGGTGTTGATTTTCCTTCAGATGAGGCTATCCTTGAAGCTATGATTTTTTATTTTCGACCTCTTCCTAAAATCAAAACTTTACAATTTGGTTACCAAAGAATCCCTTGGCTTGAGCCTAGAAATGGGATTTACCTAGGGAACTACTATCCATAAACTGCAAGGCTGTGCTGCTCTGTACATATTGTACTTTTAGGTTTTCTTATTTTCAAATTCGGTATCCCTTAACACATGTTTTATCATAGGTTTCTATATTGGAGTTATTAACTTCTGGGTAAGTGTTTTTCGTCTTATATACAGGACTATGGAGACATTTTCTTGGGTAATTTTATTTATGTCGAACCATTCTAACAGGTTATGATCTCGAAACTGGCATATAGGTTATATTTTACCCTCCATGAATTTTTCCATTATCCGTTTCTTGTATCATTTGGTCTTATCATCAACCCCACAGAGTTGCAACACATAACCTTCTTTGTTGTTTAGAAGTGTTGTAATTCACATGGTAGAGCCTACCTTTCATGGGCATCCTAGCTTGGACCCCCTTTTCATTTTGGCTCCCATGCTGTCATTTTTCTATTAGGCTTGGGAGTAATGTTTAGATCCTCCATGAAATTGTGTTTGAACTTCATTCTTCTTAAACTCAATCTAGGTTCTGTCCATTAGCTACAGGACTCCACCATTATATGATTCTCATAACAAAATCTAGGAGTCTTAGTTAATCTCTTTTCAGACTCCTTAAAATTGAATATATTGTTGAGTGAACTTGTTGTATTTCACACTTGTAAAATGGATTTGAAAAGACGTCTATTCAGTGAAAGTTTACCCCTTTTTCATACCAAATGGAATAACTACAAAAAATGTATACTCTAGTCAACACTGGCTGGAATAGTTCTCCTTAGTATTTTTTTTACACTTTTTCGGGCCTGGGAGACTAAATTTACGAAAAAGAACACCATTAAAATATTACTTATGAGGTTTTCAAAATGAGGATGAGTTGTAACTGCATTTCATATTGAATTCTCATACTTTTAGGCCTAACTATGACTTCAACATGCCATTGTTGAACCACTTGCTTTTGCATTACTATAAGTTCCCAACCTTGCAATTTATTCCTTTGTGACTCGACACCTTAACCCTTGAGGAAACTTTTCCATAGTGTCCTTGTCCTATACATGCTTTCCTTGCATTGAGCATAGGTATGTTACTTTCACTATGGAACTAGTTTACTTTCCTACAACACTTGTTTCCTCCATTGTACTATAGAACTCTTTTATTCTTTTTCAAGCTTTAATAATATGGAACAGACAAAAAAATTGAAAAACAAAAAAGAAGGGCAGGAAAAGAGTATTGTCTTTGATCGGTAGAAGTCATTTTTCCTTTGAACATAGCACAAATGTTTCAGTCCATTCATCAAAGGTTTGGGTTTAGTATGGCCTTAGGAAGTTGAACTCATTACTCAAAGTTTACTCCTCTCAATGGTCATTCTTCCAGTCCTTATGGAGAGTTTGTCAATTCCTCTTATGTCACAAACTTTTGTCAATATTCAGTCTTGATTCTATGCTCCCTGAGTTATCCATCTGTCTCATGCTCTTGTTCGAAGTAAGTCTAAACCTGTGTCGGCCATTCCTCAGAATTATTGACTTTGCATGTCGTCCATCCCTTTCTAAGTGTATCTCAGATTCACATGAAGCTATTTTCCTACCTTCCACCCTGCACCTATTTTCATCATTGGTAGGTGACCTTGAAATCAACATATGAGATCTCTTCATTGGTCACTCAATGGGTGGTTTCCCTTATGTTCGACAACAATAAATATATTCACACATTGGGATTCATGTAGTGTATTAGATTCCATTAGAACCTATTGGTATTTTCCTCACCTCTGTCAATATTTTTCATTATTGGTTGTTACTCAGAGGGTCTCTTTCATGTAATAATTTCATATCGTGCATGCAAGAAATGCACACGGTAATTGGTTTGTGCATATCCTTCTTGTCCAAGTTCTTCCTAATCATCAAGTATTTCCTTGTACCTCATGCTGGATGATGAGAGATAGTTTAATGCTCTCCTTTAAGTGGATCTCATTCCATTGACTTTAGCTCATCTATTTTGGAATCCAGATCTAGATTCATAAGAGTACCTAGAGGCTTGTAGTCATAAGTGGCGAGTTCTCTTGTCATCGATAGTTGGGAATACATTAATGTCTCCTTCTTAATGGATTCTTCAAGTGTTCGACCTTAATACCTTTATTCACACTTGTTGAGTGTACTTGGTTTTCATAATCAATGGGTTTTATCATGTTTTTTAATGGTATACCTTAATGAATGATAATCAAACGAAGTCTCATTGTGTTCGAATTCAACTGATTTATTCACATGATGTGGATTTGAACCATCGGTGGTTAGTGTAGAAGACCTCCTACTCACATTAGAAACATCTCATACCTGTTGTTTTTTTTCATCGTACGAGTACCTATATGACTTCAGTTATCATGGAAGATCACATTTTACTCCATTGTATACATATATCTTCAATTGATTTTGAGATTGGACTCCATTGTATTTTTTTCATGCCTATGACCACCTATGGAATATGTCTACCTTGAATTACTTTTTCATGGCCATGAACAATTATCTTCTATATATTGACATGGATATACATTGCACTTGAAATTGGAATACGTGTGTACAAAATCAATATGTATTGTAATATTCTGATGGGTGACTAGTTCCTCCGGCTGGGTCCTTACTATTCCACTTCTGGGAATTATAATGTATTTCGTCCATCATGATTGCTCCTATGACCTCACACATTAGGGGGCATATGTTATAGAATTTTTTTTCCACGCTCTATGCACCATGCTTTAGTGGACTTCCCTTTCCCTATGCAGACTTAGTTTCCATTATCCTTTTCATTTCATATGCTATAAACACTCCCATTCAAACCTTCAATTCCCTTTGGAGGCTATAAATTGATCCATATACAAGCCTTGAAAAAAGAGAGAAAAGTTGAGAGAAAATAAACTTAGGATAAATTTCACCTCATATTGAGTTTGCATCCCTTAGTCCTTTAAGTCTGAACTTTCCTTATGTTAAGAGCCCAATCTCTCCCTACCTTGTGAAGGAGGAACCCAATTACTCCTAGAACTTGTGATCTTTCCTTGTGGAGGATTGAAGCGGTGAAGGCCAAAGTAGAGGGACTTAGTTTCTTGGTTTTAAAGAGTTGTTGATACAAGAAGTTGTCACTTATGTACTCATGTTGATTATATTAATAGAAATACTCTTTTATCGCCAATTATATGTTTCAAATGTTTATATGATTCTCCTTGGGTAAATTTGTTATACATGTTGATGGACTATGCTATTTTATATGCTAAAATTTGATACATTTTCAATATGCTTGTGTATCTTGGATGTTGAGGACAAGTTTTAGGTATCAAGAATTGTATTTTGAGCTCAATGGTGGTCTCCTACAAACATCTGGAAGAGGTAGGCTTCTAGCCTTTATTTTGTTGGAATTTCCATTTATCTAGCATACTTGAGATTTGAGTTGATTTCTTGGTGTCATTCTATCTATTGTGGTCCTATCCCAAACCATAGATATTTATTCCTCATAAAAATGGTAAAAAGAACAAACAATGAGCTCAAGAAACTTCAAAATAAGAAATAAAGGATGGAGAAGTTTGACAAGAGAACAAACAAGCTTAAAAAGAGGAGAAGTTTGAGCAATTTAGTGGAACAAATAATAGAGGATACACTATTCTTCCAAGATCTAATGAAAATTTAGATCCACAACTACACACATGTTGCAACACCTCCATACCTTTCCAATAGTTCATGGGCCTTTCATGTATGTTCTTTTGTAACACCTCTAATTCTTTTAGGAGTATTGTGCACAAGTCATAACTATTAGTTTCTAGTGCCACCATTGATGCAAGAAATAAAATGGCAACCAAATTTAGATTAAGAAAAGGTAGGAAACTCAATCTACTTAGGGAATTCCTATACTCATCATCCCAAATGATCAAGAAGTTTTTGATTCAACCTAGCCACATGTAGTTTGAATCTTGTTACAAACACAATTTCGCCGTGTATCGAGGTTTTCTTCTATCTAGGATTAATCTATATTATGATGTATTCGAGTTTATTCTATATGGGGAGGGTATTAATTTATTCCTTAGATTTTAGTTTAATTTTTCTATCAAAGTTGATATGGATTATGTTGAGAACAAAATGAGATACAAACAAAAATACAGTAGAGAAAAAATAAATATAGTGAAACCTAACTTCTATTATTGAATAAAATAGTAGAATATTATAGAACACAAACTGGCTAGAATGGTGGTAGTTTATTTTTTAAAGAGAAATAGATGTTAGCTACACTCATTCAAAAAATCATGATCACAATGAGGTGGAAAAGGGCCTTTTATCATGAAGACTAAAAAAATAGAGGCAAAAACCCTAAATATCAAAGCCCTAACCATAGAAGAGTAAGCAACAAAAGTATTGCGGGCCCTAGGGTGGTTAGTTTATACATCAACTTCCCAGGGGAATGAATTTTACACACAATATCTGTTTGGGGTACATGATATCTTGTTGCAAAGAAATATCCAAGGATTACAACTTTTGTCTAGGGCTAGGGCCTGCAATGACCCCTCTTTGGCTCCTCGAATGTCCAAAAAACACTGTTTAGAGCCTCAAAATGGCCTTGGAAGTTTTTGACCTGAAAAATTGTAGGAAAACTACAAAGAAGATAGAGAATAGTTGAGTCAATGGAAGAGGTGGGAAGCCACCGATATCCACTTGGATTAGTCCTCCCACCTATTGGGGTGAGGAATGGAAAGTCCTCACTCAAACATTTTTGAATCTCACTAGGCTGAGATAGGAAATAATGTTACCTCAGGTTTATAGCCTATGCAAAATTATCAATTAACCCTCAAGAAATGTGTTCTTGGGCCTGATGGTATTATCAAGTTTTGTGTTTTTGTAAAAATGTTTATGTGTGAATGATTATAAAAAAACTTAAAACGAATGAAACAAATAATACATACAATCTAAAAATAAGAAATATAAGTCTCAATTGAGAATGAAATGGATTTTTATTAATGATAAATTTTATAATTTACAACTAAATGCCTCTTTTCAAACCCCTGTGAGGGTAAGGACCAAAATTAGACTTCGAAGTCTAGGATGGAATTTTAACAATCATACAAATAAAATTGGTGTCTAAAAGAAAATTACTAAGACTTAAATGTACAAGAACAACCAAGCCACACGCTCATCAAGTCTTGACTGTACAAATCAATCTTAATCAAAACTAAAAATTAATTCAGGAATTCTAATAAAACTACACAGAATATCAAGAGAAGTGCATGAACTTCTAAAGCATGTCAAATATCAATGCTTCTTAGTCCTTTCTTCTTTACCACCTTTAGAATGATCCTGCTCTCAACAAGTGGATTTAGATCTTAAATAACTCAAAAAATGGAATAATGAAATTTACAAATCCCAATATGACACAAGAGAAAACCTTTCCATAAGTGTTTATCTCTAATTCCTCATGATTTCCTTGTCCTTGTTTCTTTCTTTTATTATCTAAAAGGTAGTTCTCCAAGTAATTGAACTACTTTTAGTTATTTAAGCTAAATAACTTTAGTTAATAAATAGGACAAATAACTTTATGATAAGGATAATTAATAAATACTATAATAACTAAATTGATCGGGTCCCCCTCTATTATGCATCCTTTATTTCAATAATCAATTATAGATTTTCCTTGTCACTCCATCACATAATCATCAATATAAAAAATTAGCATCATATAGCATACCATAAAGATGCATTCAAAACATTATGGAATATATTACTTGTATCTCCCATAAATTAAACAAGATATTTTAATGTTTCAAAAATAAATATCATTGTTTTTCCATTTGTCCCAAAATAGTGTGATAGTAAAATGTTATAATAAATAAAATCAAAATAGCGTAGGGAATTTATTTTTGAAAAATTATTCCCTTTCCTCGATGAAGCTGTCATACTAAGACTTATTTTCTTCCAGTTGAGCTACCTCTAAATTCATATCATTTAAACTTCTCTTACCAATGTTTGATGATTTTATATTGGAGTGAGTAGAGGAAGAGGACTTGGCCATGTTGGTAGAAGTAATTGGTTGTTTTACTTTGTCAACTTGAGAGCCACGAGGAGTACTTTTGTGATATTTTGGAGGAGGAGGAGGAGGAGATGGCATAGATGCATTAGTAGCAATTGCTAGCAAAGTATGAAATGATAGTTTTTGGTGAATTGTAGGAGAAGGAAAATATGCATTTGTGGCAACAACATGAACTTGAGCAGGAGGGGGTTCAATGGGCCATTTATTGGTACCAGAATAAGTATTGGAAGGTATATTACCCCATCCATAATTATGAGCCTGCACATGTGATTCAAGAACATTATAAATACTAGGGTTGTTGGATTACTGAGAGGGGGGGTGAATTAGTAATAGAGAAATCTAATCCTTTTTAACCATATAATGCAAGTGTTATATCAATGTAGCATTATCATCCAATATTTGAAGAGTAAATAAACAATGAACAAATGAACAATAATACACATACATAGTACACCATTGTTTTTACATGGAAACCCAAAGCGAGAGAAAACCACATAATGATTTTTCTTATATGTCTTGAAGAATTACATTCATTAGAAGCACCAACTTCCTTTGTTTTCTAGCTGCAACTGGAAGGAGGCTCCAACCCCCTAGTTTCTCAGGCTACAACCTGAGGGAAGCTCCAACTCCCCAATTCTCTGTCTACAACCAGAAGAATGCTCCAACCCCCTATGTTCTCTGGCTACAAATGGAAGGTGGATACAACCACCTTTCGTTGCCCCGTCCAACCACCCTGATGTATAAGTATAATTATGAAACCACTGTCACACTATCACTGAGAGATATACTACTGTAAACATGTACCAATCAACCTGCACCAAACAACCTATACCAATAACCTGAACCATGCATCAACCTGTACCTCAGCCCGTTATCAACCTGTACCATAAATAAGTGCATCAACCATGCACCAACATGTACCAAACAACCTGTAATAAACTTGTACCATAAAAAAGTGCATCAACCATGCACCAACCTGTACCAAACAACCTGTAATCAACATGTACCAAACAACATGTAATCAACCTGTACCATAAACAAGTGCATCAACCATGCAATAACCTATACCTCAACCTATACCATGAACAAGTGCATCAACCATGCACCAAACCTGTACAAATAACATGTCACAACAACCTATCCAAACAACCTATCACAACAACCTATATCATCAATCTTATCAACCAAATCAGATCTACTCACCAAGATCAATCACCAAG
>ML778614.1:403040-433449 GCA_009831015.1 Picea engelmannii
GGGGTTTAGAACAAACTATTCTTAGGCATTTGGGACATGGTGTAACATCTTTATTAATCTGTTTTCATGGGGGGGTGAAACAAATGAAACAACCAACCTACATGCTAATCCTATCTCCCTAGGACAATTAACCCAGATTAAACGGTTGGGTTCAGAAATTACTCTACCTAAGGGCTATCTGACCATGATTAGACAATCTGGTCAAATTTATTCACTAATCTAACCTAAGGGCTATCTGACCAGGATTAGACAGTCTGGTCAGATTTATTCACTAATCTAACAACATTAAATTTAAAAAGGACTTGGCCATGCTTGAAAGGTATGGCCAAGTCATTGTTATTGCATGGGGCTTTTCTTTTCAATTCTTTTATGCCCTCTTTTACTTTTCTTTCCTTTTTCTTTTTCTTTTCACAAATTATTTGAAGAATGAAATATCATTTGTCATCAAATCACTAGATACAGATAATATCCAAGTCATAAGTTGATTCCCATAATTTATGGGGTGATAACAACTATGAAGTCATATTGTTCATTCTTCCCTTGTGACAATCGCTCCCTTTGGAAACATGTCTCTATGCTCTCTCTCCAAGCATTTACCTTTGCATATGATAAATATCTCCCCCTTTGTTCTATTTATGGTGCTTCCTCGTGTACATCTAAGACATATAAGATAATCATTCAAAGTCATTCATTTTGGAGTAGAAATTACTCCTAGTCTCTAGTGAGGATACTCAAGGGATTCCCATGGAAGTGGTTTTGTAAATATGTTTGTTCTTTTGTTCCCGCATATTCAACTCTGATGTTCTTCTCTGCAACTTGTTCCCATAGAAAGTGATACTTTATTAGAATGTTCTTTATCTTGGAGTGCATCATCGGGTTCTTTGAGATATTGATTGCGCTTGTATTATCACAATAGATTGGAATGGGCTCATCATACTCAACCTATATATATGTCAAAGTTTGTTTCATCCATAGAAACTGTGTACAACATGTTGCTATTGCAATATACTCTGCCTTGGTTGTAGATAAGGATATTGATGATTGTTTATTTTTTATCAAAGATATTAAACACTCACCCAAGTATAACGTTGCTCCACTGGTGCTTCGTCAGTCATTAATGAAACCTGCCCAATCTTCATATCTATAGGCAATAAATGATGGATCCTTTCCTTTTGGATACCATAATCCAAACTCTTATGTTCCTTTGACATATCTAGAAATCCTCTTCATTGCTAATACATGTGATTCCTTTGGTGTTCCTTGAAATCATGCCACTTGTCCAACTACCTGCATTACATCTAGTCTGGATGTTGTCACATATGGTAAGCTACCAATCATTGACCTGTATTGCCTCTCGTCTATAGACTTTGGATCATCATCTTTGCTCAACTTGCAACTTGTTTTCATAGGAGTGGTAACTAGTTTGCAATCTTCCATTTCAAACCTCTTTAACATTTATTTGATATACTTAGTTTGAGAAATAAAAATTCCTTGGTTTCTTTGACAAATCTGAAAACCCAAAAATAAGGATAGTTCTCCAAGTAATGACATTTCAAATTCATTCTGCATATCCTTTGCAAATTTCTCACTTAACCTGTCATTAGTACTTCCAAAATAATATCATCAACATAAATTTCAATTAATAAAATATTACCTTGAGTTACCTTGATGTAGAGGTTGTTGTCTGGGCTTCCTTTCCATAGTTCGTAGGGAGTTTTTTCATTCTTGCTTCTAAGCATTACTCTATTTTGAATGTGAACTGATGTATGCATTGCATGTGTCCAAAACATATCTGTCAATTTGGAATCCATTAGCATTGTTTGAGCCATTTCCTGTGTAATTATCATCCATTCTGATAATGGTCCTTTCTCTCTCAACCACTCTCTGAACCAATATATGAATCCATGCTCTTGTCCACTCATATATTTGTCCAAACCTTCTAAGTGTTCTTACGAATACATATCTGTCCATACTGTCCAAGAATCTAATTGCACAATTGTCCATATTGCTGACCCATTTATCGCTATACTATCATGAAGTCTTGATTAACCTATCAAACTGTACTTCTGCTCACTGATTGCTCTAAATCCATCTTCTCAAACTCTGCAGGTTGCTCGAAGGATGGTTCTTTGGTCTATCATAGCTATCGCATAGACTCCCCTGTCTAATATTCATATTACTTTGGAGTCTCTAAGATGGATGGATCAGAACAATTCTTTCTCTGATGTGTATTCATCATCATCTTCATTTGTAGATTCATCATCATCTTCATTGGTAGATTCATTATCTCTCTGATCTCTGACCTATTTCTTTATGTCTGTGGATTCATCTTTCACTACAATTCCTGAAAGTTCAATCTCTTGAACTTGTTCCTTATTTACTTGTCCTTCCTTCCTTTAAGTTATTTTCCAAACCTTTCTATATCTGACATCTTTCTTTTTCTCTGTAGAATTTTCTCCATCTTGTTTTATTTCCAATCTTGCATTCTCTGGTACCTGGTATTTTTTCACCTGTATTCTTGTTTTCTTATCCATACTTTCTTATATCGGAGATCAATGTTCTCTTTCATGGAAGTATCAATCATGATTCTACAATCACTCTCTATGTGTCCATAGTTATGACATTTTTAACACTCAATGTTACGTGCGGCCACATAGACACTTCTTGCTTGAACATTTCTTTTATAATCCCTAGAATCTACAACCTTATGTCCAAAATTAGTACAATAAAAATAGTGACCATAAAATAAATTCGCATACCTTGGAGTGAATGATCTTCTTTGTGGTGTATTCCTTATGAATTTATGTATGGAATGATCATGATCATGATTGAAGCTTGTTTGTGGCTTGAACACATATGGTCTTCTTGAAGATGTATCTTCAATAGTTTTCTTAGATTATGGTTGACCATGATTTCTTCCTCTGAGTACTTTTGCATAACTCTTTCTATTTTCTTCATTCTTCATTTCTGTCAACCTAGACTGCCTCTCTTCATTCTCTGTAACTGATCTGGATGTTTATGTCTCTTCAATGTTCTTTTTGAGATTGACGATTTTACTTCTCAATGTGACAACTTCTTCTTCAAGTTTCTCAACCTCTTATTCTTTGTTTAATATCTGCGACTTCATGACTTCTTATGTTCTCTTCACTTCTTCAAGATGAATTTTTAATATGATTATTTCTTCTTCAAGTACTTTCTCTTTTTGACCAAACTCTGACTCAAGATGGTTTAGATCATTAGTTCTTTCCTTAAGATGATATGTCAATATATTCTCTCTCATTTCTGCTTCTTCCTTATGTGTTGTTATGTTGGATTCCAAACACTTCTTTTGATATTCAATATTTTCTTCGATCTTTTTGTCTTCTTCTAGCTGAGTTCTTAAGTTCTCGATGACCTGTTGGGCTTCTTAAAAAATGTGAACACTTTCCTTTTGTTTCATCAATTCTTTCTTGAGTGACTTGTTTTCTTCTCTTAGTTCATCTAAAACACTAATAAATTCTGCCGCATAATTGTCTTCTTTTTCAATTTGTATTTTTGTCTCATTTCCTTCATGGCATTCTATTTCAATATGTCCACGTTTTTCACAATTAAAGAAAAAAAACATATCTCTAGTGATTATGTACTCTTCATATTCTGAATATGTTTGACATGGTGAACATAATTCTTCTTGATTTATACCTGCATCTTCTTTGAAATTTGTTGAATCCACAATGGGTGAAGAATATATGTCATGTAACTTATCCCAAAGTTCTTTTGCTGATGAACATTTACCAACCTTTTCTCTTACCATATTAGGTAATCCTTCCCAAATGAAATCCATTGCTATTTTGTTATTCATCTTCAATTCCTTCTTGGTTGCAGTCTTTTCCCTTTTTGAACTATCATATCCTGTAACAACCGATAGCCAAATATAATGTCCCTGTGCCTGTAAAAATACTTTCGTCCTTATGCTCCACATATCATACTTAAAACCATTATGACCATTAAACATTAGTAATCCATTCTCAGAATAATTCATGATCTCCTTCTAGTGGTTAAATTGATTCCTGAAGGAGCCGAATCTAATACTAATTGTTGGATTAATGAGAGGGGGGGATGAGTCAGTAATAGAGAAATCTAATCCTTTTTAACCATATAATGCAAGTGTTATATCAATGTATCATTATCATCCAATATTTGCAGAGTAAATAAACAATGAACAAATGAACAATCATACACATACATAGTACACCAGTGTTTTTACCTAGAAACCCAAAGCAGGAGAAAACAACAGAATGATTTTTCTTATATGTATTGAAGAATTACATTCATTGGAAGCACCAACTTCCTTTGTTTTCTAGCTACAACTGGAAGGAGCCTCCAACCCCCTAGTTTATCAGGATACAACCCGAGGGAAGCTCCAACTCCCCAATTCTCTGGCTACAACCAAAAGGAGGCTACAACCCCCTATGTTCTCCAGCTACAACCGGAAGGTGGCTACAACCACCTGCCCTTGCCCCGTCCAACCACCCTGATGTATAAGTAGAATGATGGAACCAATGTCACACTATCACTAAGAGATATACTATTGTAAACCTATACCAATCAACTTGCACCAAACAACCTGTACCAATAACCTAAACCATGCATCAACCATGCATCAACCTGTACCTCAACCTGTTATCAACCTGTACCATAAATAAGTGCATCAACCATGCACCAACCTGTACCAAACAACCTGTAATCAACATGTACCATAAACAAGTGCATCAACCATGCACTAAACTTTACTAAACAACATGTAATCATCTTGTACCATCAACAAGTGCATCAACCATGCACCAACCTATACCTCAACCTATACCATGAACAAGTGCATCAACCATGCACCAAACTTGTACAAATAACATGTCACAACAACCTGTCTAAACAACCTATCACAAAAACCTATCTCATCAATCTTATCAACCAAATCAAATCTACTCACCAAGATCAATCACCAAGACAACTCTCAAATATGTGCATCAACCAAGCATAACACAACAACTCAAAATCATCACCAAGATCGATATGTGCTTCTAATAATATACCAATACAAGTATGCTACATCATCCATAAACCATGTGTCAAAAATACTACTAAAAAGTGCCTCCAACCATGTACCAAGTATGTACCAATCATGTATCAACTACTCATCAACTATGACTCATCAAGATGTACCAACATCATCAACTATACACCTCATGTATGTGCCAACTCATCAACTACTTGTCTCAACCATGTACCCAACATGTACCTCAACCAAAATCCCTAATCAATTTCATCATCCAAATATGATTTGTAACTTTGTAATGGACATGATGTATATGATCACATGCATGCAAACCTTCCTTAACTTTAACAACAAGAGACTAGCGTTTTCATCAAAATTTACTTTAGTCTCACATGACTAGTTTTGGATTAGTCAATAAACCTAACTTGAAATAATCATAACTATGTACCTGTAATGAAAAAAGATATATAAATAGTACACAATGTTCTTCAGTGTGTTTTGTGTGATTCCTCCGTGTGTCACTACTTGGAACCTCTCAGAAAAGGAGTTATAGAAAAAATGGCATACCTTGCTGAATTTTAGCTTATTCTAGAGAGCGAACTTGTAGAGAGGGCCCCACACATAATATTTGTTTTATTGATTTGAAAATTGTACATGGAATACTAAAGACTGTACTCTAACCAACACATTTGGTCTTACTAAATTTGGATCTATTATGAATAAGTTATGACATTTTTACCTAAAACACATGTTTTAGACTAGTTTCAGGACTAGCCACAACTCTTAATTTCCACGGAGTTATGTGATGTTCCAAATACCACCGGAAATGGAATGACATGTACTATCCATCAAGAATAGTCTTATGCTGAAATATATTAAAACTCATACCATTATACATGAAACGACCTTGGGTTCATTACCCAAAACTCTGTGCTACCTGAATTCACTACCAGACTTTCTCCAAGGGTTGACATCAATCACTAAGGTTTGACATCAATATATAATATCACTCTCTAATAGTTTACATCAATGAAAACTAACACTCCATACCAACTATCCATCAACCTAAGCCAACTTTCTGCATTGGACCAAAATTAGACTTAGAAGTCTAGGATGTAATTTTAACAATCATACAAAGAAAATTGGTGTCTGAAATAAAATGACCAAGACTTAAATGTACAAGAACAACCAAGCCACAAGATCATCAAGTTTTGACTCTACAAAATAATATTAATCAGAACTAAAAATTAATTCAATAATTCTAATAAAACTACACAGAATGTCAAGAGAAATGAATGAACTTCTAAAGCATGTCAAATATCAATGCTTCTTAGTCCTTTCTTCTTTACCACCTTTAGAATGATCCTTCTCTCAACAAGAGGATTTATCTCTTAAATAACTCAAAATATGGAAGAATGAAATTTACAAATCCCAATATGAAACAAGAGAAACCCTTGTTGTAAGTGTTTCTCTCTAATTCCTCATGCTTTCCTTGTCCTTCTTTCTTTCTTTTATTATCTAAAAGGCAGATATCCAAGTAGTTGAACTACTTTTAGTTATTTAAGCTAAATAACTTTAGTTAATAAATAGGACAAGTAACTTTATGATAAGGACAATTAATAAATATTATAATAACTAAATTGGTGGGGTCCCCCTCTATTATGCATCCTTTATTTCAATAATCAATTATAGATTTTCCTTGTCACTCCATCACATATTCATCAATATAAAAAATTAGCATCATATAGCATACCATAAATATGCATTCAAAACATTATGGAATATATTACTTGTATCTCCCATAAATTAAACATGATATTTTAATGTTTCAAAAATAAATATCAATGTTTTTCCATCTATCCCAAAATAGTGTCATAGTAAAATGTTATAATAAATAAAATAAAAATAGTGTAGGGAATTTTTTTTTTAAAATGCTTCCCTTTCCTCGATGAAGTTTTCATACTGAGACTCCTTTTCTTCCATTTGAGCTAACTTTGGATTCATATCATTTAAACTTCTCTTACCACTGCTTGATTATTTAATATTGGAGTGAGCAGAGGAAGAGGACTTGGCCACGCTAGAAGAACTAATTGGTTGTTTTCCTTTTTCAACTTGAGAGCCACAAGGAGTAGTTCTGTGATATTTTGGAGGAGGAGGAGGAGGAGGAGGAGGAGGAGGCATATATGCATTAGTAGAAATTGATAGCAAAGTATGACATGGTAGTTTTTGGTGAATTGTAGGAGAAGGAAAATATGCATTTGTGGCAACAACATGAACTTGAGGAGGAGGGGGTTCAATGGGCCATTTATTGGAACCAAAATAATTATTGCCAGGTATATTACCTCATCCATAATTATGAGGCTACACAGCTGATTCAAGAACATTAAAAATACCAAGGTGAGGTGACAATATAACATTAAGAGGTACTTGGGGCTAAGGAAACACATGTTGTCCATCAATATTTAAGTGCTCATTTTGGATTAATTTTTGAAATTCATCAGAGTCAACGTCAAATTGAATAGATAACCTTGATTTATTATGGCCCCAGGTTTTCAAAATGTATTAGGCAATATCCACTTCTTTCTCAGTTTCCTCCTTTGTTGCTACCCTTGCTGAAGAAGCTCATGTATGTCCATCATAGTCAAGTTAGTACATGCATAATACATAGTGAGATAAAACATCTAACACAATTTTTCATCATGATTAAATTTACTTTGAAACTAACAAAACCATGCAATAAAAATAGTAGATTAAAGGGAAAAGTGAAAATAGGGACAACAATCCAAACTCTTCCAACATCCAACCATAATATTTGTCATGTACAAACCTCCATTTTTAAAGATATGTACAGAAAATTCCAATAATATTGTACAACTCCTCAACTTTAAATCATGTCATCCTGATTAAAATCAACCCAAATTATTTCCAAATACTTTCACATCATTTGATTTTTCCTCTTTTATCATGTTGATTACATTAAGTTGTATGCATATT
This sequence comes from Picea engelmannii, assembly GCA_009831015.1. Lineage (NCBI taxonomy): Eukaryota > Viridiplantae > Streptophyta > Pinopsida > Pinales > Pinaceae > Picea > Picea engelmannii. The sequence goes on from ML778614.1 coordinate 411,067, forward strand.
TTTAAATTATATAAATAGGACGCAAATGGGAAAAGGATCTTAATGAAAAGGATTTGGGGAAATGACTTATGCAAAGTGAAATTGATGAGGTAAAATAGATCTATGTAGTAATAGTTTCAAAACATATGACCTCTTTTATTCAATTTTACAATCTTCATACATACAAATCGTTTCCTTTTAAAAGTATGAACCATATAAGTGTCTAAAAAGAAATATTGTTCAATACCTCATATATTTCAACCATAACTATATATTGCAAACAAAAATCCCCCACAACATAACTTATCATTTAGCTATGTCCTTGTTTCATCAGGTTAACAACATACTTCAATTATGTATCCTTTATGTTTCCCATTTCTTTAATTATATAGGAAACCAAAAAAAATGAGGAATGGAATTTTAATGAGTAAGGATAAGGAAAACTAACTTATGAAAAATGGTAGTTATGAATGGGAAATGATTCCTCTACAATCATCCAAATAAATCAATTAGTTCATTTTCTTATATAATCCAAAATAAACATCATTTCAATCAAACATCTCATATTGTATGATCAAAAATATGCTATATCTTCAAAAGGAAGTATTCTTACTCCTCTAACTATGACCAGAGAATCAATGGATAAAATTAACATTCAAGTATTGTATATCTTGAATCCATTATTAAAATCAAAGTAATTTCATAGAAAACTGCTCAATAGAAACCAAGTAATAGAGTGTGGGATTCAATATGGTTACTTCATACCAACCATATTCGAAATCTATTCTTAACCCAATGAAAAAAAAAATCAAAGAAAATTGTTTATGGAATAACCATTACAACGAGTCATTTTGGTTCTATGTTATATGCATGCAATACTTTGACTTGTTGAATTCTTGTCTCAAACTAGTTACTTTTCCTTTCTTTTATGAAAGAGTCTCATGCTAACTATCATATCAACATGCATATTATTGGTGCTTTTATATGTCCTTACAGAACAACTAAAAAGTACTCACATTAATTATCAAACCAGGGGTTGCATTTTATTTCAAGGTTAATTGCAAGGTAAATGCAGACTACAATTTCCTTTGTAATGCTTATAATTAAACAATCATGCTATAAAAATATCAAGCAATCAATTCTTCATGATGTAATCACACCTCTAAATTATGCTTCCTGAAAGTTCAAACTGTAAGATAGGAAATCTACATAATTCAACAAATCTCAACTAAAAAGGAGATATAATTCATGTAAATGTGTTGAACCTGCATATAATAGATATACCTGGGAATTGACATACACATTTGCAGAGAAAATAGAAGAAAAGAGAAGCAGGAGAGAAAGAATGGAATAACTCTCATTAACCAAATGAATGTATGATAATTTACACATGATATGATCTGTATAACATAACTAATGTGCACTACAAGAGAATCCAATGCACCATAGTGGTGGTCTAGAGTGATCTGGACACACACCAGTAGTTACGGAAGTAAACTGACACCTAGTCTAGTCTCTCAAGCAATTACGAGATTGAACTACCACCTAGTTTGAGTTAACTAGTCTATCAGTCTTCAGTTAACTGACTAAAGCAAAGTGAAGTGAGGAGGAGATCAGGGAATCGCGAGTAATGTGCTAGTCTAGTGATGATCCCAAGGAAAATGCGCATTATATGGTGATGATCCCAATGATGCATGGTGATAATCCCAATGTAGCATCTAGACTCCACTCAACTGATTGAACTGAAGTGAAAACTTAAGAGAATATTCTCCTAAAGGAATATTCTCCTTAAATTTTAGGAAACTGGATAATGACTAATAAACATAGGGAAAACCTTAGGAAAAACAAATCTTAGGTCTATGTGAAGTATCTCAAACACCACCCCTAAACATCACTATGGTAAAAATAAATAATGGGTCCCGAAAAAGAGGTCATGTTAGGTACCCAAATACAAAAGATACACGAAAATAAAATGAGGATAGAGGAAAAAACTCATGGTAAAATCCCCCCCTTAAAGTAAAATGTATGTAAAAATAAGAAAGTTGACAATTGCTATGTAACTGTGTCCTTCACTCTAAGAAAAATGCGTAGAGAATGGAACTTCTGGTCAATGAAGGTCTTGGTGAAGATGTCTTTAGTATGTTATACTGAAGGAAAAACATGCAGTTCAATGATCCCCTCATGTACTAAGTCTTGTATGTAGTGCATGTGGATCTCGATGTTCTTCGTCCACTGCCTCTGAACTAGATCTCTTTAGAACTCTGGTTGTCACACCAGATGACGATCGACCGATGAAACTGAATTCTCAAATCAGTGAGAAAATATTGTAGCCACATACCTTGAATGGTTATGTTAACTACCCTTATGTACTCTACCTTGTCTGAAGATAGATAAAGAACAACCTGCTTCTTACTTGACCAATAGATAGGCCTAGAACAAAGACTAAGTGAGTAACCGGATGTGTACTTGTGATCAATGATATGGCCACCCCAGTCAGAATCAGTGAACCTAATGAGCTCTAATTTAGATTCTGCTGAATAGGGAATCCCAAAGGTGATGGTTCCATGTACATATCGAAGGATACACTTTGCAACCTTCCAATGTAGCTCATGCGACTCCTGCATGAACCTGGAGACTTCTCTCACTTCATAAGAGGTGTATGGTCTGGAGTCTGTGAGATACAAAAATATTTCTACTAGCTATATGTACAGTATGCTATCAATTAGTGGAGTGTCCCAACCATTCTCAAGTTTGAATCTTTATAGGAAAGGAGTCGGGGTAGACTTGCAGTCTATCATGTGAAATCTTTCAAGGAGATCTCCTGCATAGTTGACCTGAGACAATTTGATGCCTGATGCATCCTGGTTGATCTCAAGTCCAAGGAAGAAATGTAGTGAACCCATATCCGTCATCAAGAACCTGTCATGTAGAATCCTCTTGACTACAAAAATTGTTGAAGTCAAGCAACCTATGATCCACAAATCATCAACATACAGAACAAGGAGTAGAAGTGAATTAGTCGTCCTGAGCATGTAAACATTCAGGTTTGACTTATAATGTACAAAGTTATGTGATAGTAGGTAGGATTCCATCTTGGCATACCATTCCATCGAAGCATGCTTGAGGCCGTAAATATATTTCTTCATTCAATATAACAAAGATGAATCCTGCATAAATCCCTAGGGTTGCTCCATATAGATATCCTCAGAGATATTTCTGTGAAGAAATTCATTCTTCACATCCATTTGATGGACTTCCCATCCCTTGGCTTCTATAATGGAAAGTTTTAAATGTATGGAATCCATCTTCACTACTAGAGCGAAGGTCTCATCATAGTCAATTCCATGAACATGCTGAAAGCCTTTAGAAATCAACCTGGCTTTGTATTTTCTAATTTGTCCATCCATAGCTCTCTTGGTCCTGTAGACCCATCTGTAGTTGACAATTTTCCTTATATAAGGAAGGGGAACCAGATCCCAATCTTGGTTCTCGAGGAGGGAGTTGTACTCCTCCTACATGGAGGATTCCCAAAATGGATTTACAATAGCCTTCCCATAAGACTGTGGATCTGAAGAATGAACCAATAAAAGATTCCTGGGTGGCATCGATTCAGTGGTAGTGAGTGAAAGAGGAGGATCCTCGAAATCATATCAAGTCCTCCTAGTGTCATATGGATCCCCAAAAACATCCCCTACATCCTAAAGAGTAGTCTTGACCCACTTGGTTCGCTACTCTAGCTCTGCATCTACATGGAATGAATCTACATATGACTGTACTGACTCTCTATATTTATCCTATGAATGCTATGAATCAGAACTTTCATTTGAATAAGAGTCAGCATGTGCATGCTCATCATCTCTAACATGGGGAAGAACAAAGTTGTCTACATGCGACTGTTGAGGTACATGTGAGACACTTTCTTTGAATTGGACACTTCACTCAATGATGAGCCAGTCTGAGGAAAGATCAATAACTCTGTATCCCTTCACACCATTAGGGTATCCAATAAATATACACTCTATTCTTTGTGGATCAAGTGCCTTCCTCTTTCCAAAGGGAATCTGGGCCCTTGCACGTGAACCAAAAATACAGAAGTGGGTCACTTTCAATTTGAGGCCACTCCAAGCCTCATAGGGGGTCTTATCCTTGACATATCTATGGGGAGATATGTTTTGGATGTAGGTTTCACAATTAAGTGTTTGAGCCCATAATCTCTATGGAAGTGACTTTGCATGTAGCATGCAAGATGTTGTTGGAGCATAACCCTAACTTACATAAGTTTATACCTAGCTTAGACTCCTAGACCATGGTTAATACATTCATTTACACTTTATTTCACCTAATTTGGTCACATAGAGAAGAAGGGCACCTCATCCCTAGATTTTAGGGAAAACTGCTAATTTTAGATCAAGACTCAACTCCCGGTTCTTGATTTTCTCGATTTATTCTTGATTTTCTTGATTTATTCATAATTTATTCCAACTCCCCCCCCCAAAAAAATAAATGTTGAGTGGCCAAAAGTGACCTACTTAGTTGTCTCCACCACTCCAAGCATAGCTGTTAGTTCTGAAAATTTATTTTCAGTGAAGGACTTGGTAAAGATGTCTGTAACCTGCTACTCTGTGGGGCAGTACTGCAATGAAATGAATCTGTCACGGATCAACTCGCGAATGTAATACATGTAATGAAATTCCCATCTGCGAGAAGCGACAATGGCCAAAAATAGTCGAATGGAGTCCATTTTTGCAACAGGTGCAAATGTCTCTGTGTAGTCTATGCCATGTACCTGTGAGTATCCTTTTGCGACAAGTTGATATTTGTACTTGCTGATATCACCATATGCAACAATATTTGTTCGATATATCCATTGGCATCGAACAACAGAGTACTCTTCATCCATGGAAACCTCCCAGAGTGGGTTTCCAGCAGCCTCAGAGTGTGACTTTGGATATGAACCAAGTGACATATAGCAATTTATGGGCACCAAAGGTTCTGTGGCAACCAGGGCTTGAGGAGCCCCAAAAAACTGTGATCTAGTCCTTCTTGTATCTGCAGGATCACCGACTAGTTCACCTGCATCTTGCAGGGTTTTCTCTGCCCAAGTTGGAAACTGAGTTGGAGCAGCCATGACTTTCTCCTCATCCTCTATATCATACCCAAAATTATTCTCTGATGGATTCTCTAAAGTTCTCGAAGAAGTTTCTGACTCCTCCTCATCAGTGACAACAAGCGGTTCCTCGGCAGGGTCTTCTAAAAAATCATGTAGTGATTCTTCTTCAAACTTCACACTTCGAGCTAGAATGAACTTTTTAGTGTGAGATTCCAGCAATATATATCCTTTGACACCTTCAGGATATCCAACAAATATGCATTCAACACTTTGAGGCTCCAAAGCCTTCCTCTTATCTGTCGGAATGTGAACCCATGCTCGTGAACCAAAAATACAAAAGTGAAACACTTTCGGTTTCTTACCGGTCCAACATTCAAAAGGAGTGGTGTATTTGAGTGATTTGTGAGGAACTCGGTTCTGAATGTATGCTGCACAATTAATAGCTTTAGCCCATATATTGGGAGCTAATGATTTTGACTGTAGCATACAATTGGCCATCTCTTTTAAGGACCAATTTTTCCTCTCTGCAACACCGTTCTGCTGTGGTGTATATGGCACTGTGTGTTGTAGTTGTATACCTACATCAATACAAAGTTGTTTCACATATTTGTTGACATAATCCCCCCCATTATTAGTATGTAGTATCTTAATATTACACCCAGACTCATTCTCAACAAGTGCTTTAAATTCTATAAGGCATTCAAATACTTCCGATTTTAATTTCAAGAAAAATACCCAAGTAAAGTGAGAGAAATCATCTATGAATGTGAGTACATATCGATATTTACTAATTGAAGGCTATGGGAATGGTCCCGTGATGTCACTGTGAATCATCCCAAGAGGTGAAGAAGCTCTCTGTGCCTTTGTCAAACTTTTTCTCTGGATGCTTGCCAATAATGCATCCTTGACATACACCGCTTGTGAATTTAATAGCTGGCAATCCTTCTACCATGTTTTCCTTGTTGAGTTGATGCAAGTACTTATAGTTTAGATGGACAAATATTTCATGACATAGTCTGCTGATATCATTAGATTGTGATAGAAATACATTTATAATAGATTTAGAAACAAATTGGGAGAAGAAATACAAACGAGAACCGTGATCTGCAATTCCATGTGCAAGCTGTGAGCCTATGGAAATGTCGGTAATCACTGCGGAGTCCAGAGTGAAATCCAGCTTACTTCTAGAGCCAGAATGAGTGATTTTATATATAAAGAGAATATTTGCGGACATAAAGGGAGCATGAAGCACATTTCTGAAGCGGCCCCCTTCAAGATCAACAATTCCTTCTCCGCACACCTTTGCGGGTGTGGCATCTCCCAAGTAAATTGGGGATCTGGTGCTTTCTTCGATGGAGGAAAATTAATTTTTTGATGCAGCCATATGGTTTGATGGACCTAAATCAAGGATCCAGGATGATGGAGTGGATGTGTCAACCATTAAAGCATGACCATCTCATGTTGTCGCTCCCGTTCTGTTATCATCTTTCATCTTTGCATTTTCATGCACCGTGAGATTGTGTTGCTGCAATTGCTTAGCCATCTCATCGATAGCCTTCCTCATGCAATTTTATTCAAGATGAAAACCTTTGGAGCAATAGCTGAAAAGTGTTCTTTCCTTCTTCTTCTTACCCTTAGGCTCAGAAGAGTTGTCTAAAGATTGTGTGGATCTCTCATTCTTCGATTCAGGAAATTTACCCGTTCCTTTTTTCTTGTCTTTTCCACTGCTCTTTGGAGCATTAGTAGCCGCAAGTGCTTGGTTCTTGGAACACTTTATGGAACCCATTTGGACTAACTTAGCTTTCTCTTGAGTCAATTCTGCAATGAAATCATTCAATGGAGACATTTTCCATTTTTCCTGAGTCAATTTAGATGCTTGAAAATACAACACAAATACGGAATATTCAGGGCCTAATTTCGAGAGAATTGAAAGGATGAGTTGTTCTTCCTCTTTCGTGACTCCACATGCATTAAGTTCAACGAGGAGGGATTTGAAATTGGTGAAGAATTATTGCAGGTTGTTGAAATGAATTGGACTTATGGATATGAGTTCATTCTCCAGTTGATGCACTCTCATTGCATCCTTCTTGCTAAATAGTCCTTCCAATGTGGTCGAGACCACATCGAGAGTAGTGTCTCTACTGACATGAAAGAGGAGATCTCTGGAAATTGATAGGCGTATCAACCCTATTGCTTCATCTAATTTATTGAAATACTTTATCTTCTCCACTGCAACAGTTGGTTCTTTATCCATTCCCATTGTTACCCTGTAAAGCCCTTTGCTTCGGAGGAGCAGAGAGATCTCTGTCTTCCATTCGAAGTAATTGAAAGGATTTAGAATGAGTTTTGTGGGCTGAGAGAGATGATCCATTGCTGATAATGGGGGGGAGTATGTCAGCAAAGATGTGCAACAACTTTGTATTGATATAGGTATACAACTACAACACACAGTGCCATATACACCACAACAGAATGGTGTTGCAGAGAGGAAAAATCAGTCCTTAAAAGATATGGCCAATTGTGTTCTACAATCGAAATCATTATCTCCCAAGCTATGGGTTGAAGGACTATTCGGCAAGCAGGATGCAATGAGAGTGCATCAACTGGAGAATGAACTCATATCCCTAAGTCCAATTCATTTCAGCAACCTACAAGAATTCTTCACCAAGTTCAAATCCCTCCTCATTGAACTTAATGCATGTGGAGTCACGAAAGAGGAAGAACAACTCATCCTTTCAATTCTCTCGAAACTAGGCATTGAATATTCTGTATTTGTGTCGTCTTTTCAAGCATCTAAATTGACTCAGGAAAAATGGAAAATGCCTCCATTGAATGATATCATTGCAACATTGACTCAAGATCAAGATAAGTTAGTCCAAATGGGTGCCATCAAGCATTCCAATAACCACACACTTGTGGCTACTAATTCTCCAAAGAGCAGTGGAAAAGACAAGAAAAAAGGAACGGGTAAATTTCTTGAATCGAAGAAGGAGAGATTCACACAATCTTCAGAGAACTCTTATGAGCCTAAGGGTAAGAATAAGAATAAGGAAATAACACTTTGCAACTACTGTTCCAAAGGTTTTCATCCCAAAGAAAATTGCATGAGGAAGACTATCGATGAGATGGTTAAGAAATTGCAACAACACAATCTCACGGTGCCCGAAAATGCAAAGAAGAAAGATGATAATAGAACGGGAGGGAGATAATGAGATGGTCATGATTTAATGGCTATCGCATCAACTCCATCATCTTGGATCCTTGATTCAGGTGCATTGAACCATATGGATGCATCAAAAGATGAATTTTCCTCCATCGAAGAAAGCACCAGATCCCCAATTTACTTGGGAGATGCCACACCCGCAAAGGTGTGCGGAGAAGGAATTGTTGATCTTGAAGGGGGATGCTTCAAAAATGTGCTTCATGTTCCCTCGCTGTCCGAAAATCTTCTCTCGATATATCAGATCACTCATTCCATCTCTGGAAGGAAGGTGGAGTTCACTCCGGACTCCACAGTGATTACCAACATTTCCATAGGCTCACAGCTTGCACATGGAATTGCAGATCACGGTTCTCGTTTGTATTTCTTCTCCGACTTTGTTCCTAAATCTATTATCATTGTATTTATGTCACAATATAATGATATCATCAGGTTATGGCATGAAATATTCGGCCATCTAAACTATAAGTACTTTCATTAACTCAACAAGGAAAACATGGTAGAAGGATTGCCAGCTATTAAATTCACAAGCGGTGTATGTCAAGGATGCATTCTTGGCAAGCATCCAGAGAAAATTTTTGACAAAGGGAAGACACAGAGAGATTCTTCACCTCTTGGGATGATTCACAGTGACATCACGGGCCCATTCCTGCAGCCTTCAATCAGTAAGGCTCGATATGTACTCACCTTCATAGATGATTTCTCTCGCTTTACTTGGGTATTTTTTTTGAAATTAAAATCAGAAGTATTTGAATACCTTATAGAATTTAAAGCACTTGCTGAGAATGAGTTTGGGTGTAAGATTAAGATACTCTATACTAATAATGGGGGGGAGTATGTAAACAAAGATGTGCAACAACTTTGTATTGATGCAGGTATACAACTACAACACACAGTGCCATATACACCACAACAGAACGATGTTGCGGAGAGGAAAAACCGGTCCTTAAAAGAGATGGCCAATTGTATGCTACAGTCGAAATCATTAACTACCAAGATATGAGATGAAGCTATTAATTATGCGTCATACATTCAGAACCGATTTCCTCACAAATCACTCAAAGGAACCACTCCTTTTGAATGTTGGACTGGTAAGAAACCGAAAGTGTCACACTTTCGTATTTTTGGTTCACGAGCATGGGCTCACATTCCGACAGATAAGAGGAAGGCTTTAGAGCCTCAAAGTGTTGAATGCATATTTGTTGGGTATCTTGAAGGTGTCAAAGGATATATATTTCTGGGCTATCACACTGAAAAGTTCATTCTAGCTCGAAGTGTGAAGTTTGAAGAAGAATCACTGCATGATTTTTCAGAAGACCCTGCCGAGGAACCGCTTGTTGTCATTGATGAGAAGGAGTCAGAAACTTCTTCGAGCACTTCAGAGCAGCCATCAGAGAATCCTTTTGGGTATGATATAGAGGATGATGATCAGGTCATGGCTTCTCCAACTCATTTTCCAACTTGGGCAGAGAAAACCCTGTAAGATGCGGGTGAACTAGTCGGTGATCCTGCAGATACAAGAAGAACTAGATCACAGTTTTTTGGGGCTTCTAAAGCCATGGTTGCCACAGAACATTTTATTCCCATACATTGATATATGTCACTTGGTTTAGATCCAAAGTCACACTCTGAGGCTATTGGAAACCCACTCTGGGAGGCTGTCATGGATGAAGAGTACTCTGCTCTTATGGACAACAACACATGGGACTTGGTTCCACTTCCGAAAGGAAGAAATCCTTAGATATGTGAAAGGTACTCCCAGTATTGGTATATTTTATGCTGCAGATTACCCACTTTCACTAATTGGGTACACAGATTCTGATTGGGTTGGCGATGGTACAGACCGCAATTCCACCTCTGGTTATGTTTTCAGCTTTGGTTCAAGGCCATTCTATTTTTATAAAGCACCTCTATGGTCTACAACAGAGGCAAAGTATAGAGGTGCAGTGAATGCAGCTACACAAGCTGTTTGGTTGCAGGGGTTTCTCTCTGAGTTTGGTATTCAGTATCCACTTCCTACTGTCATATTTTGTGACAATCAGGGGTCCATTCAGATATCAATTGATCCAGTTCAGAGGTAGAGGACCAAGCACATCGAGATTGACATGCATTACATCCACGAGTTGATCCGTGACATAGTCATTTCACTATAGTACTGCCCCACAGAGCAGCAGGTTGCAGGCATCTTCACCAAGTCCTTCACTGAAAAGAAATTTTCATAACTGAGAGCTATGCTTGGAGTGGTGGAGACAACTGAGTAGGTCACTTTTGTCCACTTAGCATTTCTTTTCCTCTTTTGGGGGGGTGTTTTTTCCCACGAGGTTTTCCCTCTTTCCTCTTTTCATGAGGAGTTCTTTTATGTAATGAGTACCTAAAATGGCCAAGTTGTCGGGACTCAAATTTTTTGTCATTACAGTTAGGCTTAAGGGGGGGTGTTGGAGCATAACCCTAACTTACATTAGTTTATACCTTGCTTAGACTCCTAGATCTTGGTTAATACATTCATTTACACTTTATTTCACCTAATTTGGCCACATAGAGAAGAAGGGTGCCTCATCCCTAGATTTTAGGGAAAACTGCTAATTTTAGATCAAGACTCAACTCCCGGTTCTTGATTTTCTCGATTTATTCTTGATTTTCTTGATTTATTCATGATTTATTCCAACTCCCCCATGAAAAAACTCATCTATTATTGGGGAATGCACACCTCCTCTTTGAGTGAGATATTTATTCCTTAATTAATGGTTTTTTCCATTACTATTATTAGTAACTACTATTTCGGGTCAGTTAAGTGAGTTGGAACTGCTTCTCTTGTCAGTTAAGTGAGATTAAGTGATCCTATGCACATCACTTGAATATTGTGGACATTAATGAGTGTGTGACATATATCTTTAGTGATCTAGGTCGAATTATGTGGTCTCCCTTAGCTTATGACACCTATTTTAGCTATTTCTAGCTTTTTTTGACTAGAATTTCTATGTTGGAAATTCTATATATTCACCTCCTCTATTATTTTTGAGGATGGTTTCTCATGTATATTCATTTTTGATTAATATAATTCTCTGATTTATGGAGCAAAATATTTCTCTCATCTCTTGAATATCAACAAATTGCATGTGTTCAATTTAACTAGAATTCTAGATCTATCGGGGTTTCTGCAGGAATTCTACAGATGCCATCTCTTTTAGAGATCTATTATTCCTCTCAACAACTCCATTTTGCTGTGGAGTATAGGGAACAGGGTACTGCATCTGAATTCTTGCCTCATGACAAAGGTTTTGTATCTCATGGTTGACATACTCTCCCCCGTTATCTATTAGGACAACTTTTATTTTATTTCCTGATTGTGTCTCAACAAGGGCTTCAAAATATTTGAGGTGCTGAAAGACCTCTGATTTTTTCCTGAGAAAGTAAATCCATGTGAAGTTTGATAAATAATCAACAAAAATAAGAATGTACCTTGATTTACTGATTGGTGGATGAATAAAAGGGCCCATGAGGTCACTATGGATCAGATCTAAAGGAGAGGAATATCTCTAAGTCTTTACTTTGTCAAATTTCTCTTGAGGGTGTTTTCCAGGAACACATCCCTCACAAATTCCTTTGGAGAAGTGGATGTCGGGTAGAACATGTTATCACCATAACAATTTTTAGATAAGATCCAAGTCTTGGAAATTTAGTGAGGAGATACATCTGGATGGAGGCACGATAGTTTGAAGGATAGGGTCACATATGGTAGAATGTGGATAAATCTAGCCGAGACGCGAATGTGATGGGGCCCGACATACTGTAGATCTTGAAACGGCCCGGATCAATGGCCAGAACATATATCGGGCGATGAAGTAGCGTGAAATACAATTGTTAGAGGGTGGGCTAGGGAAAATACCATGGTTTCATTCCATGGATGCGTGGTGCCCTCAGAGGCATATCAGGGTGAAAATAAGTCTACCCAAAACCATTTTTTCCAACCCTCGATATCGAAAGTTGATGGGACTCGGTGGACCGTAGATCACCTGCTAATTTGCATTAATTTTTCCCAATGCATCTTGTCCTGGCATTATTTTTCCACTCATATTTTCAAACTTTTTCACTAGCTCCGTCAAGCCCCCATCACCTAAATCCTTCACTCAACTGATCATCCAAAATAGTCATGTCCTCCATGAGTAAAAAAATTGGCAAATATCCATAACCTATAACTAGCCTTAATGCTTATCTAAATCCATTAGTTCCATCGCTTCATTAATTTTTACCCTTATTTTCATATTCCCGTTGAAAATAAAAAATATTCCTTTTATTAAGCAGCCTTATCCTATCCACAAAGTCATGTGTTAAGCCTCATATGCCCAAAGTCCTTCGAAAATAGAAAAAGGGGTTTATTATTATTAATATAAATAGTTTTATATTTATATATTTATATTAATATTTAATCCAATATTTAATTTATGGAATCAAGCTAAATCATGGGCATGAATCTCAATTTATAATGTGGAAAAGTCAAAGGTTGGATGGAGGGCGCACATACATATCGAGCATTGAAGTAGCAAGGAGGTTAATTATGTGAAGGCGGGTCAAGGAATAAACTAGTGGTTTCATGATTGGACACGCGTTTTTACGTGGTGCATATCAGGGGTAAAAGAAGTTTGGATTAAACCACTTTAGCCCAAGCCCGATATAATAAATGAAAACATTTATCATATGTTTGATGTTGTTTCATTTTTCGAGGAGTTCATTTCAATAATGATTATGGGATTTCCAATAAAAGAAATTCTACCTCGTGGTGAAACTGTTTTACAGAGGTAAAATTTACATTTTACAAATCAAAGAGATTAATTTTTATTTCCATGAAAAAAGATTTAAGACGTGGATAATTTTTTATCTAAAGGTTTTAAGAAGTAAAAGAACAAGATGAAAGGTATTTTACCAAAGACAGTAAACTGGAAAAAACACACAGTAAATGTTTTTTCACAGTGAAACGGTAAATTGGAAAAATATAACACAATAAATGTTTTTCATGTGAAATGGTAATAGTAAATGTTTTTTATAGTGAAATGGTGAATTGGGAAAAACAAGACACGGTTTTAAAGAACCACAGGCATGAATTAAATTATGGAAATTTAATTCTACTGGATAGAAAATATTTGGGAATTATTTTTATTTCAAATATATTATTCCCAAATGTTTGATGAGAATATGGATAAATGAAATTATATTTGAAAGAGTATGAGTGACATTTCAAAGAGAACGCGGCAGAGGAAGGAGCTGGAGCGTCAGAGGAATCTACAGGGATCACAAAACATTTTTTTTCTGAAAATTGTCATTTGTAATCATTGTAGAAGCTAAAACATTTCATTTCAGTTATTGTAACCGATTGCACATTGAAGGAACTCGAATTGTATAAGTGTTAGAGGTTCCAAACGAATTAGGGTTGGCAGAAGTGAAAGGGAACAGTTCTGGTTCTTCTGAACTCCATTGTAACTTTCTAAGACTGAATTGAATACATATGCATAATATTTGAAGTCTATATGAAAAGATTCTAATGGTGGTGATATGAGTTTTGTCTACTCTCATCGTATGTATTTCCTGTGATTCTTTATTTCCATTTGCATTTTCTTATGTTTGAATTGGATAGTTAAAAACCCATAATTCATCTCTTGATGCTCTCGGCTGAAACAATTTAAACTGTGTGTATTTCTTCCTAACTAATTCAGAACTCATTTTATTAATGCTCTGATGCAGTTACTTGTTTTTCCCCTTTCCTCTTACACTGCAAATTTCAATTTACAACTCAGTTTCATTACCTCATTTATCTTTTATCCTCTGGAGAGTTCTATTGAGTAGTCGATGTTTTCATTCATTTTCAGAATTTTGACTCCATAGCCCAGAGTGTCCCTCCTCTTCTTGGCCAACAAATTTTATCAAAACCCCCAAAACAAACTAAATCTAGCCATCAATTTCCAAAGAAATATCAAGTTACACGAGAGAGCCCTCTCTGAGTTGAGCAGGCTAGTGCCTCAACTCTAAAGCTAGTTGAAACAATTACCTTTGTCGTCTGTCTATCAGTCACACAAAATTTACAGAGTGCTCACAGAACATAAACCATTCCCTACTTGCTAAGTTGTTGCATATATCTGAAATTTAAATTCCCGAACCTTTCATGCCATATCCTACTACTTTCATCAACGTGGGTAAGCAGTAATGCATAATTTGGTTCAATAAATTTAGAAAATGTGTAGAGTCTAGATTGATGATTTACCTTACCGATAGAAACCCTGGAATTGGTTTGCATGTCATAGATATCCATCGCATCAGGTTTGAATATGACTCTCTTTTCAGTGCCAGAGTTTTTCATCTGATACACAGAAAGAAGATTGACAAAAAGTTTGGGAACATGAAACACATTCTCAAAGATTCCATTTGTGAGTTCAATTATTCCTTTGTCGGTGACCTTGAATGGAGAGTTTCCCCCCATCAAAATAAGAGGACATTTGCATGCATCCAATGAATAATATAATTCTTTTGTGGAATCCATGTGGTGTGATGCTCTTGAATCTATGATCCAAGCATCGTGAGAGGAGTTGATGGAAATCATAGCATGGCTAGAATTTTATTTCTTGAGATTATGATCTTCTCGCTTCTTCTTCTTGGCACCCTCGAGGATGAAATCTCCAAGGTTTTTTTTATGAAGTATTTGGGTCATTAGATCTATCTATTTCCGCATACATGCAGATTCTGGATGGAATCCTTTATGGAAGTAAGTGCATTTCTCCCCTTTTCTTCAGTTTTCACCTTTGGATCCATAGGAATCATTGAAGGGTTTTGATTACTCTTCCTTCTTTGGATGTACATGTGATTTCATTTATTCTTTGTATTTAGATTTATGATATTGATGAATGTTTCCATCTTGCACAGTAAGTTCATGCACCTTTGGGCCTTCGATTTTTCCCATGTTGATGAGCTTGTTCTGCTCTTGTCTCAAAGACTCGATAAAGTCCTCAAGAGAGGGCATCTTCCATGTGGCTCCAGAGGAAAATCTAAATGAATGAAATGTGGATACAGACACTGAGTATTCTGGACCAAGTTTGGAGAGAATGGTGAGAACCATTTGTTTCTCCTCAGATTTATCAACCCCGCAAGCCTTGAGTTGCAACAACAAATGCTTATATTTGGTAAAGAAATATTGGAGATTGTTGAAGATTTTTGGATCCAATATGAGCACTTACACCTTAAGCATGTGTCCCCTCATCTCATCCTATTTGCAAAAAATCCCTTTCATGGTGGTCTAGGATTCATTGGGGGTTTTACAGGAGGATATGTGAAAGAGGAGTTAAGGAGAAATGAGACTGCAAATTGTTCTGAACGCGTCATCCATTCGATTTAGATACGTGCATTTTTATATGGATGATGTTGGTTTTGTCTCTATGTTGGTTAAACTGTACATTCCTCTGCTTCGAAGATGTATTATCATCTTCTCCTTCCATGCAAAGAAATTTTAAGGTGTAAGAATGAATTCTTTTGAAAATTCCATTTTTTCCATTGTCTTCAATCTTCAGCACCTATAAAAATAATTTGGTGTGTCTTTTCCCTAGTAGTCCATCGAATCTGATGCCATGCAAATGTGTTGAAACTACACATAATAGATCCAGTTGGTAATTTAGATACACAGTTGCAAAGAAAATAAAAGAAAAGAGAAGTAGGAGAGAAAGAATAGAAGAATTCTCATTAACCAAATGAATGAATGATAATTTACACATGATATACTCTGTATAAATAAACTAATGCAGACTGGAAGAGAAGCTATTGTGCCATAGTGGTGGTCTAGAGTGATCTGGACACACACCAACAGTTACGGTAGTGAACTGCCACCTAGTCTGAGTTAATTAGTCTATCAGTCTCCAGTTAACTAACTGAAACAAAGTGAAGTGAGGAGGATATCATGGAATCATGAGTAATGCGCTATTCTGGTGATGATACCAAGGAAAATGCGCATTATCTTGTGATGATCCCAATGCAACATGGTGATAATTCCAATGTAGCATCTAGACTCCACTCAATTGATCAAACTGAAGTGAAAAATGAAGAGGATATTCTCCCTAAACTTTAGGAGACTGGATAATGACTAATAAACATAGGGAAAACCTTAGGAAAAATAAATCTTGGGTGTGTGTGAAGTATCTCCAACAATTCACACCATAAACAATCAAAAGGAAATCGCTCCAATTCCACACCCCTAATTGATCATGGACATATGATGCTTTTAAAGAGAATTCGCCTACTATAATTAAAAGGAAAGTCTATTTTATTAAAAAAGAAACACTAAGGTCACAACTACTCAATTCATCAATAATTAACCAAACTTATTCAAGTAACATCCCATGCAATCAACAAGTAACAACTTTACATAACTTCACAAAGATCATGAAGAAAACATAACATCAAAGAAGTTGTGCAAAGCAATCCATAATAAACCTACTTAATAAATAAACAAAATTATAGCATGTGATTAGCAAAGGGGGCCCTTAATCAATTAATAGAAGGGGGATGAAGAAAAATCGAATTAAGAATTTAAAGGAGAAATAAATTATCTAAGAATTAATTACTATTTATGTGCAAAGACATGCTAATTTGGAACTTAGACAGAAAGGGGAAATTAATGCAAAAAGGAATGTGGAACATAGAAAGGAATCTAGTCTAGAGAACTTTCTTTAATAAAGCTCAACTAAGCTTTAAGAAAAACATCAATCATTAAAGTAAATTGAGGGAATAAAGGGACAACATGGAGGATTTTTAGGAATACTTTTAGGTGGGTGAGGGAAATTGGAAAATTAATTTAATTAATTAATGAATTTCTAGTGCAAATAAGGGATGGGGTGACAAGTGTAAGATGGAGAGTATTTCCTAATAATTTTTTAATAAAAGGAATTGAACGTGCAATTGGCAAGGTCACTAAGATGGAGGGAATGGACTAGTATGCATAAGGTTATGCTGTCGCATTTTTCTTGATTGACTTTTCTTGTGGGAGTTGGGATACCAAGCTTGAATAGAGAGTGGTAGCTCAACCTTGTGAGGCAACCTCAGAGTTAGCTTTTCTCTGGTTTGTGTGCGGTGTCCCTTTGTGGCTTAGGGGGCTCAGGGGGCAGAAGAGTACCCCTAACATTGGATGCGAGGTACTGATGGGGTATTCACGGTTAGAAAGTGGGAGACAAGAGGGAGCGCAAGTGCAAAATAAAAACTTTGGATTCTTCTCCTTCGGTTATGATAAAACTGAAGTAAGTTGAACTCATTAATATTCAAATTAAAATGTAGTTTATTTCTATTGTATAAATGTTGCTAGAATTTTATCTAAGGTTTAATTCATTGAGATTCAATTTAATTATGTAGTTGTGGTGATCCTGTCATTTATATTCTATGTTTCTCTATGAGAAAATCTCCCATCACTTATGCTTCAACCT
This sequence comes from Picea engelmannii, assembly GCA_009831015.1. Classification (NCBI taxonomy): domain Eukaryota; kingdom Viridiplantae; phylum Streptophyta; class Pinopsida; order Pinales; family Pinaceae; genus Picea; species Picea engelmannii. The sequence continues at coordinate 428,825 of ML778614.1, forward strand.
TTCTTATTGATTCGCCTTCCCGCTGACGAACCAAAAACCCTGAAACTTAATTGGTATTGGTCTGCGTTGTTATATAAATTGGTGTAAGTTAATCCTTGTCTATGTTGTTTTCTTCCCTGAACAAAACCTTGCATTGAATTTATAATGGGTTGCTCATTGATTCCACTCCTTTCCCAATGATGTTATACATACAATCTCTAGCTTGATGCACGATTCACTGTTGTTCTTGATATCACCCATTGGGATTTTTACTGCTAACTTTGTCACTAGATTTTGCAAAACGTTTTAATCTGCCATCATCGCCATGATTTGTTATTGAACTTTCAACAGATTTCCCTGGGCTCATTACCAACGCTGGGTGGACTTCACATGTTTTGTTTCTTTTATTTTTGGGTGTACTTCAAGGCTAGAAATGATATCAAACACAAGAACATGATAGAAATAACAAATATCTAAATCGAAGTTGATTATTTTCTGAGCAGAACGATTCAAAAGTGCTCCCAAGTAAAAGGCCAATAGAGTTGAAAATTAAGTCCATGAAACAATCACAGAGGCAACTAACAAAATTTAGAGTTTAAGATACCATTGGCTACGTTAGCGCATAAATATAGAGGAAGAATGACTTGTTAAAGAAATACGTTAGTGCAGACTTATAGACGAAGCATGAATTGTTAAAGAACTCATGAATAAATCCACATAGATGGTATGTCAGGGATTCCAGAAGCCCTCATGATAGGAGCGTGAGAAAAATAAACAAGAAATAAGAAACAAAATCCACTCCAACATGAGTTCACTATAGAGAGGAGAATTATGGTCCGACCAGAGCCGAGACAGATTCATTGAAGAAGAATCTCCAAGTGTAGTCCAAATGGAAGGGAAACCTGATCGTTCATATGTTGGGTGATGCTTCCATGCCCTTGTGTAAAATTTATTGGTTCCCTAGTTCCAAAAACAAATAATTCGCGCAGAAAATCCCTAGTTGCAGAAGCGCAGACAATATGAGTCTCTCGAGGGAAGGCGCGAGTATGCAAGAAATTTTATCTATAAACAAAACAAAAGATGTCAAAAATGTTATCTTTGTGATTTTACTGGATTTGTCCTTTGCGTTTTCAGATCCCTCTCTCTACGTTTTTACCAGGAGATCACATGCACATTTATTCCACCTATTTTCCATGCAAATTATCACATGCACATTTATTCCACCTGTTTTCCATGCAAATTATCCCTCACTCTGTGTTTTTACCAGGAGATCCCATGCACATTTATTCCACCATATTTCCGTGCAAATTCCCTGTCACTCTACTTTTTTACCAGGATATCCCATGCAATTTTATTCTTCCCTATTTCCATGTGAATTACCTTGTCACTTTGTGCATTTACCATGTGATCCCTTACGATTTTACACTACCCGACTTCCATGTAGCTGCCTGACACTCTGTGTTTTTACCAGGGTTGATCTCTGTGTTACACTAGCTTGTTTCCCAAGGACTTTCACCTAGCAAGGTAATTTCACCCAACGACTTTTCCCTTGTTTAGTTGCGGTGTTTTTTTTTTTCTAAAAAAAATTCACTCCACGTTTTTACCCTTAAATATGAACCTCTTTCCATTGATCCCTTTAGTGCTTTGGTAAATTTTTCCCCATTGTTTTCTCCCTCCAGCTGCAACCTTGTTAATTTATTGTATCTAGGTGTGGATGCATTGGAAAAATTATGAGTAGATGTGATTTGAATATCCTTATGAGTATGTTATAATTTGACTTTTCTTATTGATAACTTGAGATTCCATAAAATAATTATGACGGTGTTGACAATAAATTGAGGTGATGAATGTTTTATTTGATTTGAGTAAATTGCGCAATGAATAATGCATGTATGGATAGTTATGTAACTAATTTACTCTAGCACCATGAACTTATGTCGATTGTACAATTGATTGAGTTTTTAGAGTCCCTTGCACCTTGGATTAACGTCGATGTGTAAATGATTGAGCACTTAGTTTCCTTTGCGCCTTGAAGATGAAGTGGATGATAAGTTATGCGTCTTGAAGTTAACATCGTTATGATGAGTCGTGTAGATAGTTGATGTATGATCGATTGATTACTTGAAAATATTGCGCCTTGGAATAAAAGTGATGTGTGAATGCTTATGTGTTAGATTGCTTGCGCCATGTGATTATGCTAATGCATGTATTATTAACTAGATTATTTACATGTGAATTCATGCTTTAAATTAAGAAACTATATTGATGTTGAATGCTTTATTAATTGTATTCTCTTACACCTTGCAAAACAAATCGATACCTTACATGTCTGGAATTGTTGATGTGCAAATGCTTATTAGATGTTAGGTTCCTTGTGCGCACCAAAAATATAATGTAAAGTATGATTGCTTAGAGGTTAGACTTCTTGCGTGCCATGAATTATAGTGTAAGAATGATTGTTTAGAGTTGGTACTTATCATGCTACGAAAATGTGTTGATGTGAAATGATTAAGTAATGGGTTCTTTGGAGCCATTGGATTATTGTTGGTATCGAAAGGATTGATCGATTATTTCATTGCACCAGTTAAGATTTAGATGATTACCCTTGTGCCTTGGATCATGTTGTGACAAAATAATTAGATTATTGGCACGCTTGAATATTGATGATGTATGATTAGTTATGTGATTGGATTTACTTTGCGTGATGAAAATAAAGTAGTCTTTTACTTGAGCGCTATGGTTTATGTGGATGCATGTTTATTTTAGAGTTGTTTAATTTTGCACGATATATAAAGTTGATTACACTGTGTTTTATCTTATGTCTTGGTATGATGGATTAGTAATTAATTCTCTTGCGCCTTTGAAATTATATGATGTATGATTTTTGAAAGAACACTATTTCCCTTGATTATCGTTGATGTTGTTGATTTAGCTAGATGGTTTTGACTTGCTTGTGTTAGTGGGATGTAGACACCTCCTTGTTCCTCAAAAACATTGCCAGCCCTGAGACATTAAATGGTTAAAATCAATTGGAAACTAGGATCGAGAATTGCTTATGTGTCTTGGAGGTCATAAACATGTAGGATAGGTTGGGCAAGTAGTTCTTTTAATTTTCGTGATATGGTTGATCCTTGTTTGTGGTCTTCTTCATTGATCGTGATGTGAAGACGTGCGACATGATTGATTGCTTGTACTATTTATGAGTCATTATTAAGTATGTGAATACAATGATTAGGTGTTGTTGTTTAAATTGTGTTAATGCATTGACATGCATATCATTATTCATGGTGATGATGTGTCGACCTCGTATCGTGATTGATTGTTAATGCATTATTATATTTTCTCTTAATAAATTGGATGATGTGTCGATGACATTTCTATCATGGTGATGATTTGAATTCCTAATGAAAAAGTAATAAAAGGGAAATTTAATTAAAGAAACAATTTTTTTTTACCTTTTGTACGTCACTTGTGGTCATAAGAGAGGGGTTGTTATAGATTTATATCATTTTATGTTGATGTTTAACCTGTTATAATATCTAAGAGTTTAAGAAACTGACTCCATAATACACTTATTCTTTTCCGGCTATCCCATAATGCATATATACATAGAAATATTTTGGAATATTCCTCTATTATTAATATAAGCATTTTGTATATGATGCTTTGTGAGATAATATACTTGGAAATCGTAAAAATAAATCTATCACTAGGGAAATTATAATATCCTCAAATTTTAGAATATTAAATTCTAAGTGAACTTTGAAAAAAAAAATTGTTTTTGGAAAATTTGAATTTGGAAATTATTTTCCATTTATGGCAAATCTGAATTTGGAATTTTTATTGTTGTAATTAATTATTTGATGACTGTTGGGTAAATATTTGACTTTCCCAACAAACCTCTTTTATTTTGACACATGTGTAATACAAAATTTTAATAAATTAAATGCTCGAAGACAAATGGAACAACCACATTAAAAATAGTTGACCATGACTCCATGAGTGGGTAACATGTTTGAGTTATCTCAATGATGATATTTACAAGTGGAATATGTGGAATTTGATCACTAGAAGCCCCTAAAAATGAGGGATTTCTAAAGCTGCGAATTTCCCCAAGGAGGGAAGGAAATACCTAGGAAAAATGATGCATATTTTAACAACATATGGAGTAGGTAGGACGTTTCTTAGTATGTTGGGGAAAATAAACTATTTGTTGTTATGAGCATTGTTTTTTTCCACGGTTATGAACACTGTTAATGTGAGGCAAAATATTTTTTTGATATGTGGATGGTGACTATAGTTAAGGAAGATAATTCAATTTTCTCTTATGGACTCATAGTCAGGCTAGGGGGTGAGCAGGACAAGTGAACTTGGTTGTTCTATTCTATGGTTGGGTGGAACATGGTTTCTCCATTTGTATTCTAGCATCAGGTTTCAGATATGTATATCAACTTGTATTCCTTTGTCGATGTTATATTTATGGTTATTATTTGTTAGTAATATGTTGACTTTGTATGCATAAGTGAAATCAATTCTTAAGGGACTGTATGACCCTGTTTTACTATGGCTTGTCATAGTTAAATGATACTAGAAATATTGTGTAATTGAATGTGATGGTTGTACAAAGATAATTCTCTCTCTCTCTC
>ML778614.1:433499-457497 GCA_009831015.1 Picea engelmannii
GTACATACACAAATACCACAAAGAATAGACAGAACAAATAACAGTCTGAATACACTCTTTATTACCATAGAAATATAGTGATGAATTCAAAGTATCTTACAAAAGAAACCTTTGTATTCAATCGATCAATGTTCAAATATTACAGTTGGATTACCATAGACCAAAGACCCCACAACCAATTGTATTGTAAACAGAGTTCTAAGAAGTATACACAGAATTTGTATGTAACCAAAGTAATGTGCACATAGATCAAAACTCAAATAGCTTTCGAGGTAAGATGCTTCCTTCATTTGATTACACCAACTTGCACAACCTGCAAAAGAAGTAAATGAGGGTTTAGTAACTTGCTATCATTTTAATTCTATAAAAATCAAACAATAGAATAGTCCTGGGAGAAAACTTATCTTGAGTCCCGATGAAAATCCAAATCGCCTTTATTCCTTGTGCGACAATCTGCCCATGATCTAGGAGGAGGAGGAGTGGACCTAGAATTGATTCATGGGTACTGTCACAAAACAAAAAGGGCCCATCATTAATTTCATATGTCCATGCATAGAAAATTTCACTTGTAAAACAAAGGAAGCGATAGTAAGTGATTATCATCGAAGTAGACTGTGCATAGATTAATCAAACAGGAAGAACATAATAGTAATATCCAAACCATGTACATAGGACCAAATAAATGAAGGAGTCAAATGTGGAAAGGTCAATGATTTAACAAGAACTACCATTCTTAATTCCCGAAATCACACAGTGGAATTTGTGATTTGGGATAACAATCACAGTGAGGAATTATTACATTTAAAAGTATTCATGGGCGCGCACAATATGCAACCTGAGTATAATAACAAAAAATGAATCACTAAAATTAAATATCATTTCAGAAAGGTAAATTACGCAAGTTTGAGAGCATATAAAATTACAGTAAGAACCCAATACATAGGTTAGAACCTAACTATGAAAAACGTGTTTGAACCCTACGTTTTCATTCTATATACATACAACAGATGAGGCGGAAAATGGTTACATGCTTAGGAATGGTAGTTAGTAACAAGGGTACTCTCTCTTTTATTACTGCAGAGTGGTCAATATAGGAAAACCCTTTCATAAATGACTTAAATTAATAATGATATCATACAAGAGATCAAGCAAAAGAGGCTCCCGAGGTTTCCATGAGACAAACCCCAATTCTTCTTGGCAGAGGAATTTTTTTACAACCAGGGGATACAAACAAATGTTGTTTCAAATGAATAAGATCCTATTAATTTTCCATATATTTATACAAAATGCAAATTACGAAATTTCCTATAGAGTGTTAATATTTCCATATATATACATAGAATGTAAGTTACCAAATTCCTACAGAGGTTTAACAACAAACAAGTATGAATAACATCAACCAACATAGTAGGCATTGATATTTTGGCTGACTTCTAGAGTGGAATAATTCTAGTGATATGAATGGTGCATAAAAGAAAACCAGGGAAAATCATAGGTTTTAGCTTATATTAATGCTTCAGACCATGATCGAACTAATAAGGGACCACAAACAAGTATAATCTTGAAGACTAACAACCAACCGAGAGGAAAACACAATAACCCTGAAACCAAGCGTTAAATCTAAAGGGGTTTCACCTATAAATGGAAACATAAACATAGTATAATCCCGGGAGAAAACACAAAATGAGGCACAACTGTCATACATTGTCTAATGTCAAACAAAGAAATCAACATGAGGTCTATACATTGAACCTCTTGACTAATTACTTGGAACCTCTCAATTTATTTTACATTGCACTAGACAGAGAAGACATTACAGAATATGTCTCACAAAAAACATAAGAGACATAATGTTACTCACCCTTGCACATAAAGAACCCCATATGTGCGTGCCTCCTTCCATTTCTCACTAGATATGAGCTTACCAAACTCACCAGTCATATACAATGTAGAGGCCAATTTTTCGTATACAGAGCAAAGGAAAATTTTGCATATAGTGCAGAGGAACATTTATTGTTATAGGACTAAAGGGGAAACTACGAAGACAAATTTCTACCTCGAGGCCCTTGCTAGAAGAGTAAAAGTGGTTGATACACACCCATTACCTCTACCATGTGAAGTAGAGGAAATGGAGAGCCTGCATTGGGCATTTTCGCCTAAGTGTCAGTTTGGAAGGTACAAGACCAGCTTCACCATTAATGGACCAGGCCAGGAGTAAATGGCTATAGACCATCATGGAGTAAGATCATACATGACTTTCCATCCACCATAAAATGGTTTTCGAACCACTTAATTGCTTAGTTATATTTTATCCTAGCGTTAACCATAAAACGATGAAACTTTGTTAATAGTCGGGTAGGGTTATTAATGTTTTAGTATAGGTGTATCGTTCTCACCTCTTGTTTAAATATTTCTCTACACTGCTAAAGTTAGATGTTGTTCTGGATAGTCTATATGATAAATTATATATTCTTATGGTATCTATATGATAGCCTATATGATAAATAATATAATGTTATGGATGGTATATATGATAGTGTATAATCTATAGTCTATATTGTTTATCGGAGCTAGAAGATTATGTAGAAGTGGACAATATATGATTAATTATAGTCTATTACGCGATCTAATGTGGATATCATGTCTGGACATAAACTTAGTGTAATTTCTAAGGGTTATGACGATCATGGTCACCAACTCTTTAATACAAATAAGTGTGTGATTCATAATCCAATAACGACGCCATAATAAAATATAACAGTAAGAGACAAGTGGAGTTTAAATATCCTTCGGCCTTAAGAGGGATAATGACAAATAAGTAAAACTTATATGCATACATTAAAGGAATGAGATATATATAATGGATTATCTCTGTGTCGCAAAACAATGTTTTTGATTAAAGGGACTTTAATGCCCCCTAACAAAAATTTTTCTTAAGGGAAATTTGGGGTACATTACATATGGTATCAGAGATGAAGGTTACAACACTTGGACCTTGGGGAAAGACCAAAACTATTTTCAATTCTTTTATTTATGTTGAATAAAAACTATCAAATATGTTTACTGTTACAAACAAAAAAATTGTTTTGTAGTTCTAAAGAATCGGGGCATAACAACGAACCAGGACATAACAATGAAGGATGATCAAATCAAATCAAATCAAATCAAGAGCTTCCTAAAGAACCAGGGCATAACACCGAAGTAACTTGAGCCACCCAGTTTTTGGAAACAATGAAAAACCTCATCGTGGAATTACAAGTGTTTAAAGAAGATAACGAAAAGATGAAAAAGGCATAGGAAGACTGGTTAGAAATAAATGAAATGATGCTACGTAGTATATTAACCAAGAGGATCCCAAAGAACAATGAAAAAGAGGAAGAAGTCAACAAAGGGTCCTCTAAAAAATTTGGTCATGAAACATAAAATGAGAATAGTTCTTCCGAAAACACACACATGACAGGAAACAAAACAACTACGTGAAGAAAAAGAAAACAAGTAGATCACCTAGAAGGTGAATTCAAGAAAATAAAACCATCCACCTTCAATGGAGAATCAAGGAAGGGTGAAGAGGATGAAGCATGGATACTTGATATAAAGAAATACTTTCATATTTACAACTAATCTAGTAATATGAAAGTCAGAATGGCCATTTACAACTTAAAGGGAAAAGCAAGTATCTGGTGGCAAGACCTGAAATTGTCTAAGGGATTGAAAGAGAAACAAATGGAATGGTTAGATTTTAAAAATATTTCAAGAAGAAATATTTGTCATAAATCTATTATGAAATAAAAACTAAGGAATTCTATGAACTAAGACTTGGACAAATGACCATGGACGATCTGATAAATAAATTTCTAGAACTATTGAGATTTGTACCATACATCAAAGAAGACAACGTAAATATACAATGATTCTTAAGTTGTCTACCATAATTGTACAAAGACAAAATTGAATTTGACAATCCCAAGTCTTTAAATGAAGTACTTATAAACGCTCGGATGTGCTATGATCAGTAAAAACAGAGGGTTGAAATTCCCAAGGCATGGAAGGATAAGAAACAAGACAAAATGAATCAACGAAAGAAAGGCTTCCAACCATCTCCTTTCCATAATATGGACAAAAGTTTCCAAAAGAATGAATATCATTCAAACACCCAGAGAACTCAAGGGGGAGATAGGCGAGTTAACCTAGGAGTCAAGAAAGTTGGGGACAACCCCAAAGAACCATTGAAGTGTTGGGAGTGTGGAGAACCTCACTTGAGGAGAAATTGTCCATGCTTAATCTCCATGGAAATAACTTCAGTACATAACCTGGAAGAAGCTTCGACAATAGGAGATATGGGCAAAAGCATGCATACAATTAATGCAGTTGTGGATGGTAGGAAAGCTTATCATCAATCCACTATCGTGGAGGTTGAAGGTAAAATTCATGATAACTACATTTCCATATTAATTGACCTAGGAGCTAGTATGAGTTATGTTACTCTTGGTTTAGTTGAATTAAAGAAGCTCAAGAAAGTAAATCATGCTAAGTACTAGTTATTATAGTTAGGAACAAGGACCAAGATAAATCTAACAAATTTTATTCTTGAATGTGAACTCAGCATAGACAGTCAAAGTACAAAGTTAGATATGAACATTTTACCTTTGGGATATTATGATTTAATTATTGGAATGGACTCGTTAGAGAAACATAAAGTAATATTAAATTGTGACGAAAAGTCACTTATTTATAGAGATGAAAAAAGAAATTTAGGACGATACAAAGGATCAAAAAACTAGTTTCAGTTAGTCAGATATCAACCATGCAGTTTAAGAAATGTATGAACAAAGGTTTCCAAGTTTATGCTATTTAGGTAACTAATCTCTTAGAAAAGGAAAACAAACCCATTCTATAGGACTTTGCAGTCCTACATGGGTTTAGAGATGTATTTGTGAATGAAATACTAGAAATACCTCCAAGAAGAGAGATAGATTTCCCTATTGACCTACTACCTGGATCTGCCCCGATATCTAAGGAACCTTAAATAGAATGAGTCTACCCGAATTAACAGAACTGAAAATTCAATTGCAAGAATTGCTAGAAAAAGAATATATCAGAGCAAGTGTCTCACCTTGGGGAGCACCAGTTCTGTTCGTTAAAAAGAAAGATGGGACCTTGAGACTATCCATTGACTATCAAAAACTAAATAAGATGACGATCAAGAATTAATATCCTTTACCCATAATTAACAATTTGTTTGACCAATTTGGAGGAGAAATGATCTTGTCTAAGTTATATTTAAGGTCTGGTTATCACCAAGTCGGAATAAAAGACAAAGACATAAATAAAACAAGATTTAGAACACGTTACAGACACTATGATTTTTTCATAATTTCGTTCGGTCTTACTAATGCACCAACAACCTTTATGTGTTTGGTGAATAGTATATTCAGTCAATATCTGGATAAATTTGTGTTGGTGTTTATCGATGATATTTTAGTTTACTCATAAACGAAAGAAGGACATGAAGAACATATGAAAATAGTATTGCATACCTTAAGGAAACATAAGTTGTATGCGAAGTTTGATAAATGAGACTTCTACCAAAGAAATATATAGTACCTATGACATGTGATATCTGAAGATGGTATTGTAGTCGATCTAGAAAATATAAAATCCATTATGGAATGGCCTATCCCTAAGGATGTAACAGACATCAGATCATTCATGGGAATTACTGGTTATTATCGAAGATTTATCGAAGGATTTTCTAAGATTGTGTATCCAATTACATCCCTATAGAAAAAGGGAATAAGATTTACTTGCTCTCAAAAATGTCAGGATAACTTTGATAAATTAAAAAGACTACTAACTAAAACACCTATCCTAAGGGTAGCGGATCTTGATAAGGATTTTACAGTTTGCATGGATGCAAGCACAGAAGGCTTGGGAGGTGTCCTAACACCAGATGGACATGCCATTTGTTATGAATTACACAAACTAAAAGAACATGAACGAAATTACGTTACACATGATTTGGAATTAACAGTCGCAATTCATGCTCTAAAAATGTGGTGACATTATTTAATGGGGAGAAAGTTTCTACTACTAACTGACAATAGTGGTGTAAATTTTTTATTCAGTCAACCAGATCTCAATGCAAGGCAAGCAAGATGGCTCACCTTTTCCAGTGAATTTTATTTTGAAGTAAGACACATCAAAGGTAAAGAAAACAAAGTTTCATATGCTCTAAGTCAGAGGACTAATGAACTTTATGAGATAAGTGTTAACAAAGGGAAAAATGACATCGAATAAAGAATAAAATATGCAAGCAATAATGACGAAAAATACATCAAAACAATAACAAAATTGAAGAAAATGTAGAAAAACTGAATAAAACATATATGATTTTAGATAAAAATGGACTGTTAAGGTTCAAAACCAGGCCGTATGTACCTAACTCTACTAATTTAAAATAAAAAATTCTTGTCGAATTGCACAAAAGGCCATATTATGGTAAACCAGGATACTAGAAAATGATAACAACCTTAAGAAAATTATTTTATTGGCCTAACATGAAGAGTGAAATAGCTGAATATTTATCTAAATGCTTAGAATGTCAACAGGTAAAGGTTGAACATCAACATCCAGCCGATCTACTACAACCTCTACCTATATCAGAATGGAAGTGGGAAATTATCTCGTTGGAATTCATCACATGTTCACCTAAGATTCAAAAGAAAAATGACTCGATTATGGTAGTGATTGATAAACTTAGAAAATATGCACATTTATACCTGTGAAATTTACTTATAAAGCAATTAATATTGCTGAAATTTTTAGGAAATAAATATTTAGATTGCATGGAATTGCTAAGATGGTGATCTTCGATAGAGATGTCAAATTTACATCAAAATTTTGGAAGGAATTGTTTGCAGGATTGGATACTAACCTGAATTTCAACACAAGATACCATCCACAAACGGATGGGAAACCGACCAAATGAATTAGATTGTGGAAGACATGTTACGAATGTACGTGAGAATGAAACCAACTAAATGGGAGGAGTACCTACACTTAGTTGAATTTTCTTACAATAGTGGCTATCAGACATCAACCAAGATGAGTCCCTTCGAAACATTATACATAAGGAAATGAACAACCCCAATTAGCTAGGATAATCCAGTTGAAAGGCTTATGATGGGCTCGTAAATGCTCTAGGAAATGGAAAAAATGGTAAAATGGGTACAACAAAATTTAAGGGAGGCCCAAGACTGACATAAAAACTATGCATATTTAAAAAGGAGACACCAGGAATTTCAAATAGGGGACCATGTATATCTGAAAGTCAAAGAAAGGAGGAGCTTTCTAAAGCTAGGAAATTGTTCAAAGTTGGTGCCTAGGTTTTGTGGCCCCTTCGATATTTTAACTCGAATTGGACCCATGGCGTATCAACTAGCACTTCCTGCAAACCTAAAAGTTCATAATGTTTTTCATGTTTCCTTATTAAAAAGGCATATTCATGATCCTCCTCACATCATTGATTGGAACATGGTGCAGGTGGAACCATAAGGTGACTTCCAAGAGGAACCTCTACGCATTCTGGATAGGAAAGAAACAGTCCTACAGAATAGAGCCATCGCCCAGGTAAAATTGCAATGGAAGGACTTTATCCCTGAGGAGGCCACTTGAGAATTGAAGGAAGATCTGCTGAAATCTTATCCAACCCTATTATGAGAGAGGAATGAACACTCAGGATAGTGTTATACTTAAGGGAGAGAGGATGTAATATCCTCAAATTTTAGAATATTAAATTCTAAGTGAATTTTGAAAATAAACTTTCATTTTTTGAAAATTTGAATTTGGAAATTATTTTCCATTTATGGGAAATCCAAATTTGGAATTTTGATTGTTGTAATTAATTATTTGAGGACTGCTAGGAAACGATTTGACTTTCCCAACTAACCTCTTTTATTTTGACACATGTGTAAGACAAACTGTTAATAAATTAAATGATGGAAGACAAATGGAACATCCGGGTTAAAAATAGTTGACCATGACTCCATGAGTGGGGAACATGTTTGAGTTACCTCAAGGATGATTTTTACAAGTGGTAGATGTGGAATTTGACCACTACAATCCCCTAAAAATAATGGATTTGTAAAGATGTTAATTTCCCCAAGGAGGGAAGGAAAGACCTAGGCAAAAGGATGCATATTTTAACAACATATGGAGAAGGCATGACACTGCTTAGTATGTGTGGGAAAATAAACTATTTGTTGTTATGAACATTGTTAGTGTGAGGAAAATGATTTTTATGGTCTATGGATGGTGACTATAGATAAGGAGGATCATTAAGTTTTGCCTTATGGACTCATGTCCAGTCTAGGGGGTGAGTAGGACAAGTGAACTTGAATGTTATGTTCTATGGTTGGTTGGAACATGGTTGTTCCATTTGTATTCCAACATTAGGTTTCAGATATGTATCTCATCTTGTATTCCTTTGTCAATGTTATATTTATGGCTTTTATTTGTTAGGAATATGTGAACTATGTATGCATAAGTGAAATCAATTCTTAAGGGAGTGCATGACCCTATTTTACTATGGCTTGTCATAGTTAAATTGATCCAAAAAGGTCTTTTAAACAAAAATGGTTGAGTTTTAAGAATGTCTTATTAAACCATTTAGGAATTGAATGAAAGAGGAAGAATTGTAGAATAAACATAGAAAACATATAAACATGTACAGATATGGAAATAAACATAAAGAACAACAAACCATAAAACACTAAGATGATAAAGGAGTTCGACAATATCACCTACGTCTCTGAGCCTTTGTCTCAGTGGGTGAGGATTTTATTATTTATGTTCAAATATTTAAAAGTAAATCACAACAGTGTCAAAAGGATTACAAACTGATCTGGTCTTGTTCCACGAGATCTCTAGAACCAAAAAAAAATGACGGCTGAAATTGGATGAATGGAGCTCCCAGAAATGGCCCGCAAAGGTGCCCTCCTCAATGGCTTCCCTGCATAAAAATGTCTTTGGCTTGGAAAATATTCATCATAAACCTATTCTAAACCTCCTTCTTGGCTCCAAGAACCTATAGTTTTTATAGGCCTGAAGTTGGTAACCATCTCCAAATTCTCCCCAAGATCTGGCCTAAAAAAGGGCCCAATATCCCCCAATATTAGCCAAAAATCTCTATAATTGTTGCAAAAATCATTGAAAAATCTTTATTATAAAGTAAAATAACCCACTTTTGCAATTATTTAGGGCGCAAACCCTTTTATGTGGGCTCTTGGTTACATGGCGACCTCCATGTGGTCTAGCGCCAATACTAGGCAAACTTCCCCCCGACTGTTTGGCACCTGGTAGTGTGGCTCCCCATGTGTCCTAGCCTAAAATACCCACATGTTAAGCCTTCGAGTTACAAGCCTATGGTTATTCCCCTGGTCGACGGGCTAGCCTAATCGACCGGTGCTAAACCCTTATCTACACCAACAAAACAACCATGGAGGTTGGGTCATATGGTAAAGGTCCATGATTAAAGGAGGAACCAGAGGATAGTTGTAACCATAACCAAGAAGACGAAAACACATACATCAGGGTCTCGTGGAAAGGGTTGTGACCGGGGGCTGGGGCCTAGCCCCAACCCTAACCTCCGTCGAATATACATACATTCAAACTTAAATAAAAGTTGAAACATATATGGTTAAGAAACAAAGTGAAGGTAGGTTGGCTATCCCGATCCTGCCAAGTCATTCTCCCATGCCTGAGGTCACAGGTTCAAACCTCTTAGAGTCCAAACAATTTTGAAATAATATTCACCAATGAATGGGTGCCATGTGGCAACCCATGTCTGAGCCATGTGACACCTTCCCATTTTCCCGAATTGATACCACGTATCCATCAACCATTTGTCCACATGTCTGCCAAGGTGTCAGCCTAGTCACCTACCACTGTACCTACCACATAAGTTGTATGGGTGTGCCACATGTCACCCTTGTAGTGGTGACATGTGTCACTCCCTTATTGGTCCACCTGTACCTGTTCAGTCATCAACCTATCCACGTCACTATACGGTCATTTGAATCATGTCACCTCCAGATTCTGCTACATCAACATGACATAAACTCTGACTTTTTGCATGTTGACTGTTGGCTTTTTGTCTGTTTGGAAAAACAAACAGATCGTGATATCTGGATCATATGAAATTTGTTTGAGCCCATTCAAGTTGCGTTGGGTTCGTACCAGTAAGTTCTATGCACATGTCTGTTTTGAAGCCATTATGAGAACTTTGATTTTTAGGCCTTCCTATACCCATTTTGGTCCCAAGATCCAATTCTGGATCACACCTCCCCACTAAAGACCTTTTGGTCCTCCAAAAGGTTACTAACCAGTCATAAAGTGTGAGATAGGCCACCCAAATTGTTCTTTGTCTTTGAACTTTGCCTTGTGCACCTGTCTCATCAAGATCAACTGTAAAACACTCATGATAACTGACAACATATTGTTAGCCATTTGTACCCTGTCACTTCTTACGGAAGCCGCTATCATCCATGTTGACAACATTACTAATGATAACATCAAAAATATGACTGCAAATGATCTGATATGTTTATAATACTTTCGCGACATTAGCTTATCTTGAAGCAAACTGTGATTGATCTTCGATTCTACAATCATCTCATGTTATTGCTTAAGATCTATTACTTGATTTGAAACATTTATAGGTGTGTTTCTTGCTTGATCCACCTTTCTTAATTGTTCCATAGTTCGAAGAAATTTTTTTTCCCTTAAATGATGAGAATGAACAACATATTCTTGATCTTCTTTGGTTAAGTGATATTGATTATTTTCCCTGTAAAATATTTCTTTATGATCATATATGTAAGGAATTCCTAATACCAATCCACATTCACTAAGTGGCACCACATCACATGTTACCTCATCCACAAACTTAGATGAAATTGAAAATTTTAATGTGCATTATTTTGTTATGTGGAATTGATGATCGTTGCTTATCCATTTAAGTGTGTAAGGCTTATGATGCATCTGAGTGTTTAATCCCAATTTTTTAACCAGTTCCTCTAAAATCAAGTTATATTGAGATCCACTATCTATCAATGCGTCAACCTTAGTATGTCTGATTATGACCCGTATGTGAAATAATTTACTTCTAGAATCAAATCCATCACCAATTTTACCTGTCAAACCAACCAATGAGACTTTAGATTCATCACCTGAATCCAATCCCAAGTCTATGGGTCATGTTGTTGCTGTAATTGTTTGCCTCCTTTTCTATTCTTTGAACCACTTCGGTCTCTTCTCGGAATGAAATTGCCAACAATGGTCCTCATCATGCCCCTCTTTCTTGCAATGCTTGAAAGAGGGATTATATTCCATTCTTGTCACTGAATTTTCCTTCTTTCCATTCCACTTCCTTTTGTCCTCTTCCCTTGAAGACGATTCCCCTAATACACGAACCCATGTTTTCCCTCCTTCAATGTATGTCGCTCGAACAAAAACCTCATCAATATTAGTAGGTCCAAACATGGATATAATGTTTCGAATATGTGTAGGTAAACCTCCTATGTACTTCATAAGAGTTTATTGTGTATGTAAAGCAATATCTAACATCAATGCCATTTTATGAAATCCATCGGTCTATGCTTGTATTGTTTGTCCTTTTATTAGTTTAAGATCTTGCCATTCAATTAAATATTTCTCTTTATAGCCCAAAGGATAGAATTGCTTTCTAAGTGCAGAAATAAAACTTTTCCATGATGGAAATAAATTACCCACTTGTTCCGTGCCATTTTTCAACTTGCTTTTCCATCAGATGAGTGTTGTGCCTGCATGTCTAAGTGATGCCAACTTGATTTGAGTTGCCTCATCTTTGATTTGCTGCACATTGCAATAAAACTCCATCTGTCTGACCCAATTATCAAGTTTCCCTGCATTGACTTCACCATCATACATAGGTAATTCAAATTTCACATCAAGTTTTAGTAAAGGCATTTCTTGTTTATGTTTATGAACATGTTTTCTTGTAGTGCTTTTAGAAATTGAACTTGAAGAGGAAGGAGAAGAAGGAGGTGAAGAAGGAATTTGAGGAGCATCATCTCCTTATTCACTTTTTACCTTTGAAGATTCACCCAAATTCGGTCTCTTCTATTCCAAGTAATCCTCATACAAAACCTTCATCATCTCCGATATGGTGAAGAAAGTTTTTCAAAACTCTTTCTCATCCTGAGAAAGTCCCTCTTCTGATGCCATCTTATAGCTTTGAGAAGTTCTCTTTCTCAATCCAATCAATGGATTCTCTTAAACAAGATCGACTTCATCACGATGTATCTTTTCCCTGGTAATCATGCAAACTCAAAAACCAAATTTCAACTAGCTCTGATACCACTTGATCCAAAAAGATCTTTTAAATGACAATGGTTGAGATTTAAGCATGTGTTATTAAACCATTTATGAAATGAATGAAAGAGGAATAATTATAGAAGAAACATAGAATCGATATAAACATGTACATATATGGAGATAAACATGGAGAACAAAAAACCATAAAACACAAAGATGATAATGGAGTTCGAAAATCTCGTCTATGTCTCTGGGCCTTTGTCTTAGTGGGTGAGGCTTTTCCTATTTCTATTCAAAGATTTAAAAGTACATCACAACAATTCCAAAATGATTACAAAATGATCTGGTCTTATTCTACCAGATCTCTAGAACCTAACAAAACTGACGGCACTGAAATTAGATGAACGAAGCTCCTAGAAATGGCCCACAAAGGTGCTCTCCTCAATGGCTTCCCCACATAAAAATGGCTTTGGCTTGGAAAATATTCAGCATAAACCTATTATGAACCTCCTTTTTGGCTCCAGGTACCTCTAGCTTTTATAGGCTTGAAGTTGTTAACCATCTCCCAACTTCTCCCCAAGATCAGGCCTAAAAAAGGGCCCAATATCCCCCAATATTGGTCAAAAATATCTATAACCACTGCAAAAATCATTGAAAAATATTTATTATAAAGTAAAATAACCCATAGTTGCAATTATTCAGGGTGCATCCCCTTTCATGCTAGCTCCTAGTCACATGGAACCCTCCATGTGTCCTAGTGCTAATGTTGGGCGCGCTGTCCCCCCAACTGTTTGGCACCTAGTCGTGTGGCTCCCCATGTGTCCTATCCTTAAATACCCATGTGCTAAACCCTTAGGTTACAAGCCTATAGTTATGTCCTTGGTCGAAGGGCTATCCTGACTGACTAGGGATAACCCCTTATCCATGCCAACAAACAAACTATGGAGGTCGGGTGATATGGTAAAGGTTTGTGCTTAAAGGAGGACCTGGGGGCTAGATGTAACCATAACCAAGCATGAGAAAACACATACATCAGGGTCCCATGGAAAGGGTTGTGACCGGATTCTAGGGCCTAGCCCCAAACCTAGCCTCTACCAAATATACATACATTCAAACTTAAATAAAAGTTGAAATGTATATTGTTAAGAAACAGAGTGCGGGCGGGTTGGCTAGCCTGAACTTACCAAGTCATTCGCCCACGCCCGAGGTCACGGGTTCAAACCTCATAGATTCCAAACAATTTTGAAATAATATTAACCAACAAATGGGTGCCACATGACATCCCATGTCTGGGCCACGTGGTTGTATGGGCGTGCCATGTGGCTGTATAGGCGTGCCACGTGGCCATACAGGCATGCCACGTGTCACCCTTGTAGTGGTGACATGTGTCACTCCCTGATTGGTCCACCTGTACCTGTCCAGTCAACAACCTGTCCACATCACTGTAAAGTCAGCTGCCACATGTCGCTTCCAGATGCTTCCACATCAGCATGATATCATGATGACATCAATGTTGACTTTTTTCCTGTTGACTGTTGACTTTTTGTTTGTTTGGAAAAATGAATAGATCGCGATATCTATAGCATACGACGTTTGTTTGAGCCTATTAAAGTTGCACTAGGTTCATATTGATGAGGCCTACGCACACATCCATTTTTTAAGCCATTCCAAGAAATTTTATTTTTAGGCCTTTCTGGTCCCATTTTGGTTCTGAGATCCAATTCTGGATCATAAATGATAGTAGAATTATTGTGTATTTTAATATGATGGTTGTAAATATATATGTGTGTGTGTGTGTGTGTGCACGCGCGCTGATACATAAAGAAATAGTAGAACTACTTGTATGTTCATATTGGCCATTGAATNTATATATATATATAATTTCTATTTAAATCTGTACATATGCAAATACCACAGAGAATAGATAGATTGAATAATAGTTCGAATACACTCTTTATTACCACATAAATATAGTGATGAATTCAAAGTATATTACAAAAGAAACCTTTGTATTCAATCAGTCATTGTTCAAATATTACATTTGGAGTACCATATACCAAAGAACCCACAACCTCTTTTATTATAAACAAAGTTCTAAGAAGTATACACATAATCTATATGTAACCGAAGTAATCCGTGCATACATCAAAAATCGAATACCTGTTGAGGTAAGATGCTTCCTCCATTCGATTAGACCAACTTGTGCAACTTGCAAAAGAAGTAAACGAGGGTTTAGTAACTTGCTAACATTTTAATTCTATGAAAATAAAAAAATAGAACAAGCGAGGGACGAAACTTACCTTGAGTCCCAATGAAAATTCAGATCACCTTTATTCCTTGTGTGACAATCTTCCCACGATCTAGGAGGAGGAGGAGTGGACCTAGAACCGATTGATGGGTACCCTCACAAAAAAGAAAGGGCCCATCATTAATTTCATATATCCATGCATAGAACCTTTCACTTGTAAAATAGAGGAAGTGACAGTAAGAGATTCTCATCAAAATAGACCGTGCATAGATTAATAAAACAGTAAGAACATAATAGTAATATCCAAACCCTGTACATGGGACCAAATAAATGAAATATTCGACTGTGGCAAGGTCAATGATTTAACAAGAACTACCATTATTAATTCTCGAAATCACATAATGGAATTTCTGATTTGGGGTAACAATCACGATGAGTAATTATTACATTTATAAGCATTGATGGAGGTGCACAAGATGCAACCTGAGTATAATAACAATAGATGAATCATTAAAATTAAATAACATTATAGAAAGGTAAATTACACAAGTTTGAGTGCATAGAAAATTACAGTAAGAACCCAATACATAGGTTATAACCTAACTATGCCAAACATGTTCGAACCCTATGTTTTCGTTCCACAAACATTAAGTAGATGAGGTGGTGAATGGTTACATGCTTAGGAATGGAAGTTAATAACATAGGTACTCTTTCTTTTATTAGTGTAGAGTGGTCAACATAAGAAAACCCTTTCATAAACGACTTAAATTCATAACTGTATCAGACAAGAGATCAAGCGAAGGAGGCTACCGAGGTGGCCGTGAGACAAACCCCAATTCTTCCCGGCAGAGGAATTGTTTTACAACCATAGGATACAAAAAAATGTTGTTTCAAATGAATAAGATCCTATTAATTTTCCATATATTTATACAAAATGCAAATTACGAAATTTCCTACAGAGTGTTAATATTGTCATATATATACACAGATTGTAAATTACGAAATTCCTACAGAGTTTTAACAACATACAATTCTGAATAACATCAACTAGGATAGTAAGCGTTGAGATATTTGGACGACTTCCAGAGCGCAAGAATGCCAGTGATATGAATGGTGCATAAAATAAAATGAGGTAAAATCAGAGGGTTGAACTTGTATTAATGCTTCAGACCACGATCGAACTGAGAAGGGACCGCAAATGAGTATATGCTTAAAGACTAGCAACCAAATGAGAGTAAAACACAATAACCCTCAAACCAAGCATTAAATCTAAAGGGGTGTCACCTATAAATGGAAACATAAACACAATATAATCTCAGGATGAAATGCAAAAGGAGGTGCAACTGTCATACATTGTCCAACCTCAAATAGAGAAAGAAACCTAAGGTTTGTATATTGAACCTCTTGACTAATTACTTGGAACCTCTCAATTTATTTTACATTGCACCAAACAGAGAAGACGTTACAGAATATGTCTCACAGAAAACATAAGAGGCAGAATGTTACTCACCCTTGTGCATAGAGAACCCTGGATGTGCATGTCTCCTTCCATCACTCACCAGAGCCGAGCTTACAAAACTCACAATTCATATACAATGCAGAGGCCAATTTTTTGTATACAAAGCAGAGGAAAATTTCACATATAACGTAGAGGAAAATTTCTTGTTACAGGACTAAAGGGGAAACTACAAAGAACAATTGCTACCTCGAGGCCCTCGCTAGAGGAGTAAAAGAGACTGGTACACACCCATTACCTCTTCCATGTGAATTTGAGGAAATGGTGAGCCTGCATTGGATGTTTTAACCTAAGTTTCAGTCTGGAAGGTACGGGACCAACTTCACCATTAATGGACTAGGCCAGGAGTAAATGCCTACATGACAACATGGAGTAAGCTTAGACTGGACCTATCTTCCATAAAATGGTTTTTGAACCACTTAATTGCTGAGTCATGTTTTATCCTAGCATTAACCCTAGAACGATGAAACTTTGTTAATAGTCAGGTAGGTTTACTAATGTTTTAGTATAGGTATATCGTTCTCACCTCTTATTTAAATATTTCACTACACTATGCTAAAGTCATATGTTTTTATGGATAGTATATATGATAAACGATATATTGTTATGGTATCTATATGATAAAAAATATAATGTTAAGGATAGTCTATATGATAGTCTATAGTCTATAGTCTATATTGTTTATAGGAGCTAGGAGATTATGTAGAAGTGGGCAATATATGATTAATGATAGTCTATTACATGATCTAATGTGGATATCATGTCTGGACATAGACTTAGTGGATTTTCTAAGGGCTATGACGGTCATGGTCACCACCTCTTTAATACAAATAAGTGTGTGATTCATAATCCAATAAGGACGCTATAATGAAATATAACAGTAAGAGACAAGTGGAGTTTAAATCTCCTTCAGCCTTTAAGAGGGATAATGACAAAGAAGTAAAACTGCTATGCATACATTAAAGGAATAAGATATATATAATGGATTATCTCTGTGTCGCAAAACAATGTTGGAGATTCAAGGAACTTTAATGTTCCCTAACAAAAAAATTTTTTAAGGGAAATTTGGGGTACATTACAGAAATCACTTTAGATTCTATGAAGAGTTTGCTTATACTTTATTTCTATAATTTAACACAGAGAAATGCATTGATATACAGTTTCATACCTAATTATTTTAATTTTGTAGATACTCCTATTTACTAGAGCCTTTCCTTGGGGTCTTCTTTATATATATTCACAACAATAATAACATAAAACCTTGATCCACTCTCATTCATATAGAATTAGTAAAGTATTCTCTTTCTTTTCAACGCATAAAATATTCTGATATTCTATGGTTGTAGGGTATTTAGAGATATACTACTGTATATGGAAATTTCCAGACTTTAAGATCTTGTGTAACTATACATAATTGTCTAATCTTTCCCATTCAGGATTTATATCCACATTACATAATTCAATGATGAGAGATCTATGGATCATAAAAATACTATTTAATTTCTGTAACATTCATATGTCTATATAGATCCAATTCTGTAGCATACATACAATTTATGTAGCTACATGCAAATTAATAAACCCAACACAAACAATAAGATACATCTATATAGATCATATGCTGTACCTATAAGCAATTCAATAATCCAACATAAGTGAAGAGTAGTAAAAAAAACATATACATATATGTAATATTTATGCCCTAAACAAATGAAAATCAAGTTGGAAAATAAATATCTTGCTCAATTAACCTTAATAATTCCAAATACACATTTCCATAAATGAAAATTTATTTTTAAAGAAATAAGATTAAAATAAAATGTTTTAATATTTTTTCTTTAACTACTTATATTTTTAATTTCTTGAACTACTTATATTTTTACACTGAAAATAAATTTGCGAGATGATATTAAATTCTATCAATTTGTTCAGATAATGTTACGTGTTTTTTGAATAAATTCGGTTCGTTCAATTAAATATCAACCGTCGTGCTTACGTCATTGTTCCTTAGCTTCAGTTACACGGTGTATATAGGCAGTCATTGAGTATTTATACACCCCCTTCGACCCAAGCAATATACGTATCCCGTGTGTAGAGCCTGATTACACATAGCAGAGGAGAGTTGAAGAATTGAGTAGAAGGATGGATTCAGAAGAGAGCCTCATACGTGCATTAAAGGGTGTGGACTAGAATGATGGATTCAAAAGAGCCTATATAATAAATAAATATTAATTTATAATTATTATATAAATATTAATTTACAATTGTACAGAGAACATGT
Source organism: Picea engelmannii (assembly GCA_009831015.1). NCBI lineage: Eukaryota > Viridiplantae > Streptophyta > Pinopsida > Pinales > Pinaceae > Picea > Picea engelmannii. The sequence goes on from ML778614.1 coordinate 451,899, forward strand.
TATTTTTCATTAACCACATTTAAGTATAACAAAAGTATTTTGATATTTTTTAACATTTTGAAAGGGTAAACAAATTAACATCAACCTATCATTTGGTGTAAATGTGAGAGTTATAAGATATTAGGTATCTAAAAATTTGACATAGGGATGCATTGTATCTCATTTAAACAGAAATCCAAATATAACAATTAAAAATACCCAGAATTAGAGCATGTTACGATGTTATCAAAACTTCACAAACTAATTCATTAACAAATAGAAATAATATATTTAACTTGAAAAACTAAAAATGATAATCATGGAACTATATAATGGATTTTTGAGTTGTTTAAAAATATTTTATTGGATTTTTGAGTTGTTTAATTTTTATTTTTTTTTGAGTTTTTTAAAAAATCATTATATTTAAATAAAAAATAAATGGCCACTTTAAATGTTAACATTCAATATGTTAATTTTTTTTACATATATTCATAATTATAGTGGTTATAGTTTTAATGTAATGTGTAAATAATTTTCCTTATACTTAAAGTATTTATTGAATATTATATTTAGTTTAATTTATTGCAATTAAATATATCTTGTATAAAATTAGTGAACACCATATATTTTATGGTGTTAAAAAATATATTTAATTTAATTTATTGCAATTAAATATATCTAGTATAAATTAGTTAACACCATATATTTTATATTATGTTAAAATTCTATTTTTTAGTATTTTAAATTTAAATATTATAAATAAAAACATGCAATATTATTATATGGTTTATTTATTATATTTTATAAAACTATTTTATTTTAAATCTCATTTTATTTAGTATTATTTTTAAATTTTAGTTTTTGGAAAACTTAGGCTTGAAATGAAAAAGGGGGAGTCCAGTGGGTAATGGCCAAGAGTAAATTGGGAAGAAGTCATGAGGCTTCAACAAAAGTTATGGTGGAGATAAAAAGTGACTCAAAGCCTATAAAAAATTTCAACATGGAAACTAAAAATACTAAACATGTTTCAAACAAAGGCACCCATGAGTAGGTTCACCTTCATTAGATAACTTTAAAAATCTTGTATAAGTATAGTATAATCTTCCCCATTTTCAAAAATATTGTTTGGATAATATAAATATAAAAAAATATCCAAACCACTTATCTTGGTTAAGTATTTAAATTATATATTTAAAAAATTAAAGTATTTTTTTGTTATTTTTCTTTTTATAAATTATAAAAAAATATCAAATTCAACAATATTAACCATATCTATTTTAATTTTATCTTTAATATTTATAAGTGTTATGTTCTAATTAAATAAAGATATTTATATATGACTAAATTTAATCCATATAAATAGAAAAAATAAATGTGAAAACAAAAACATTTCAAATAATGAAAAAATTATAAAATACTAAAATTGAGATGCTAGAGGTGTATTGAATAAATATGAAAATATTACTATATAACTATATGAGTGAAAAGAAAATGTGAAACCATAAGTATTTAAATTAATAAAAATATTATAAAATATTTAAATTTACCTAACTATATGAGTGAAAAGAAGATGTGAAAACATAAGTATTTAAATTAATAAAAATATTATAAAATATTAAAATTTACCTTAGAGATATTTTATGGATACTCATATTGATGGATACCTAATATTTTATGGATACTCATATTTACCTTAGAGATACATAATGTTAATTTGTTTACATTTTCATAATGTTAATTTGTTTACATTTTATGGATATCGATGGAGACCGCAATAAGTATTTCCGCAACGACACTGAAAACCTGTTAATCCAACCCGTTTTCTGCAACTGAAACATCGCGCCGGTTTATGGGTTTCTCCAGCATCAAACTGACCACCAGCAGGCTCGACCTCGGCGGTCTGATGAATGGCTGGCGTTGCTTCTACTTTAAGGACAGTTGAGATTTAATTAAACGAACCGAATTTATTAAAAAGGCCGCTAACATTATGTGATGATTGAATGTAATATAAATTTGCAAATTTTCAGTGTAAAAATATAATTAGCACAATAGCATCAAGTAAAAGGGGTTAAAAATACTTAGATCACATCCTTCTCCACCTTTTCAAATTAATTATGCAGACCTCCATCAAATCTAATAATTAAGATGGACCATGTTTACTGTTTCTTTAAACTATAAAAAAACATTAAGTTAATTATCATTATGTTTTTAGTTTGATTAATTTTTTGGATTATATGTATTTCTATATTGAAAATAATGTTATAGGATATAGGATCTTTTAATAATAAATATTATATGAATTACCAAGATTTAATAAATTTAAAATGTTCATAACATTTTTTTTCTTTATCATTTTATTAGAAGAATCATGGCTAAGTATGTGTATCCTCTAGAGGTTAAAGTTTACAAAGTTTTTTAAACAACTTAGTTAATTATGGTGCTTTAGCCATGTTATGGGCATACTACATCCTTTTGTCCACCTCGAATTCGTTTCTCTTCACAATCGATTGAAGTTGCGCACCTTCTTTCTATATGACCTAGATAATTCATTTCAACCGATAAGATAGTATAGCTTCGGCTCCTTTGACACTCGACTAATCCTCCCCCATTAACGGATTTGTACACGAACCAATTTCCCTATAGCAGCTGAAGATGTCTCATACCATTGTTGTATGTCGCATACCATTATCTATGGCTTGAGCCTCGAGGTGGTTACAAAATATAATAAGTGTTGAGATTTTATGTAATTTTGGAAGTTATTCCTATGTGTAATTGTATTGGTTATTCCTAAGTGTAATTGTGAAAGGACTTATTGATGAGTAAGTATTTTAGGTCTTTTAGAATATCAATAGAGGTTATATTGAGTCATTTTGATCATTCATTGAATATAAGTACAAGAGAATAGTACACACTATCTAGGAGGATATTCTTGATTCATGTCTAGGTCTCTTTGGTTTTGATTTCGTGAAATATCATTGTATGACATTGTACATGTTGGAGGAATCTATACTGAGGAAAGTTTGCATAGGTTTCTCTCCCTTAGGGTTTCCATGAGGATATATCTTATTGTTATGTGGATATCTATCTTTCAGTTGTGATCTTTTTGCATAATAAATAATAATAAAAGAATATAATACTTTAATTATTGGAAAAACAAAAAGAAATCAGCATGGTATCAGAGATGGCCTTGAAAATAATATTTTCCACATATTTTTGGAAGTGTTTTTTTAAACTAACTTCATCTTCCCACGTAGGATGACTACCGGCACCAAAGTTGACGAGAAGCTTGAAGGAGCATAAAAATTCAGAGCATGAAAGTACAGAGTAGGCCTCCTTCTGAAAGAACATGATTTAGAAAGATTTGTTGAGGAGAAAGTTCGAGAGAAATATGAGGCCAAGGAAAAGCATAAAAATAACCAGGCCATGGTTAAGAGGATTATAGCAGACTCAATCAAGGATCATCTGATACATCATGTTTCTCAGTGAAAATATTTGAAAAATATGATGGATGCATTGACCTTGCTATTTGAATTAAAAACATCATCATGAGGAAGACATTCAAAACCCAGATGAAGAATGTGAAGCTTCAAGATTCAAATTCCATTCAATATTACTTCTCGAGAGTGAACCAAATCAAGGAACATATTGAAGCTATTATAGACATTGTTGACGAAGCAGAAATGGTGATGACCACCTTGAATGCTCTCCTAAGTTCATGGGACCAATTCATTCAATGAATATGCTCAATGAGCAAGCTAATCAAGTTTAGTAGATTATGGGAAGATTGCATTCAAGAGGAAGCAAGGATGGTAGCAAGAGAAGAGAAATTGAGGGATGATGATCAAGCTTTAGTTTCTCATACAAAAAAGGAAGGAGTAAGAAAGATCCCTCATCCAAAAGAAACCTAAAAAGTCGAAGAAGAATCAAAGAGACTATTCAAATGCGATGTGTTTCTGTTGCAAAAAATTGGGACACATTGTAAAAAAAATTCTCCTTTTTTGTTCCCTTATTCTTAAAATAAAAGAAAATGAAAAGGGAAATATGGAACATGCTCATGCCAATGAAGATGATGAACCACCGAATAAAATTGCAAGAGAAGATGATTCAAGTGATGATGACTGCATCCTAATATCACCTCTCACAGGAACAGTCACCCCTAGAAATGATACTTGGTTGGCGGATAATGGTTCTTCTAAGGACATGACAGGGTATAAAGGATCTCTGTCAAACTTAATTCATAAAGAATCACCTCATAATATGAAGTTGGGTGATGATTATCAGTATCTGATCAAAGGAGTAGGAGAGGCCTCCTACAAAATAGATTCTAGGAAGACAATGAGGATGAAGGACATGATTTATGTACTAGGTTTGAAAAAGAACCTTATCTTGATTCCAACATTGGATGAGAAGGGTTTCAGGGTTTCATTTGTAGATGCATAGGTTCTCATGTGGCCAAAAGGAAAGATGTTTGATGATGCAGTTGTTATTAGTGTCTAAGAAGGAGGACTATACAAATTAAAGGGATGCTCAGATTAAACATTGATTCACAACACTGTGAATTCAAGTGAGCTATCGCATAGGATATTTTCCCACTTACACGACATAGATTTATCAATAGTGATAAATATGGTAGCAGGACTACTATAGATTCAGGTGAATCTAGATGGCATGTGCTAAGATTGTGCACAAGGAAAGAATGTGAAGAACCCCTTTCCAAGAAGTAATAGAGGATCCAAAGGAGTCTTGGATATTGTACACTCGGACGTATGTGGACCGATGTAAGCACCATTTCTCAATGGGTACATATATTATGTATCTTTTATTGATGATTACTCACACAAAACTTGGATTTACTTCTTGAACTCAAAAGGTCAATTATTTGGTAAGATCAAGGAATTCAAGGAAATGGTAGAAATCCTAACAAAAAGGAAGATAAAGATGTTGAGATCAGATAATGGAGGAGAATTCACCTTAGATGAATTCTTAGATTTCTACAAACAAGTTGAGATTAATAGGGAGCTATATACTCCCTATAATCCACAAAAAAATGGAGTGGAAGAGAGAAACAATAAGACGATTATGGAAGAAGTAAAGGCCATGATCCATGATCAAGATTTACCTATATATCTATGGGTAGAAGTTTTGATGACAATTGTGTACATATAAAATAGAATTCACCATCGAGTTATTGACAAAGAGAATGGAGTTCCTAGAGTAGCGGAGACAAGAGAAGTGGAAGAAGAGGAATACATTCTTGAGGATAAGAATATGGCCTATAATACCCCTCAAATAAAATAAAGTATCATGCTACGTAATTTCCTTAAGCGAAAAATTCGAATGTAGAGTTAGTGGGTAATTTGACACTTACCAAGTGTCCTTAGTTACTAGACAAATGTAAAAGAAAACATTTTTTTATTAATTAAATGGAGGGAACAAAAGGAACAACCAAGTTAAGAAGATATGATTATGAATCCAAGAGCAGGGAACAAGTTGAAGTTTACCCTAGGAAGGAAATAACAAGTGTCAGAGGTCAACTCTAGTGATTGAAACACCCTCAAAAATAAGGGATTTCCGCAAGATATGAAAATTCCCAAAGAGGGAAAAGAGTTGGGAATATATA
>ML778614.1:457513-475633 GCA_009831015.1 Picea engelmannii
GAGGAGGTATGATGTTGCTTATCATGTGGAATAAAGGAAATAGTTGATTAAAATATTTTGTTATGTAGAGAACAAAAGAGAAGGAGTTATCATGTGAGAACTATATGTGTTAGGAAACTGTAAATAACGAAAGGACTGTTGAAAAATGAAGCTTAGTTATCCATTATGAATTCATTATCATGATTGGGGATGATTGGATAAAGTGATTTGGCTGATACAGTCTATGGCTGGGTGGAACTTGGCTTCTCCTTTTGTATTCCGCAACGACACAGAAAACCTGTTAATCCAACCCATTTTCTGCAATTGAAACATCGTGCAATTTTAGATGGCTCTGCATGGGTTTATCCAACATCAGACTGACCACCATCAGGCTTGACCTCGACAATTTCATGAATGGCAGGAGTTGATTCTACTTTAAGGACAGTTGAGATTTAACTAAACGAACCAAATTTATTAAAAAAAGAGGTAACATTATGTGAATATCGAATTTAATATAAATTTGCAAATTTTCAGTGTAAACATATAATTAGCACAATAGAAAGGGGTTAAAATACTTATAATACATCCTTTCCCACCTTTTCAAATTAATTACGAAGACCTCCATCAAATATAATAATTAAGATGGACCATGTTTACTGTTTTTTTAAACTACAAAAAAACATTAAGTTAATTATCATTATGTTTTTAGTTTGATTAATTTTTTGGATTATATGTATTTCTATATTGAAAGTAATGTTATAGGATATAGGATATTTTAATAATAAATATTATATGGATTACCAAGATTTAATAAACCTAAAATGTTCATAACATTTTTTTCTTTATCATTTTATTAAAATAATCATGGCTAAGTGTGCATCCTCTAGATGATAAAATTTAAAAAGTTTTTTAAACAACTTGGTTAATTATTTGGTGGTTTGGCCATGTTCTAGGCATACTACATCCTTTTGTCCACCTCGAATTCGTTTCTCTTCACAATCGATTGAAGTTGCGCACCTTCTTCCTATATGACCTAGAGAATTCATTTCAAGCGATAAGATATTATATCTTCAGCTCCTTTGAAACTTGACTAATCCTCCCCCATTAACATATTTGTCCATGAACCAATTTTCGTATAGCAGCTGAAGATGTCTCATACCATTGTTGTGTGTCTCATACCATTATATATGGCTTGATCCTCAAGGTGGTTACAAAATATAATAAGTGTTGAGATTTTATGTAATTTTGGAAGTTATTCCTAGGTGTAATTGTATTGGTTATTCCTAAGTATAATTGTGAAAGAGATTATTGATGAGTCAAGTAATTTATTTCTTTTAGAGTATCAATAGAGGTTATATTGAGTCATTTTGATCATTCATTGAATACAAGTACAAGAGAGTAGTACACAGTTATCTAGGAGGATATTCTTGGTTCTTGTCTAGGTCTCTTTGGTCTTGATTTTGTGAAATATCATTGTATGACATTGTACATGTTGGAGGAATCTATATTGAGGAAAGTTTCTAGAGTTTTATCTCCCTTAGGGTTTCCATGAGGAAATATCTTATTGTTACGTGGATATCTATCTTTCAGTTGTGATCCTTATGCATATTAAATAATAATAAAAGAATATAATACTTTAATTATTAGAAAAACATAAAGAAATCAACATGGTATCAAAGAAGGCCTCGAAAAGATTATTTTCCACATATTTTTGGAACTATTTTGTTAAACTAACTTCATCTTCCCAGATAGGATGACTACCGGCACCAAAATTGATGAGAAGCTTGAAGGAGCAGAAAACTTCAGAGCATGAAAGTACAGAGTAGGCCTCCTTCTGAAAGAACATGATTTAGAAAGATTTTTTGAGGAGAAAGTTCGAGAGAAATATGAGGCCAAGGAAAAGCATAAAAATAACCAGGCCATGGTTAAGAGGATTATAGCAGACTCAATCAAGGATCATCTGATACATCATGTTTCTTAGTGAAAATATTTGAAAAATATGATGGATGCATTGACCTTGCTATTTGAATTAAAAACATAATCATGAGGAAGACATTCAAAACCCAGATGAAGAATGTGAATCTTCAAGATTCAAATTCCATTCAATATTACTTCTCAAGAGTGAGCCAGATCATGGAACAAATTGAAGCTATTATAGACATTGTTGACAAAGCAGAAATGGTGATGACCACCTTGAATGGTCTCCTAAGTTCATGGGACTGATTCATTCAATGAATATGCTCAAGGAGGAAGCTAATCAAGTTTAGCAGATTATGGGAAGATTACACTCAAGAGGAAGCAAGGCTGGTAGCAAGAGAAGAGAAATTGAGGGATGATGATCAAGATTTAGTTTCTCATACAAGGAAATGAAAGAGTAAGAAAGAAACTTGATCCCCAAAGAATCCTGAAAGGTCGAAGAAGAATCAAAGAGAATATTCAAATGTGATGTGTTTCTGATGCAAAAAATTGGGACACGTTGTAAAAAAATTTCCCCTACTTTGTTCCCTTATTCTTAAAATAAAAGAAAAGGAAAAGGGAAAGATGCAACATGCTCATGCCACTGAATATGATGAACCACCAAAGAAAATTGCAAGAGAATATGATTCAAGTGGTGATGACTACGTCCTAATATCAACTCTCACAGGAACAATCACCCATAGAAATGATACTTGGTTGGTGGGTAGTGGTGCTTCTAAGCACATGAGAGGGTATAAAGGCTCTCTATCAAAATTAATTCATAAAGAATCACCTCATAATTTGAACCTGGGTGATGATTATTAGTATCTGATCAAAGGGGTAGGAGAGGCATCCTACAAAATAGATTTTGCGAAGGCAATGAGGATGAAAGACATGATTTATGTACTAGGTTTGAAAAATAACCTTCTCTCGATTTCAACGTTGGATGATAAGGGTTTCAGGGTTTCATTTGTATATGCATAAGTTCTCATGTGGCCAAAAGGAAAGATGTTTGATGATGCAGTTGTTATTGGTGTCCAAGAAGGAGGACTATACAAATTAAAGGGATGCTCATATTCAACATTGATTCACAACACTGTGAATTCAAGTGGTGAGCTATCGCATAGTATATTTTCCCACTTACACTACAGAGATTTATCGATAGTGATAAAGATGGTAACATGACTACTATATATTCAGGTGAATCCATATGGCATGTGCAAAGGTTGTGCACAAGGAAATAATGTGAAGAACCCCTTTCCAAGAAGTAATAGTAGAGCCAAAGGAGTCTTGGATATTGTACACTCGGATTTATGTGGACCGATGTCAACACCATTTCTCAGTGGGTACATATATTATGTATATTTTATTAATCATTACTCACGCAAAACTTGGATTTACTTCTTGAACTCAAAAGGTAAATTATTTGGTAAGATCAAGGAATTCAAGGCAGTAGTAGAAATCCTAAAAAAGAGGAAGATAAAGATGTTGAGATCAAATAATGGAGGATAATTCACCTTAGATGAATTCTTAGATTTCTGCAAACAAGTTGAGATTAATAGGGAGTTATCCACTCCCTATAATCCACAACAAAATGGAGTGGAAGAGAGAAATAATAAGATTATTATGGAAGTAGTGAAGGCCATGATCCACGATCAATATTTACCTATGTATCTATGGGCAAACGTTGTGATGACAATTGTGTACGTACAAAATAGAATTCACCATCGAGTTATTGACGAAGATAATGGAGTTCCTAGAGTCGTAGAGACAAGCGAAGTGGAAGAAGAGAAATACATTCTTAAGGATAAGAATATGGCCTATAATACCCCTCGAATAAAATAAAGGAGCACGCTATGTAATTTCCTTAAGCGGAAAATTCTAATGTAGAGTTAGTGGGTAATTTGACTGTTAATTATTTAATTATTTTGCAAGATAGTGACTTTCCAAGTGTCCTTAGTTACTAGACAAATGTAAAAGGAAGTATCTTTTTATTAATTAAATGAAGGGAACAAAAGGAACAGCCAAGTTAAGAAGAGATGATTATGAATCCATGAGTGAAGAACAAGTTGAAGTTCACCCTAGGAAGGAAACAACAAGTGTCAGAAGTCAATTCTAGTGATTGACACACCCAGAAAATAAGGGATTTCCCCAAGCTGTGAAAATTCCCAAAGAGGGAAAAGAGCTGGGAATATATATATATATATATATATATATATACACATACATGTGTGAGGAGGTAGGATGTTGCTTAGCATGTGGAAGAAGTTGATTAAAATATTTCTTTATGTAGAGAACAAAAGAGAAGGAGTTATCATGTGAGAACTATATGTGTTAGGAAACTATAAAGAACAAAAGGACTGTTGAAAAATGAAGCTTAATTCTCCCTTATGAATTAATTATCATGATTGGAGGTGATTGGATAAAGTGATTTGGCTAATCCATTCTATGGCTGGGTGGAACTTGGTTGTTCCTTCCGTATTCCAGGCTCTTATTTAAGTTATTCCTTAAATATATAATGGCTATGTTATTGTTATTGATGGAGTTGAATTGTATATTATTGAGTTGATACAACTACAAGTTCAAATATATTCATTATAAGGTAGTTGGATGACATGGAGGCCACATGTCAGGTCGCATGATAGAGGTCATGTAGATTGTTAGAGATTGCACATTGGTGCTCCTCGTTTATTATTTCACTACCCCATGTTTTAGTGTTCCATCCCATAAGTCACATTGCTATGATATATTGTGAAATATTCATTTCGACGACGTGTTATTTAAAATAGAAATGGGTTTGTTTGACCTATGGCCACCTCTATGTTAAATTTTTTTATTGCAACTTACGTGGTATGATGTGTTACTAGGAATGCACTAGTGCTACCTTTTTTTTGGAGAACCAATGTTTTTTTTAGAAATGAATTGTGAATAATAGACCACCGGGAATGAACCGTGCAACGAGAGACATCACTATGCCAGTTCAGTCAATTTTTGTCCTGGTGTAGTTTTGTTAACAACATTGTTGCATTTGATTGAAATGGTTGCACCGCCATATTAAATTATATGGGTTGTAAATGTACTAGTGAACTTAATTAAATGGAATGTACCGATGCTCCAATATTCCAAGAGCACCAACATGATTTTAGAAGGAATTTTCCTTTATAATGCACAAATAGATGGGCATCACAAACAAATCACCGCTTGAGGGATGTCCCAAAAGATGCACTGATTTGTTTTTTAAATTTATTTCGGTGTTTTTCCTTGAAAAAATTGACTTGTAATTTTGGACTAGAGACATCGACGGTGTTGCGAACTATATATTTTGCATGGGACATACTACTTCATGGTGAGCCAAAGCATTAAGGCGAACCAAACCGAGTTGGAAAATAAAAAATTGAAAAAGTGGCCAAATTTCAATCTAAATTCAAATTTTAATTGAATGAGGTGGCATTGTGCTAACTATTTCTCACACACAGAGTACAAATTTGAACTCTTTTTCTTCTACCTAAAAACAAATTCAGGCTCTGATACCACTTGATGCCGAACCCCCTTCCCTCATAAGGGTTCTGCAACCTCCCAGTCAAGGATCTTAATCTCCTAAGATAAATTATCTATTTCGGTCCTTTAGTAACCCCTGTAATAAATTACACAGGCCCCCTTTTCTCTTTAGGTGTAGGTATTATAGAACCTACGGGCCCCCTTCTTTAGCACTCTTATAATCTTGGAAAATTTGGATTCTAGCTGCTTCCGCTATCCCCTCTTCACATGTGACCTTGGGCTATGACCCGGAGCTTAACCTCCTCGTGCTCTGTGACATTGGTTCTCTAACTGGAACCAAATATATGGTCCACATATTCCTTCGCAACCAACGATTGAGATCTACTTCGGGACTTCGCACTTCGAGAGTTTCGAATGTTCTAACCTCCACTCTTCCCCGGAGTACTTTGTACTCGGAGTTCCAGATCAAGTTCCACCCATATGTGTAAATCAACGAATCAGGTTCATTTCGGGACTTCGACGTTCGGGAACTTCGGACGATACTGCATCCTTTTCTCTCGGAGTGTTTTGTTCTGGAGTTAAGGATCATGCACCATGCATCCTTCAGTATCAATAGTGGGGATCCACTTCGGGCGATCCTCTGCTCTGTGTTGATTTCTCCTCGCTTCTGAGGTACACTATTTGTTGACGCATGTCTCCAACATATTGACAACTACAAATCACTTCAGCTATTTGGGCTTTGGGGGTTTCAACCTCTCCACATTTTCTTTATCCTAGATTGATTTCACCCAAAGTCAATGATTTCTCAATGCTTGTTTCCCACAGATCGACGACTACAAATTACTTTGGCTCTTCAGGCTTTTGGAGTTTCAACCTCTCCACACTCACTTTCTCCTATAGTGATTTCACCTGAAGTGAATGATTTGTTGACACGTGTCTCACACATATCAATAGCTACAAATCACTTCAACTTTTCAGGCTTTGAGAGTTTCAACCTCTCCACACTCACTTTCTCGCAGAGTTCTTTCACCCAAAGGAAACGATCTGTCGACACATTTCTATCACAGATTGATAACTACAAATCACTTCGGCTCTTCGGGCTTCGGGAGTTTCAACTTCTCCACACACCCTTTCTCCTGGAGTGGTTTCACCCGAAGTCCACGGATTTCTTCCACGTGCTCTCTCTCGGATCGATGGATCCAACAAACTTCATTAATCCACAGATTTCCAAAGGAAATTGCAAATAACCACCTCACAACTTTCCCATATCTGACGGTTTGGAATGCCTCTTCTTCCTCCTGAAGGGATCTTGGTCGATAGCTCATTAAACCGTTAGAGTTTCTCCCCCTTTGAAAATTCCTTCCTGCTATCTCTCTTGAGCTTTGTCCCTCGAACCCTTTGACTCCTTAGAGGGTTTCTTTGGTACTTAGTTGAATTTAGGGTCTGTACACTCCTTGCAATATATCTTTGCACTCTTTCATGAGAAAACTCAAGATATTCATCTTGAGATTCCTGGGTCAAAGACTCTGTCGATGCACTCCTTGTGTATGCATATGAAAGATTCATGCTATCTCTTATGAGATTTGAGTCAATAGAATATGTTAAACAAACTCCTTGCATACAGTATGCACTCCTTGCATAATCTCAAGGAAGAGAAAGAATTGAAACTTATTCAACCCTTCATGGATTCATTCATTCACAGTATAACTCATGCATTCATGAAAACTCTTAATAACAGAGAATGGTTACACAAGAACACTTCCATGCATTTGGTTCAATATCCCTCTTTTATATTCGTTCAAATGTAAATGGCTACAAATGCTACAAGAAAATAAAAACTAACTCAAAAAATACTAATATGTAGCTATCAACTGTTCAACAACATTAGGTTCAACAACATCAGGTTCAGTAGCCTCATTCAAGCGCATCAACATCTATTTATACAAGAGGACTCTTGGGGTTTCTTCAAGCTACCTATCCTATCAAATTAAAAGCATTCAACTACTAAGCCTTTGTTACAATAAATTCTTTTGAGATATGTAGATAGGTGCAGATGCTCCAGATCTGCATTACAGTCAATTTCATTTAAGAAAAACTGGTTTCCTCTTATCTCAAGCAATCATCTAGTCTATGTTCATTAAATCCTTTTTTAACTTTCAATACAATCAAAAAAATATTTCCTCAGGATATGCCAACAGTTCAAAATTTAAAACAAATCAAAAGGTGCGCCATGTGCTATGCTTATTGTGTTGTGCACGTGTGTTTTGTTGACGATGCTCCTACATCAACCACATCAACCATGAACAAGGTTTATTGTGATAGACTATGGTTGACTATGGTAAAATATGACCCCATGGTTGACCATGATTATGAATATGGTTGACCGTGACCATGGATTCTTATGTTTGACCATGACAATGACCATGACCATGGTTAACTTTGTTACACGTTGGTTGACTTTGGTTTACTATGGTTGACTATGGGTTGATTAAGGTTTACCTTGGTTGACTATGACAATGGTTAATTGTGGTTGACCTTGGTTTACCATGACCATACTTAATTATCGTTGACCATGACCATGGTTAACTTTATTAGAGCTTCTCAGACTTTGGTTTACTATCGTTGACTATGGTTGACCATGGTTGTGCATTACCATGACCATGATTGATTGTGGTTGACCCTGACCATGGTCGAACATGGTTAAAAATGGTTAACCATGGTTTACATTTATTGTCCATGACACTCACCATGGTCATGGTTAAATTTACTAGACCTTGGCTGAATTTGGTTTAGTGTGGTTGGATATGCTTGACTATGGTTGAATATAACCTTCATTATGGTTGACCTTGGTTGACTGCAGTTGACCGTGGTTGAGAATGATTAACTATGTTTCACAATTTTTGTCCATAGATTACCATGGATGACCATAACAATGGTTGATCATGACTATGGATGATATTCACCATGTTTGACCTTAACGATGACTATGGTTGACCATTACCTTAACTATGGTTAACTATTGTTGATCATGACCAAGAGTATGTTGTACTATGGTTGACTATGGTTTTCCATGGTTGGCTATGGTTAGTTATGGTTGATCTTGACATGGACCAAAGTTGAGTATGGTTGATCATGGTTGACTATGGTTGACCATGACCATGGTTTACTATGGCTCATCGAGGATGACTATGATTGAACATGCCCATGGCTGACTTTCATAGATCATGTGGAGCTCATTATGGTGGGTCATATTGATTATGTTTAACCATGGTTTACTATGGCAGTATCACATTTTGATGTTGATTAGGTTTTGTTTGTCACATTGCGACATCAAGTTTTTTTTGTCACATGACATCGTACGGTCATGGTCATCACATTAAAAAGTAGGGTTTTTGTTTGTGCCATAATGGCATTGGAATATGTATATCACATTCCAACAATGGGTTATGTTAGTCACACTGCGATATCGGGAAATGTTCGTTGCATTGCAATGTTGAGATATGTTTGACACATTGCGCCTTGGATGTGTACATCACATTGCGACAATCGACTATGTTCATCACATTGTGACATTTATAAAAATTTATCATATTGTGGCGTTAGTATATTTGCATCACATTGAAACGTGAGGATATGTTTGACACATTTTGAGGACAAGGATATGCTCGCCACATTATGAGAAAGTGGCTTTGTTCGTCATATTGCGATGTTACATTATTCGTCGAATAATAATGTTACTATGTTCGTCAAGTTGCGACGAAAGGGATATGCTTGTCACATTGCGACAAGATGGCTATGTTCGTCACATTGTGACAAAATGGATATGTTCATCACATGGTGATGAAATGGCTATGTCTGTCACATTGCAACGTTGCATTGTTTGTTAGATTGTGATGCTACTATGTTCATGATATTGCGAAAATACTATATATTTGTCACATTGCAACATTACTATGTTTGTCACGTTGCAACATCTAGTTGTGTCTGTCAAATTGCAACATTGTGTTTTGTTCATCACATGACAAGGTTGGTTTGTGTTTGACATATTATGAAAATGTGTGTACATCACATTAGACAATGGACTATGTTCGTGACATGTGACGTTTGGATATGTTTGTCACATTGTGATGTTAGTATATTTTCTTCACATTGCAACGTGAAGATATGTTTGACACATTGCAGGGACATTGATGTGCTCATCACATTGTGACAGAAGGGTTATTTTTGTCTGATTCAGATGTTACTCTATTCGTCGAAATGTGATGTTACTATGTCCGTCACATTGCGACGACATGGATGTGCTCATCAAATTGTGATGACATGGCTATGCTCATCACATTGCGATGTCACCATTTGTTATATTGCGACGTTACTATGTTCATTACATTGTAACATTACTATATTCGTCACATTGCAACATTACTATCTTCATTACACTACAATGTCTAGTTTTGTTTGTCAAATTGAAACATTGAGTTATGTTCATCACATGACAAGGTTGGTTTGTGTTCATCATATTAGGAAAATGTATGCACATCACATTGCGATAATGGGCTATGTTTGTCACATGTGATGTTTGCAAATGTTTTTCACATTGTGGCATTAGTATATTTGCATGACATTGCAACATTTGGATATGTTTGACACATTGTGAGGATAGGGATATGATCATCAAATTGCGAAGAAAGGGCTACGTTCACCATATTGTGACATTACATTATTTGTTAGATTGTGATGTAACTATGTTTGTCACATTGCAACAACATGGATATGCTCGTCACATTGTGACAACATGACTATGTTAATCATATTACGATGTTACACTATAAGTCATATTGTGATGTAGCTATGTTTGTACCATTGCGACGATAGAGAAATTCTCGTCACATTGTCACGACATGGATTTCGTCATAATGTTACAATGTTGCACTGTTGGTCATATTGTGATGTTATTATGTTCATCATATTGTGACATTACTATATTCATCACATTGCAACATTCCTATGTTCGACATGTTGCAATGTCTAATTTTGTTTGTCAAATTGCAACATCAAGTTATGTTTGTCACATGGGAAGGTTAGTTTGTGTTTGACACATTACAAAAAAGGAAGTTCTAGCCAGGTTTAAAAAAAAAAAAATTAATGAAGTGTTTCTTTTGTTAGAAAAATAAAAACTTTCAAGTAATGTGATGCATTAGAACAAAATTTAGAACCATACTTGTTCTAAGGACATTGATAGCAAATGATATTGAACTTTACAATTATGATTCTTACTTATTCTAAATACATTTATAGAAAATCATATTGAAATTTGTAGATGATAAATTACACTTGTTCTAAGCACATTGTTAGTAAATATACTTGATTTATACTTGTTCTAAGGACATTGATAGTAAATCATTTAATAATTTATAATAAGAATAAGAATACGAATAATATAATATTATGATTTACTCCTATTATTAAATTATTTCTATGATTTACTCTTATTATTCTATAAATAAATATTTTTAAAAATTTAAATATAAAAAAATTGCAATTATTTTAAATTGAATTTAAATTATCTTTTATTATTTTTATTTTATTGCAATGCTTATTTAAATTATTTTTTTATTGCAATTATAAAGTGGTCACATTTACAATCCTTCTCAAGATTAAATACATTTACAAATTTATAGTGTTTCTTCAAGATGAAATATATTTACAATTTAATAAACTAAAATTATGTTATTAATATTATTTAAATTGAATTCAAATAATTTTATTGTTTTTATAAAATAAACCCTAATAAACCTAACCCTAATAACACTAATCCTATTAACTATTGGCATTAATATATTATTAATACATTATTGATGACAATCTTTAATTATTAATATTGATTAATAATTAGTGTATAAAAGGTATGTATGTTACATACCTAAAGTCCCATTGTAAAATATAGTTAATTATGTATATTAATAATAACTTATAATACAATTATTATTAATAATTATTAATTATTAATGTATTATGTAAAATAATTATTAAAGTATTAATAAAAAATATTAATAATATTACTAATGACTATTAGTTATACGAGACCATTCAATAAAATATTATTAATAATACTAATAGTTATTATTACTATTCATTGATAATAACATGTATTCATTTATATTAACAATTAATATATTAATTATCATTATATTTTTGTTTTACAAAAATTGATTTTTATATATATATAAAGGGCACGACGGAGGTCTCAAAATACAAAAGAGGATGTTGGTATAAGAGACCAACTACATATTTTCATCAAAATATTACTAAAAGAAGTTGTCCATAGATTCTACATCTATAATCTATTTTATCAGAGTTATATAGACATGAATATCTCCCGATAAGATTAATAATTCACCATTTTTACAAAATTGGGAAAGACTTACTACTCTTCTTACAAACGATCTTCCTCGAGACCTCGTTCTTCTTCTAGTAGTGGTTCCAAGGCTACATTTAGGTCAGGCAGTACTAGGTCTTCCCTCCTCCCAGTCTCCTCATTTTGGATTTTCTCTGTATAATTATGTCTTCTGGATTCATGCATTGCTTCCATTCTTTCCCCTTGTCATGTGAGATAGTCGACCTTGTTTTGAAGCTTCTTGATCAGGGTACAATGTTGTGCCAAGGTCTCCAGAGTGAAGTTTCATGTGGAGATGTGGAAGTCCAATCACAGAGGCAATTTCTTTGTGGTGGAGAAGTTGTCTTCCACCAACTCATCTTCCAACCTCTCGTGACCTGGTCGTTGAGCCATTTTAGTGGACAATCATATTGTTGGAGCCTTTCTATGCTTGTTGTTGAATCCTTCATCTGTGCTATCATTGATGTTGCCAACTTTTATGTCTCGTCTATAGTGTTGGACTCCCTAATTTCCTTTTTGTGTGCTGGATTTTGCTTCCCCTCCTTTAGCTGAACTAACAGTGAAGCAACCAAGAACTGTGTGTATTTTTTCGTGATTTCGACAAATAATTTTTCCTCTGTAGCATCCTCTGTTGCAGCCTTTGAACATGATAGTGAGAATGTTGAGTGAGTGGTCATTTGTTGCTACTTCCTTTCCTGCTTCACCACATCTTCTCGAGCTTCTCTCTAAACTATGGCTACCCCTTTTCTTTAAATTCCCTTCACATGACAAACTTTGCATTATCAAATTCTTCTTAAGTTGACAGAGACAATGAATCAGGCTCTTTCCATCCTGAATTCCCCTTGTGGCTGAGCACAGAGTCCGTGCAAGCTTAGGGAAGGAATGATGCTTAAGTGAGGATGTGGTATGATCTTCCAACATTCACATGTTGTGGAGCATGGCTTCAATCCCTCCACGAGCCTTCAATGCGATCAAAATTAACGATGAGGCGAGGGAGGTGGAGACTGGGTGGGCATGGAATGACAAAAACAACAGGTTCCCATGGAGTATGAACTCCCTACAGACCAAAAGAACCATAATCACATACTATAGCATACTAGCTCCCACAAACGAGATGATGCTCAAGTACACAAATCCCCCGAGCTTGACGCTTGTCTTTCTTGAAATACCTTTTCGCTGAATCGTCGCGTGGAGGTGGATGCCAGGTGGAGCATAGGCCCAAGGGGGTTGAGGCATTAGTGGAGAGCCAAAAATAAGGGCCTTCCCAGGAATACCATATGACCTGGGCCTCTTCCTATAGCTAGGTTAGCTTATTCATTTGTAATCTCGTTGTGCATGTGTTGAATATGGTAAAATATGGAGTCCATGGTAGATAACATATCTTTGGTTCTCTCTATGAGCCTTTTCAACTTTGTATTCTTCGGCATTGTTCCATTGATGAAGTATTGAATTATGTTCTTACAGTCCCCTAGAATGATTATCTCGTTAAGTTGTCATTTATCTACTAGTTGAGCTCCTTGGAAGAGTGCATAGGCCTTTGCTCGATTATTGGTGGTTATGCCCATATTCCATGAATAATTTATCAATCTTTGTCCTCTAGGGCTCAATAGAACCCCTTTGGCACATGCCTCCCCTATTAATTATCTCTATATTAATAATTGTTAGTGACTATATTAATAACTATTAGTATAGCTAATGATTGATATTATTAACATATTACTTATCACTATATTAATAATTATTAATATACTTAAGGATTGATATTATCAATAACTATATATAGTTAACCCCTAATATTAATTATAAAATATAATATTAATCACTTTTTATTATAGTAATTTAATGTTAATAACACTAATAATTATTATTAATATATTATTAATTATTCATATGGTTAGGATAGTGTTATTAATATTAAATTATTATAGCAAAATGTGATTAATATTATATTATATTAATCACATTTTGCTAAAACCATAGATAAAGTTATAAAACTTGTTTTATTAATCAACTTTGTTGTTGTGAAAAGACAACCACTAATTCATTAAGCTAGCCACTAATGGAAAATAAAAAAGGATTGTAATTATGGTTGGTGAGTGTAAATAAGTTTGGTAATCATTATAAAGTTGTAATTAGATGGTCATAAATTAATTTCTTAATCATATTAAATTAATTTTAAAAAGTAAATAGGTTAATTCATATCCTCAAAAATGAAAAAGAGTTATGAACATGATATTTCATTTATTAATTTGAAAGGACAAAAAAGAATAAGACTATCTTCTTCTCAAACCTAAAGTATAAACGACCCCTGCCATTCATCATACTACCGACGTCAAGCCGGCTGGTGGTAAGATGCTGGAGAAACTCATGCTGAGCCATCTAAACATAGCTTTAGTTGCAGAAAACCAGTTGGATTAACAGGTTTTCAATGTCGTTGTGAAATACTTATTGCGTTCTCCATCGATATCCGGTATGTTTTAGTAGCAGAAAACCAGTTGGATTAACAGGTTTTCAATGTGGTTGCGGAAATACTTATTGTGTTCTCCATCGATATCCGGTGCAACATTGCTGCTCATTCGACTACAAGACTCATGGACGCGAGGCTCTCGTTAAGGCCAATCCCCTCATCAAAGTCAGCAAGCTTGACAAGATACAGGGATAAATAAGTTTGTCACTCTTTTTTAGTAGTCCTCCATGATTATATAGTAGATATTTATCTATCTCTATTTTAGTAGATTTATTGTTAAATTTTTTTGTGAGAAGACAAACTTACACTTTGCAAATAGCATAGAGGTCTTATAATAATGTTTGAGACTCATCCAATTGTTGTGTACTAAAATTTATAATTTTTTGAAGTTTTGTTAAAAAAATTTAAATACTAATTTACAATTGAAGTAAAGACAACATGTTATTTTTCATTAACCACATTTAAGTATTTTGATGTATTTTAACATTTTGAAAGGATAAACAAATTAACATAAAACTTTTTTTTTTTTTTTAAGTAAATGTGAGAGTTGATAAGATATTAGGTATCTAAAAATTCAAAACAGAAACCCATTGTATTTCATCTAAACAAAAATCCAAATATAACAACTAAAAAACCCATAATTAAAGCATATTACAATGTTACCAAAACTTCACAAACTACTAATTTCTTAGCAAATAAAAATACTAAATTCAATTTGAAAACTAAAAATGATAAATATTAAAAAAAAACAAATTCATTAATTATTTAAAATGAGCACATTTAATAAGATTTTAGTTTTTAATGGATTTCTTATGAACAAAATTAAATATAGATAAAATATTCTTGATTGCCACACTAAATAAAAAGTTATGATCTCAACCACTAACTTTCTTTCTTTTATAAAGACATACTGTAATATGTTTATTTTCTTACAATACTAAATTAGATTAAAAAATTACTATGTTTAAGTAATTAGTAGGGCTTAGATGATTAATAAGAATTCCATTTTATTGTGATTAATTCATTAGCATTAAACTACCTGGGGTGTGAAGCGAGCCATGGCAGACTTTTTCATGCGTTTTAGGGTGTGAAGCTAGCCATGACCAACTTTTCATTTTGCATGGCATGCGTTTCAAACTTTCAATTAACCAAGGAAACGATACATTGAAAGACGTTTCAGATTCCATTTTTCATCGGGTATCATCTCCAACGTTTCCCTCAGCATATCTTGATTTTTGTATTTTGGGTTTAATTTTTATATGATCTTTGAAGCATGCATTTAGAAATATCAATCATGCATATGTATAAGTTTTTATCATTGCAATATAAATTATGAAAAATTGAAGAGAATCAAAGAAGAAAAAAAAAATGTAGAAACAATGCATAAGGAACATGAGTTACATAAATCAATTAGGAAGAGAAAAAGTTTAAGAAATTAGCAGATTTATGTTGACTCCTATAGGAAGGTTCCTTATAAGTTAAGTGCACTTAGACATTGTCATTCTGAAACTCTCATAAAACTTAATGTATTTCTGTTTTGGGGCTGTTATGAAGGTGATATGGATACTTTTTTGTGCTAGTGCCCAGTAAATCAATTCATATACAAGAAATTGAATCAAATTTGTTATGCAGCTGCCATTAAATATAGAAGTATTGCTCAATAGCAAGATACAATGGAACTCAAGCTCCAAAAATCTCAAGCAAAGATCAAGACTCAACATAAATAAAATCTTAATACCTTGAAAATGTTGATCTTAATCAATAAGATTTAATGAAATATAATTTCATTGGTAGTAGTCTCCCATTTAAGGGAATATAAATTTATTTCAAAAATTAGTGATCCTCAATTCATGTCATTTAATTTGGATTAGAAAAGTGGTAGAGATAAAAGTTACTAGTAACTTAAATTTATATTTGATATTAATACAAGTTTTATAGGTAAAATATGTACTAAATTTGGATACAAAAGAATTGATAATAAACTATTAAAAAAAATGAAAAATGATGCTCATGAACATATATTAACCACTTTTATAATATAATTGTGCTAGTAAATATAATATTAACATTTTCGTTTAATTCATCATTCATTCCACCTTGCATCCAAAAATATTTTAATCTGTATTTTTATAAAGTGTAAGTACAAGTATGAAACTGTTTCAACGCTCCCATCTTTCTATACTTAACGTACCCCAACAGGTACACCGTTGCATAAATTCAAAGGTAGTTGGGACACTCCCCAAGAACAACTAAGATGGTACTGAAGAAAGAAAGGCTGTGGAATTTTTGGAAGCTCCGCAAGTGTTATAAAGACCATCTATTGCTTCGTGGACGAATTCGTTCATGGAGTAGGATTCTTAGAGTTGTCAATGGAGCCAAGAATCTTCTCTCTTTATCGGTTGAAACAATGCCCTAGGTCCCTATTTTCGAGGGACTATAAGATGACTTGGGTTACCTGAACGGCCCCGGATATTAAAAGACAATGTGCAACCTTAATCGAGTGGGAAGAGAAACAACTTAGAGGTGGACGAAAGGAGTTTGCAGGTAGATCGTGGTATGCCCGAAGTATGGCCAAACCATCTGATAACTACGTCGAAATGCTTATATCTATTGGAGATGGACACAATTAATGATCTTTTAATCTTAAATTCTAATCTGATGGTTATGTATTGAAGATGCTGGCATATACTTAGTCATCCTCCAAAATCAATGAATCAGATTTATTCTTGATAACTTCTTTACATTTATAAATGCATCCGTTAACCTGTTTACTTTTTAGCATTTACCTAATCATATTAAGAAATTACTATAACATCATTTAATTGCCACGTTTAAATGATTAACTTTTAGAATTCTTCATTCGTTTCATTTTCTACCTAATTTTCATTTTTTATGAACAGTGAGTCTTTCGAACTGTGCTAATTAATCAACAACCTGAAAGAAATTGATAAACCCTAACTTACCTGTGCGTAGAGGAAGAAAACACCTCTTGAAAATTCTTCTAATAAAATCGGAAAAAAAATTCACGATTAAATTTCGAGTATAATTTCATTCCATTAAAACATGCCAATGTATATGTAAGTGGTAGACATTTTGTCATCCAAATTCACATATATTCACTTAAGACATACCTTCGTTCCACTGCCTTCTTAAAAAAGGGAGGGTGAAAAATACACAAGAATGAAGTTGGGCTATTAATACCCACCCAACTAAAAGTTTTTGTATCTTAGATGATCATGCATAATGGCATCCCAGCTGTCTTGTTGTCCAGCTTCCAACCCCTCCCATCAAGTATACAATTCAACTCTTATGCAAATATCATTTTCTTATCTACTACCATATTTCTTCATCCACATCCCCGCATTAGCATTCCAAATGTACTAGTCGGAGAGGAACATTTAAGAGGTTTTATAATCATTGCAGGTTTTATATTTACCACAGGATCACCACCGAGAATATTCGGTAGGTTTCAGGATTCAATTATAGTGGTACAAAGACTTGTATTGTAAAGCCAAAGTCTTTCTTCAACCCTAGTCCAACAGTGATATCAAGACCTCATGTACCATCTTCTTGGATAGTGAACTATTCAATGAGGATCCTGTTAGAAATTAATTAAACAACCAGTCCAGTTGTTGATAGAGATAAGTTTGCAATAAATGCACCGACCTTCGGTAAACTCTTGAAAGTGTTGGATCATGTTGTCATTGATGCCAATGGTTTGTCATTGATGCCAATGGTTTGATTACTTGGGAGATTGTTGGATCATATGTCATTGATGTAAATGGTTTGGTTTGATTGATGTCATTGGTTGATGCCAAGTAATTGA
>ML778614.1:479161-493334 GCA_009831015.1 Picea engelmannii
CTAGGGAAAAGGCCCCTACTTTTGATGAATTGACAGGTATTCTTCTGCAAGAGGAGGAGCGCAGAAAGAATCTCAATGGAAGATCTCACAATTCAGATCTGGCATTGGTGGCGAAAGGGAAACAACCCTACAAAGGAAAGTCACGGAGGAAAAATAAAGAAGGAAGGCCACATTCAAAACCAGATAATGGCAGGGCACCACCAAGCACAAACGCAAATGTGAAGAAGAATGAAGGATGCTACTACTGTGGTAAGTTTGGACATTATGCTAAAGATTGTAGGAGGAGGAAGTTTAATGAGTCCAAATATAACAAACATTCAATAATTTATGTTGATAAAGGTGTTAGAGTATGTGATGATTTCAAAAATCTCAAGTTGTTTGTTTCTGATGCCGCTTTATCAGCAGACACTGATGATGCTAATGCCTGGTTTATTGATTCTAGTGCTTCAATTCATATGTCATGTAATAGGAATTGGTTTGATACATATCATGAAAACATTAATGATGTTCATAAGATCTATTTAGGAGATGATAGGTCATATGAAACAAATCCATAATGTAATGTATGTGCCGGGCATAAAGAAGAATTTGATTTCTGTATCCACCATTGCAGATCAAGATCTAAAAGTTGAATTTGTTAAGTCACAGTGTGTGGTGAAAGATATACAGGATCATTACAAAATCATTGTAAGAGGATCAAGAGTTGGAGGACTATATAAGCTTGATGTTACAAGGAGGGATCATCAAGCGTTGGCATCCACAACTATGTCAATGGAAGAGCTATGGCATCAAAGGTATGGACACCTAAACCATAATGATCTTATGATGGTTCAGAAGAAAGAAATGGTAGAAGGTCTTCCAATGTTTAAAAGTGAACATGTTGAATGTGAAGGATGTGCATTAGGAAAACAACATAGAGAAGAGTTTTCTATGCACATAGACAAAAGAAAGCGAGAAATTCTTGAACTAGTGCATACTGATGTTTGTGGTCCCATGCAAACTAGATCTCTTGGAGGAGCATATTATTTCCTTATCTTTATTGATGATAGAACTAGATACACTTGGGTATATTTTATGAGAAAGAAGAGTGATATCTTTTGATATTTTAAAGAATTCAATAATATGGTTGAAAAGCAAACAGGAAATAGCATCAAGATTCTTAGGTCAGATCAAGGAGGGGAGTATACATCAGGGGCATTCATCAGGTATTGCAAAAACAATGGGATTCAATGATAGTTTACAGTGCCACATACTCCTCAACAAAATGGAGTAGTAGAAAGGAAAAATAGAAACTTGGTTGAATGTGCTCGTAGTATGATAAAAGGTAAAAATCTTTCTAATGGTTTTTGGGCTGAAGCAATTAGTATTGTTGTATATCTAAAGAATAGGAGTCCTACAAAAATTTTAGAGAACAAAACACCTTTTGAAGCTTTTTATGGATATAAACCAGAAGTGAGTCACTTGAGAATATTTGGGAGTAAAACATTTGCTCACATTCCAAAAGAAGATAGAAGAAAGTTTGATGCAAAGGCAATCAAATGCATATTTATTGGTTATTGTACAGAATATAAAGCCTATAAGATGTTTGATCCTAACAATCATAAGGTGTTTGCAAGTAGAGATGTTTTGTTTCATAAAAATGCAGATGAAGTACGAAAAGCATATGATTATGATGTGTGGAATCTACCGAAAGAAAATGAGGAAAATGATAATGAAAAAGAAGAAAAATTCCAAGGAGAAGCTCCAAGCATCGTAGATTCTACAAGTAGCTAGAGCACGCCTAGAAGAGGTAAAGGAACTCCACAAAGAAGTGAATAACTAAGGAGGACAACAAGACAATCTAAGACCTCGGTCAGGTATAGAGACTATGCCTTAATAACTCAAGCTATGAATGTGGTAGAACCTTTGAATTATGAGCAAGCTAAAGACCACACAGAATGGATAGATGCCATGAAGGAAGAATATGACTCTATAATTAAAAATGAAACATGGGAATTGACAGAATTGCCTGAGAATAAAACCCCCGTAGGATCAAAATGGTTGTTCAAATATAAATTTAATGCTGATGGTAGTATAGACAAATACAAAGCTAGATTGGTTGCCAAAGGTTATTCACAAAAAGAAGGGATAGATTACCAAGAACAATTGGTAGTTGCATCAATTAGATGTCAAGTCAACAATTTTGAATGGAGAAATAAAAGAAGAGGTTTATCTTGTTCAACTAGAGGGGTTTGTAAAGAAAGGAAAAGAACATCTTGTATGTGAGTTGAAGAAAGATTTATATGGACTTAAACAAGCACCTAGGACTTGGTATGAGAAAATTGATACATTTTTCTTTCAACAAGACTTTATAAAAAGTAAAAGTGATCCAAACCTGTATATCAAGAAAGATAGAAATGTTCAAATTGCTTTGATTTCACTATATGTAGATGATCTTATCATAACAGGAAGTGCTACTGGGATGATTGAAGAGATCAAAATAAAGTTGTCACAACAGCTTGAAATGAAGGAACTTGGACATTTACATTATTGTTTAGGTCTTGAGGTATGGAGAGAAAATGGTAAGACCTTAATCACACAAATCAAATATACAAAGGAGGTACTCAGGAGGTTTAATATGAACACATGTAAGCCAATATCTACTCCATTAGAACAAAATGTTAAGCTCAACAATACAGATGACTCAAAATAAGTGGATGGTACTTTGTATCAACAATTGGTGGGAAGTCTAAATTATCTCACCACAACCAGGCTAGATATTGCATATTCAGTTAGCATTCTTAGCCAATTTATGGCTAAGCCTCATGAGAATCATTGGAAATCTGCAAAGAGAGTCCTTCGATATTTGAAAGGGACTATTGATTTTGGTATTGATTATACTAATGATTTTGATGTTGAGTTGACAGGTTTCTCAGATTCTTATTGGGTAGGAGATCCAGATGACAGGAAATCTACTACAGGATATGCATTCAGTATTGGATCAAGGATCATGTCCTGGAGTAGTAAGAAACAACCAACTGTTTCTTTGTCATCCACTGAATCTGAGTACAAAGCATTATGCATTGCCACCTGTGAAGCAATTTGGCTAAGGAGGATACTTGAAGATGTTGGAGAAAAACAAAAAGCACCAAAAATCATCCAATGTGACAACCAAAGTTCCATCAAATTGACAAACAACCGAGTGCATCATGCTAGGTCAAAGCATATTGAGACACACTATCATTTTGTAAGAGAAAAAATACAATCAAATGAAATTGATGTATTGTATTGCAACACAAATGATAATGCTGCAGATATATTTACAAAACCTCTTGGGAAGGTGAAGTTTGTAATATGTAGAGATAAGATAGGTGTTGTAAAGGTTGTTTAATTAAGGGGGAGTGTTAGAAATTAATTAAACAACCAGTCCAATAGTTGATAGAGATAAGCTTGCAATAAATGCACCCACTGCACTGACTTCGGTAAACTCTTGAAAGAACTAGAAACATCTGGAAGAAGCAATTTCATCCATTGATCTTGAAACTAATAAATGGTGGAGCTCATCCCACCACTGTATAAATACTCATGCCTCTAATGCAATAGATAAGTTGTTTTGTATGTTCTTCGTGTCTCTTTGTGTGTGTGATTTCTCTGATAGATCCAAGAGGATACCGTTTTCGGATTCCATCAACATGTTGAGGGGTAAAGAATGATAGAGGTGATTGAGATTCTCTAAAATACAATATCAACTCTTTAGCTCAGGCCATTCCATTCTATGCTTACATACATGCCTATATTGTTCACTGGATATGTCATTGGTTCTACCATAGGGATTATGATTGGTGCTCTAATGGTTCTTCTCCTACCATCCATTAGGTTGTTCTTAGCACTCACTGGAAACTTTGAGTATGCAACAAAATCGATGCACATGGTCATCGTGGATGCATGCGTTCTGCCACTGGTTTATTCTTTCTACTGAGAAATGATTTCAATGATCCCACACCTCTAAGCAGTTGTGCCACCTTATTTATTGCTTCTACTTTCAGATTAATATTCTACCTTCAACAAATTTGGAATTTAAGTTTTATTTAAAGTATAAATTTATTGTACATGTATTATTTAGTTTTTCTTTTTACTTCTATTGCTTTTCATATATTTTTTACTTAACTTAATTTTATGTATACTTTTTCTTTTATTTTTGTTCAATGTACATTTCTCATTCCAATTTTATATTTCCTCAATGTACCTTTGGTATCTCAATTTCAATATTTTATAACTTTTTTATTATTTGAAACATTTCTCATTCCAATTTTATATTTCCTCAATGTACCTTTGGTATCTCAATTTCAATATTTTATAACTTTTTTATTATTTGAATTGTTTATGTTTTCACATTCATTTTTTCTACTTATATAGATTAAATTTAATCATATGTAAATATAATTATTGAATTACAAAATAAGAATGATAAACATTAGAGCTGAATTAAAATAGTTATAGTTAGTATTGTTCATTTTGTACACATGTTGCATGGGATTGACCCTCATATATGACACCTCACCACTTGCAAAAAAAAAAATATGATTCCAACTATAGGCTTTGCTATGAATGGTATTGAGACCCATATTGAAGAAACAATAAAAAAGGAATGCAAGAATGAAAACGAAGAGTGAAGAAAATACTTGGAATGAAGAGAATTGTGAAAAACAACTCATTTCATACTTAATGATGAACATAGAACTATATAATGAATTTTTGAATTGTTTAGAATTATAATATTTTGTTTTTTTAATTTTTTAAAAATAACATAATATTTAAATAAAAAATAGATGGTCACTTTAAATGTTAATATCTTATATGTTAATTTTTTAAAGATATGTTTATATCCTATATGTTAATTTTTTTTTATATATGTTCAAAATTATGGTGGTTATAATTTTAATGTAATGTGTAAATAATTTTCCTTTACTTAAAGTATAAGTTTTCATTGAATATTATATTTAGTTTAATATATTGCCATTAAATGTATCTTTATAAAATTAGTGAACACCATATATTTTATATTATGTTAAAATATATATTTGGTTTAATTTATTGAAATTAAATATATTTTGTATAAAATTAATCAACACCATATATTTTATATCATGTTAAAATTCTATTTTTTAATATTTAAATTTAAATTTTATTGATAAAAACATGATTGTTCATTTATAATATTTTGTAAAACTATTTTATTTTAAATCTCATATTATTTAATATTATTTTTTAATTTTAGTTTATGGGAAATTTAGGCTTGAAATGAAAAAATGGGGGTCCACTGGGTAATGGCAAAGAATAATTTGGGAAGAATTCACGAGGCTTGAACAAAAGTCATGGTAGGAATAAAATGGGACACCTAGCCTATAAACCATTTCAACATGGAAACCAAAAATGCCAAACATGTTTCAAACTAGGGAACCCATGATGGGTAGGTTCTACCGCATGGATTACAACACCTCTTAAAACAAGAAGCATACTTTGTTGTTTAATTAAGTGCGCAGCTAAATTTATGAACCGTAAAATTTAACGTAGTGGTACAAATATTTTAATCAAATGCAAAAATGTTGTTAATAAAACTACACCATGATAGAAATTGACTGACTAGGCATAGAAAGGCGTCTCATTGGATTCTTCATTCCCAGTGGTCTGTTACTCACAACTCATTGCTAAACAAAACATTGGTTCTCCAAAAACATGTTAGCACTCGTACGCTCCTAGTAACACATCCCACCATGTAGGTTTCATTAAAACAATTTAACATAGGGGTAGCCATAGGTCAAACAAACCGAGTGGTATTATAAAGAACACGTTGTCAAACCCATGCCTTGTAGACAAGAAATGCACCACACCATACAATACAAAATCTTAGTGTTAAGTACCTATACCATATCTGCAAATATACTTCAATAAGACCAAGAATAAACCATAAACCATTCGCCATAACATGAACACAAGAATATAGAGAAAACCCTTGAGGTAGGGTAACACCATATATTATTTCTTAAGGAAGGAATGCACTCCTCAAGAAGCACTTGCTTGTTACAATGACAATATTCTTTACTATGTTTCATTACATTGCTTACACTTCTTTATATAGCTCTCTCTATATCCTAGGAACCTTCTAGAGAAATTTCTCACATTTATTACATCTAACTACCATAGTGGGCCTTTATTAATATAGTGGACCTAGTCCACCTTACATTGAATGACCACATTCTCATATATTAAATGACTTCCACTAATAACACGTAACTAGATTCCCATTGGGTACCTCCCTAGGTACCCCATATTATCTCCCTAGGTATACTACATTCCATCCCCCTTCACATGTTTCGTCCTCGAAATAAGAGAAGAAACCATAAAATATGACCGACTAAACAATGTAGCCAACTGGTACCAATTCCGAGCATCCATCCATCCCAATGGAATTCAAACATGATGTCTATCTGCTTCCTTTCCACCCTGATCTTGCTATGCATCATGTCGAGGTTTCCATGAGATTGTTTTTGTAGCTTGAGCTCTTCTCATAGTGTTAGTAGTCATCCATGCACTTCTTGATCGGTTTCTAGTCTAGTGCATAAATGTGTTGATGCACATGCCCTTTCCTTGATGATTGTTGTGTCTCTATATGATGTGGATGGTGATATTCAACAGCTGTACATATCTGTTCTTTTTTCTTCAAATCTGCAACACTTTATACCTTTGATTCAATGACCTCCTTAGCTTCATGATTATTTCATTCCTGTAGTTTTTCTTCATATCCTTTAGTAGGCTCTACCTTTGATTCAACTTCAAACTCAACAAGAACTTCTGTGCTAGCTTCATTGGGCCCATCCTTCTTACTAAGAGACAAATCTTGCAATGTAATTTTATTTTTCTTGTACCAAATCTTTAGAAACTTCTTTTGCACATTAATATTAATGGTACCCACTGATTATATCCAAGGATATCCCAAAACAATGTCTTCATCACCCATATCTAGAGCCTCAAAATCTGAATGCAACACATATTTATCCATACTAATCTTAAAATCTTTAAAAAGTTTAACATTTTCTCCTGCAACCTGTGTGCTTTAAATATTCTTTGTCGGAACTTGCAATATAGTAACCAACTGAATATTGATAAAATTTTGTTTGCAACTAGGGTTAATAGAAACAATGACATTTTCTTTATCAATATACCCATGAACTTGTAATATAGATTTTTCACATGAAATTAAACTCTTGGTGATGTATTTATCCTTAATCTTTGTATGATACCACTTTTCTAAAAGTAATTTTTCAAGTGCTTCCTCAGAAAGGGATATCCACTTAGAATGGTGAAATAATTTCCACCATATGAGAGCATCACCTTTGAAACCCCAATGTACAAAATATTTCCACTTCCCTTTCCATTCCAACTTGTCGGACTTTAAGAAGTCTTCAATACTGGGACCATCATTTTTTCCTGTAAAATACATCTTACCTAGAAAAAATATTCAACAAAAACTAGGGTTTAAAAATAAATTACTGCAGAAAATCGTGGCTTTTTCCTGAAAAATTGTTGAATTTAAAATGCTCATAACTTTACTTTTGGGACTTCGTTTCGACTGATTTTGTTTTTGAAATTGGTTATTTTTCTGAGAGTAATTCAAATACCAATTTGTTTTTCCAAATTCAGTTCGTAAAGCTTCAGATATGAATCTGAAGTACACCACCCTCTTTTTCTTCCTTAGAGAAATTCTGCAAAAAGAGCAAACAATTCTTCCTTTATTTGGCCAAGGAAAGTGTTATGATACCAAATATCAATTGTTATGTACCTAAATAGATCTGAATTTAACTATCAAAATAAACCCACAATATCAACAAGAATAATCCAAACCAATCACCAAATACTGAACATAAGAAATAGAGAAAACTCTTGAGGTAGGGTAACACCATATATTAATCCTTAAGAAAGGATAACACTCCTCAATCAATGCTTGATACATTCACAATATTCTTCACTATGTTTCATTACATTGTTTGTACTTCTTTATATATCTCTCTCTTTCTCCTAGGAACCTTCTAGAGAGATTTCTCACATTTATTACATCTAACTACCATAGTGGACCTTTATTAATATAGTGAACCTAATCCACCTTACATTGAATGATCACATTCTAATATATTAAATGACTTCCACCAATAACGCATAACTACATTCCCATTGGGTACCTCCCTAGGTATATTACACTTAGTTAAATAAAAACAATAAAAACAATACCAATAACCTAGACATGATAAATATATAAACAATTTGATGAGGTTCACCCTCATTAGGTAACTTTAAAAACCTTGCATATGCATAGTAGAATCTTGACCATTTTAAAAAATATTGTTTGGATAATATAAATATAAAAAAAATATCCAAACAACTAATCTTGGTAAAAAATCGTTGGTCAAGTATTTAAGCTATATACTAAAATATTGAAGTTTCTTTTGTTATTTGTTTTTTCCATAAACTAGAAGAAATATCAAATTGAACAATATTATCCATCCCGATATTAATTTATCTTTCATTCTTATCTGATGCAGACCCCCCTTCCCTCCTAACGGTTTCACGACCTCCCGATCAAGTATATTAATCTCCTGAGATGAATTAGCTCTTTAGGGCATTTAGTGTCTCCTGGAACAAATTACACAGGCCCCCTTTTCTATTTAGGTGTAGGTCTTATCGAACCTATAGGCCCCCTTCTTTAATGCTTTTATAAGCTTGGAAAATTTGGGCGCTAGCTCCTTTCGCTAGCCCCTCTTTACATGTGACCTCAGACTATGACCCGAGGCTTAACCTCCTAGTTCTCCATGAATTCATTTCTCTAACTAGGACCAAATCTACGGTCCATGTCTTCCTTCGCAACCAATGGTTGAGATCTACTTCAAGACTCTACACTTTGGGAGTTTCAAATGTTCTAGCCTCCACTTTTCCTCGTCGTACTCCATACCTAGAGTCCTAGATCATGTGCCACGCATCCGTTTGAACCAACAGTCTTGGTCCACTTTGAGACTTTAACGTTTGGGAGTCTCGAACGTTGACACAACCTTTTCTTCTGAAGTACTTTGTACCCAGAGTTCCATATCAAGAGCCACACGTTCGTTTAAATCAATGACTCAGGTTCATTTTGGGACTTCAGCATTTGGGAGCTTTGGACGTTCCTGCAGTTTGTTCTCCTGAAGTACCTTCTTTCAGAGTCAAGGATTGTACGCCACATATCCTTCTCATTCAACGGTGGGGATCCACTTCGAGCGACCCTCTACTCTGCTTTTCTTTCTCCTCGCTTCTAAAGTATAGGATCTGTCGACGTGTGTCTCCCATAGATCGATGACTACAAATCACTTTGGTTATTCAGGCTTCGGGAGTTTCAACCTCTCCACACTCGCATTATCCCTGAGTGCTTTCTCCCAAAGTCAACGATCTGTCTACATGTGTCTCCTAAAGATCGATGGCTACAAATCACTTCGGCTCTTTGGGCTTCGAAAGTTTCAACCTCTCCACACTCACTTTCTCCCATAGTTCTTTCAGCCAAAGTCAACGATCTATCGACGTGTATCTCCCACAGATTAATGGCTACAAATCACTTCCATTGTTTGGGCTTCAGGAGTTTCAACCTCTCCACACTCGATTTATCCTGGAGTGATTTCACCTGAGGTCCATAGATTTCCACCATGTTCTCTCCCTTGGATCAATGGCTCAGACAAACTCTGTTACTCTGTGGATTTCCAAAGGAACTGACGACTAAGTTCCTCGCAACTCTCCCAGATATGACGATCTAGAAATCCTTTTCTTCCTCCTACAGGGATCTTGGTCGATAGCTTGTTAAACCTTTAGAGTTTCTCCCCCTTTGACAATTCCTTCTTGCTATCTCTTTGGAAATTTGTCTCTCGAACCCTTTGGCTCCTTAGAGGGTTTCTTCGACACTTAGTAAAATTTCGAGTCTGTGCACTCCTTTTAATAGATCTTTGTGCTCTTTCATGAGAAAACTCAAGCTATTCCTCCTAAGATTCCTAAGTCAAAGACTCTTTCGAAACACTCCTTGTGTATGATATGCACACTTTGCATATGAAATATTCACGCTATCTCTTCTAATCTTTGAGTCAAAATACTTTGTTAAATACATTCCTTGCGTACATTATACACTCCTTGCATAAGCTCAAGGAAGAGAAACAATTGAAACTTATTCAAGCCTTCACTGATTCATTCATTCACAGTATAACTCATGCATTCATGAAAAATCATAATAACAGAGAATAGTTACAAAACAACACTTACATGCATTTGGATCAATATCCATATGTTATATTCATTCAAATGTAAATGGCTACAATTGATACAAGCAAATAAAAACTAACTCAAAAAATACTAATATGGTCCTATCAACTGTTCAACAACATTATGTTCAACAACATCAGGTTCAGCAGCCTCATTCAGGTGCATAAAAATCTAGTTATACAAGAGGAATCGTAGGGTTTCCTCCAGCTACCTATCCTATCAAATTAAAAGCATTCAACTACTAATCCTATGTTACAATGTAGTTTTTGAGATATGTAGATAGGGGCGGATGCTCCAGATCTGCATTGTAGTCAATTTCATTTAAGGAAAATTGATCTCTTCTAATCTCACGTTGTCATCCAGTCTTTGTTCATTAAAGACTTCTTTAACTTGCAATCCAATCAAAAAAAAATTCCTCAGGATATGCCAACAGTTCAAAATTTAGAAAAAATCAAAAGGAACGCTATTCGTTGTGTTCATTGTGTTGTCCATGTATTCTTTGTTGATGATACTCTTGCATCATACTCCTCCAAGAAACAAATCATGGAATCTTGTCCATGAGATCTTGCAATGACATTCTATTCCTCTAGATATCATCTTCATTTACCCAACTCACATATTCTATTGGGTGTCCCTTCCATTTTACCAAATATTCAAAACATGTCTTTCTCCTGGTCTTCTTATTGATCTTCTGATCAATGATCTTCTCCATTTGTGGTTTTTCTACTACAAGAATCTACTTCTCCCACCGAATCTTCTCCTGATCTTCTGATATTTCTATGTCATCTTCCCTGTAAGGATACATGTCTGAAATGTTAAATATGGGTGAT
The DNA here is from genome assembly GCA_009831015.1 of Picea engelmannii. Classification (NCBI taxonomy): domain Eukaryota; kingdom Viridiplantae; phylum Streptophyta; class Pinopsida; order Pinales; family Pinaceae; genus Picea; species Picea engelmannii. The sequence goes on from ML778614.1 coordinate 490,300, forward strand.
ATACCCACATCCCATGGCAACTCTAACTCATAGACATTGCTACCAAACTTTCTTAAGATCTTCCATGGTCCAATATTCTTCAACTTCATCTTGTTACGTGTTCCCCTTGGGAACCTTTACTTTCTTAGGTGTCCTAAGACTTGATATCCAACTTCAAACTGAAATTTTCTCCTCTGTTGATCAACCCTTTGTTTATATTCTTCATTTCTTCTCTGCAACTGCTCCTTGATATGATTATGAAGCTTCTGCATTTCTGTAGAAAAGACTTCTGCTCCAACGCTTCTGAATTCATTCTTCTCCAGATCTCTCAATTATGATACTCCTCTTGGGTTCATTCCATAAACTATCTGAAATGGGCTTTATCTTGTACTTCTATTTGGTGAGTCATTATATGCAAACTCTTCTTGTGGTATAATTTTATCTCACTGGCTATGATGTTCAATGACCAAACTTCTTAGCAAATCTCCTAAACTTGTATTTACCACCTCAGTCTGTCCATTTGTCTGAGGATGATATGCTAAACTAAAAAATAGTTCTTTCCTCATCTTCTTCCATAATGTTCTCTAGAAATTACCAACAAATTTAGTGTCTTTGTCCAAGACAATGCTCCTGGGCAATCCAAGAAGTCTCACAACTTCCTTGAAAAACAAATTTGCAACATGTGTTGCATCACAAGTCTTATGGCATGGAATAAAGTGTGCCATCATTGAGGATCTATCAACCACAACAAATATCAAATCACTTCCCCTCTATGTTCTTGGCAATCCCAACACAAAATCCATGCTTATTGCATCCCAAGTCATATCTGGAATAGGAAATGGATGATATAATCAAGTGGTTTGTTTATTTCCTTTTGCGTACTAGTAAATATTACATTTGTTCACAAACTTCTTCACCTTTTCTCTCATACCTAGCCAATAGTATGAACTTTTCAACTGTGAAAAAGTCTTTTCATGGCCGAAATGTTGTTCTATACCTCCACTATGTTTTTCCTTCAACATATTTTCTCTCATCGAGCACCTTGGTATGAACAATTGACAACCTTTAAGAAACAATCCATCTTGAATCATATACTCTATCCACTGGCTTCTGTCTCTGAGAACAAGATTTGCACATGCTTGATATGCTTCTTTAATTTTCACATGCTTGATATGCTTCTTTAAAATATGGATCATCACAATACATATCCTTAAGGTGTTCAAACCCCAAGGTCTTCAATTGAAATTCCTAAAGAATTAGACATATCTTGCTCAATGCATCAACAACTTTGTTAGCATTACAAGAAATATGTTTAATGAAAAAAGTAAAATTTTGGATAAATTCTATACACTTAGCATGTCTCTGGTTTAATTTCCCCTATTTGGTTATGAATTGTAAAGCTTAATTATCTCTATACAAGACAAATTCCTTTGGAACAAGATAGTGCATCCACTTCTTCAAATATTGAATTATGGCATAAAATTATTTATCATATGTGGAGTACTTCCTCTTAGTCTCATTCACATTCTCTCATCCTTATCTGGTGATATCCACTTTTCAAATCTATCTTTGAAAAAAACAATCTCCACTTAATAAATCCATTAAGTCATCCATTCTTGGCAAATGAAATCTATACTTGATGGTGATCTTGTTTATGGCTCTTGAGTCTATACAGATTCTCCATCCTCCATCTTTCTTTAGACTCAACACAGTTGGTACTGCACATGGACTCAGTACTTCTCTGACCAAAACCTTGTCTAATAAATCATGAACTTGTTTCTTTACCTCCTCATTCTCTTGAGGTGTCAATCTGTGTGTTGCTATGTTTGGCAGAATTTCTCTCGCTATAGAATCAATATGATGGTTGATACTTATTATGGGTGGCAATGCATTAGGAAACTCATCCACTACTATGTCAACAAAATTCTCCAAAAACTCCTGAAATTCCTCAGGCAAATCATGCATAGAAGTATTGTAAGGAAAATTATGGGTTTCCTCACCACAACAAACTACATCTTGTTGGTTGTGGAGCCTGATTATCTTCCTGATGCAGAGGTCCTTTGCTTTCAGCTGTGTCTATACCCCATGAAGTATTTACACCCCAGAAGTATGTACACTCTTCCACGCGGGGGAGTGCAGAGGGGGGGTACCCCCTCTGCGGGGTCCATCCCCCCGGCTGGGGGGTCTGGGGGCAAGCGGGCCCCCAACGGGGGTTCGGGGGCAGCGTCCCCCGATGGGGGTTCGGGGGCGAAGTCCCCGAAGCAAAAATTGCCTTATAAAAGTATATTGTAATTTCATTGTAAATCTGGACCGTTCATTATAAGGTCGCAGATCTAACGGTAGAGATTATGTCAGGGTTTTTTGCCCTAGAAGGCAACCCTATTTTATGAGGGAAATGTATTGCGGCTATGTACGAGGGTGAATATTTTATTCTGAGAGAGGATACTATGAGAGAAAGAAGAGGAAGTTACATCGGGTTTTGTTGTAGGTTGTATCCCTTCATTTGCTGGATAATAATAAAGGAAGAACCTGGCAATTTCTCTGGTGGACATAGCCCACACTGGGTGAACCACATAAATCTATGTCTCTCTTGTATTGTGTGTCTTCTGTGTTTTTGTTTCTGGATTTGTTTTATTTTATTGCTCCGCGGTCCTGTTTTTCTAACAATTGGTATCAGAGCGTAAGGTAACTCGCAGGAAAAGAGGGTTCCTGGTTCGAGTGGGAGCAATGTCGGAAGATGGAAAGTTTGGGGTCGAGAAATTTAACGGCCAAAACTACCAGTTATGGAATATGCAGATGGAAGACTATTTATATCAGAAGGATCTATTCCTACCATTGAGTGGAGTAGCAAAGAAGCTGGCGGCCATGAAGGACGAAGAATGGGAGATCCTTGACAAAAAGGCTCTAGGAACAATACGGCTGAGCCTGGCAGCGTCGGTGGCTTTCAATATTTCGAAAGAAAAGACAACGAAGGATTTGATGGATGCACTGGCCAAATTGTATGAAAAACCCTCGGCATCGAATAAGGTATTTCTAATGAAGAGATTATTTAATAT
>ML778614.1:503427-513879 GCA_009831015.1 Picea engelmannii
CTGAAGTATCCATGTGATTGGGTCCTTGCCATCAAACTTCCTCATATCAATCTTAGGAACGTGGTTGGTCTTCAAACCAAAGCTGGAGTTTCTCCATTCTTGATTCACCTTCCTTGTGTCTTCATCATGAATTTCATGGGATGTATTTTCACTTTTGGGTGTCTTCTCTATTACGAAATTTCTCAATACTTCCATGATATCCCCTTTTAATCCATCCATCTTAGTATCCAACTTAGCTTCCATTGAATCCATATTAGCTTCCATTGAATCCATCTTAGTATCCAACTTAGCTTCCATTGAATCCCTCATCTCTTGTAGTTCATCTTTGGTTACTGTCTTCTTTTGTAAATCATTTATGTCCCTATGCATTTCTTCACCTTTATCAAGAGTCCAATTAGGATTTTCTGGAGGCTTATTTGGTGTAGAAGGTCCCTTTTTGGGTGGCATGTTGGCCAAATATCACTTCTGAGTCTTGATTTTGAGGTGGTTCTGCTAGACAATATTTATTCTATTCTATATCTCAAGTTTCGGCCCTTCTAGGTATGCAACTTTCTTTTAGGTAGTTCTCTGATATTTCTTCTCTGCAATTCCATAGGTCTGATCAAAATTGGATGTGCCAAGTGGAATTTACAGTAACTTCCTCACAACTTGCTGATTTTTGGCCTTTCCAGGAGATCTCACTTGTATAGAATGCCCCGCACAAAATAATTGATATCAAATTCTGAAAAATCTCACCCAAAATACTACAGACTGTCCATGATCCAATGCAACTAGTCCCACTCAATTTGGATATTCTAGCAAGAATTTATGCTTGTTTTACCTGGAACACCTTCTTGAGACTAGTCAATAGGACTAGTTAGATACCCTATCTTACACAAGGTGTATCTACAAATTTAAGATGACCCAGAAGCTGAAATTTTCACCACAGATACCTTACTAATTTCTTTAAATGGCCTCTAGATTTCAGGGTCTGACACGTTACATAAAGTTTTTTATAGAGAAAATTCTGCAATGACTCATTTCAGGATGATTCCAGAACCCTATATTGTACAGGTTGTATATCCGAAATTATAAGGCCTCAAGAGCTTAATTTTGAAACTAGCGTACCTTGATCTGTCTACTAAATACCCTCCAAGCGGTTCCTTCTGAAACATTGTAGAAAAAAAGTTATAATGAAAATTCCACGGTGTCTCAAATGTAGCAGCAAAACCCCAAGACCTTGAGCTCTGAAACCATATGTTAAGAACCAAACATCAATATAGCATGGAAAAACCTCAGGAAAAGTAATCAACACCTTGAAACAGAGATAATTTTTAGATAATAAGCCTCTTCGAGGGGGCAACCTCCTCTTACCCCACTTAAATGTTCAAGTACAAGATGATTCAAAATGAAAATGTCTCCTTGGTATATATAGGAGACTAGGAGGTATAATTACAACTAATGGCCTAAAGCCGACATAAATAAAATAAAATTACTAATATAATACTCCCCAATTAAGGGGTAATGAGCCAACATTAGGGCTTAACAATAGCACAGGAAAGCTGTGACTTAAAGTTCATAAGAGGCGTTGCAGGTTTGCGAGTAGGCAGACGAGTTATGTGGAAGAACACTTAGTCATTTCGCAGATTTTCATCAAGAAGAACGGACAGATGAAATTCTCCGAGCAGATTTCACGAATCACCGTGAGCCATTAGATCTCGCTGAGGTGTAGAGAAGTTACAATGAAAGTGTGGAAAGGTTTGAAGCTCAGGAGGGACAGAGCCACAGAGCCATTGATCCAAGCCAGCCAGGGTCGTTGGATTATTCGCGAGATCGCCTATCGGGATTTCGCGAGATAAGAGTTGAAGATTTGGTAATGGGAATCGTGAAATCGTGATACACGATATCCCGACAGGTACGTAAATAGTGTGGGCCACAGTGGAGTCGGCGAGTGGAGGACAGGTGGCACGAGATATCGGGGTTTCGCAGTGAGAAGTCTCGAACATTAGACATCAGGATTCACGATCCCGTGAATTCCGAAATCTCGACGAGGTGACGAGACCGTTGAAAATTCAAAACCGTGAGCTCATAGGAGTTTTGGCATATCAGGATTCGAGAGTCGGAGAATCGAGTTGCTCAACATTGCGAGTGTTGAGATCCCGATAAAGAGAGTTCTGACAGGGTAAAAGGAAAGGGTCAGCATTGACTGAGGTATCGGGTCTCGGGGATTCGAGAGTGTAGTGCTCGACCTTTGGACTCGCGAAGTCGCGAGTTCCGATTCCCCGATAAGTAAAGAAAGGGGGATTGCGGGAAGAGATCTGTGGGTGCAGATTTCCTGATAGGAAAATAGAAGGACCAGTTAGTGTTCTTTGGTCCAAGGAAGAAGAAGATTCTGTGTGCGCGTAGACCTTCCGACCTACGAGTGGTGAAGGGATGCATTACTATCAAGTGGTATCAGAGCACAGAAAGGTTCTTTTCTTTTTGTAGCAGAGAGAGAAGAATTTTCCATGCTGCCAAGGAGAGAAAGACAATCACCCGATCCAGAGGATAGGGAAGTGCAGCGAACAAGAGGCAGGCAGATGGAAGATCCAGCCATAGAGAGACAGATGCATGATCTCCAAGCTAGACTTGAAGACATGGAGACAGTGCAAAGATGCATATCCAGTGTAAGGGATCTGAGTGATTCCGAAAGTGAAGTTAAGGCTGAACGCGAAGAGGAAGTTGCAGCCGAAGATGCATCAAACGAGCGTTTGATCAGAGCTATTGCCAGGATGGGTGCAAGGGCAAAGATGGACATTCCAGTTTACGAGGGAAGCTTGGATGCAGAGGAGCTTCTAGACTGGATTAGAGCTCTGGATACATACTTCAACTATGAAGATGTCGAAGAAGATAAGAAAGTCAAGCATGCTGTCACATGCTTGAAAGGGCATGCAGCGTTGTGGTGGGATGAGCTACAAGCTGATAGACGCTGCAAGGGCAAGTATAAGATCAAGAGTTGGGACAGGATGATCGTAAAGATGAAGGTGAAATTTATCTTGAGGGATTATCAAATTACTCTGTTAAGGAGAATGCAGAACCTGAGACAGAAGCTGATGACAGTGAAAGAATACACTGAGGAATTCTATAGACTGAACATCAGGGCAGGTCATCGGGAGAGTGATGAGGAGAAAGTTGTCAGATATAAGAATGGCCTGAGATATGATATCCAAGACGAGATGAGCATGGTTACCGTCTAGACGGTGGAAGATACTTATCATATGGCTCTGAAAGCAGAAGAGAAGCTGAGCCGAAAACAAAGTCAGAGGGGTCGAGGCAGAAGTCAGCCCAGAGGCAAATCAGTTGCCCAGGAAAAATACCAGAAGCCCAAGGAGTAATGGAAGAAGCCTCAGACTCGCACATGGAGAGGTGGAAGTTCACAACGTGGGAAATATAATGAACAGATAGGGAACCATAATGAGCAGAGAGGAGATTATGATGACATCAACATTTTTCCTCGTACTAGAGGCAGAGGAAGAGGAAGAGGTGGAGTAATCACATGCTTCACATGTGGGAAGAATGGGAACAAGTATTATGAGTGTCCAGAGAAAAAGAAGGACATTGGAGAAGCTCACATCACCGAAGCACAAAGGCGGGATGTTGAGGCAGAAGATGATGAAGGCGGAAGATCGTTGATGATGCGAAAAGTCTTTTTGGCACCTAAGAAGGAGGTGGAGAGTTCAACCCAAAGGACCTGACTTTTCAGGACTGCTTGCAAGACCAAGGACAGGGTATGCAAGGTCATTGTAGACAGTGGTAGCATGGATAATCTCATTTCTACAGAGATGGTAGAGAAGCTGGAGTTGGAGACGACTGATCATCCAAGCCCATACAGAGTTTTGTGGCTACAGAAAGGACACCAGGTAACTGTTACTAAACAATGTTTGGTTGAATTCAAGATAGGTGGATATAATGATAAAATCTTGTGTGATGTCATTCCTATGGATGTTTGTCATCTATTGTTGGGTAGACCATGGCAGTATGACAGGAATGTGATTCATGATGGGCGAATGAACACATACACCCTGGAGAAGAATGGGAGGACACACATGTTGCTTCCAATTAAGGATAAGGAGGTGAAGCCAGAAGTAGGCAACATAGTACTTATCATGAGTGGGAAGTAACTTCTTACAGAGGTTAAGAAGAAAGAGGATCCACAATTCTTTGTAGTCAGGAAACCGAGGATTGTTCTGACCAGCACAAGAGTGGATGATTTGCCAGAGGAAATTCAGGAACTGCTGGAAGAGTTCGATGACATCATAGTGGATGAATTACCTCGTTCGTTACCACCGATGAGGAGTGTGAGTCACCATATTGATCTCATACCAGGAGCTAGTTTTCCGAACAAAGCCCGCGTATAGATTGACACCGCAAGAGAATGAAGAAGTTAAAAGGCAAGTTCAGGAGTTGTTGGACAAAGGTTTGGTCAAAGAAAGCTTGAGTCTGTGTGTTTTTCTAACAATACTCAGTCCGAAAAAAGACAGAGGCTGGAGGATGTGTAATGAATCAAGGGCGATCAATAAGATAACCATCAGGTATATATTTCCATTGCCAAGGATGGATGATATGATGGATTGCTTAAGTGGAGAAAAATACTTTTCAAAGATTGATTTGAAAAGAAGATATCACTAGATTCGCATGAGAGAAGGTGATGAGTGGAAGACAACATTTAAAACAAATGAAGGGTTGTATGAATGGCTTGTTATGCCATTTGGCTTAACAAATGCGCCAAGCACATTTATGAGGTTGATGAACGAAGTCCTGAGGGAGTTCATCGGAAAAATTTTCATTGTATATTTAGATGACATACTGGTTTACAATAAGACAGTAGAGGAACACTTGAAGCATTTGGCTACGGTGATGCAGAAATTGTAGCAGGAGAAGCTGTTGATAAATATGAAGAAATCCTCATTTATGAAGACAAAGCTCATTTACTTGGGGTTTGTTATTTCTGTGAATGAGTTGAGAATGGATCCAGATAAGGTGGAAGTGATCAAGAATTGGCCATCACCGAAGAATATCTTTGAGGTGAGAAGTTTTCATGGATTGGCTAGTTTCTACCGAAAGTTGATCAAGAATTTTAGTGGAATTAGCACAGCAATGATGGATACAGTGAAGAAGCGGCATAAGTCTTTTCATTGGATAGTAGAGGCTGAGAAGAGTTTTAACCTGCTGAAGAGGAAGATTATAGTACAACCAGTTTTGGTGTTGCCGGATTTCCTGAAGACATTTCAGGTGAAATGTGAATCAAGCGGGTTTGCAATCAGGGCAGTCTTAAGTCAGGAAGACAGGCCGATAGCTTATTTCAGCGAGAAGCTGAATGAGGCGAAATTGAAGTACTCCACGTATGATAAGGAGTTTTATGCTATCATAAAAGCATTGAAGAAATGGAGGTTTTACTTGATCCCGAAAGAGTTTGTCTTGTATAGTGATAATCATGCATTGCATTTTGTGACTCAACAAGAAAAGTTGAATCAGAAACATGTCAAATGGGTTGAGTATATGCAGAATTTCACTTTTGTGATTAAACATATTTCTGGTACTGCTAACAAAGTGGCTAATGCTTTGAGAAGGAAATGTTTGTTGTTGCAGGAGTTCAGAGTCAAAACATTGGGTTTTGATGATCTCAGGGACATGTACGCAGAAGATTTCAGAGAAGCGTATGAAGCAGCTGAGAATCCAGTTCTCAGAGACAGAAGCCCTTGGATAGACTATATGATCTAGGAAGGATTTTTGTTTAGAGGCAATCAACTGTGTATTCTGAAATGCTCCATGAGGGATAACTTATTAAAGGAGAAACATAACAGAGAATTAGCAGGGAATTTTTGCCATGACAAGACGTTCACGAAATTGAACGAGTCATATTTTTGGCCGGGGATGCGAGCGGATGTAAAGATTCGTTGACAGATGTAGAATTTTCCAGCATTCGAAGGGAAGGAAGCAGAATGTGGGATTATATAAACCATTTCCCATATCAGAGAGGCCATGGGATGCGATTAGCATGGATTTTATATTGGGATTGCCAAAAACACAAAGAGGTGTTGATTCAATCTTTGTGGTGGTGGATAGATTTTCCAAAATGGCACACTTCATCCCATGCCAGAAGAACAGTGATGCAACTCACATTGCCAATCTGTTCTTCAAAGAGATCATTCGACTTCATGGGTTTCCGAAGAGTATAGTTTCGGATAGAGATATGAAATTCATAGGGCATTTTTGGAGGAACTTATGGAAGAAGCTGGGAACTAACTTGGCATTTAGTTCTGCGTATCATCCAAAGACGGATGGACAGACAGAGGTGGTCAACAGAAGTCTGGGAGACTTGCTGAGAATCTTGGTGACAGAGCACTATAGCCAGTGGGATAACATATTACCACAGGCAGAGTTTACATATAATGACTCAGTCAATAGGAGAACAGGGCGGAGTCCATTTCAGGTTGTCTATGGGATACAACCGAGAGGAGTTTCTGAACTGAGGGATTTAGAGAAGACTACTACTAGGAGCTCTAGTGTAGAAGAATTCACAGAAGCGATGAAAAAACTTCACATCCAGGTGAAGGAGCGACTGCGGAAATCAAGTCAGGAGTATAAGCACAGACCCGATCAGCATCAGAGACAACTTCAGTTCAAGGTTGGTGATTTGGTTCTAGCACATTTGAGAAAGGAAAGGTTCCCGAGGGGAACATATAATAATTTGAAGATGAATAAAATCGGGCCATGTAAGGTCTTGAGGAAATTTGGGGACAATGCTTACGAGATTGAATTACCCGATGGGATCGAAATTTCTCCAATATTCAATATCTCGGATTTGTACCCATATAAAGCTGAAGGAGCAGGGACTGGAACTAAGTAGTCAGTGATCCAGTGGATGAAACAGATGCCAGTTGCAGACAAGCCATAGATGGAATGCATACTGGACAAGAGGGTTGGTAAGAAGACTAGAAGAAAAGAATACTTTGAGTATCTGGTCAAATGGAAGAACCATCCAGTTGAAGATGCCAGCTTGAAGACTGAAGCGGTGATACAGAAGCACGGACAGACCATGCAAAAGCTCATGGATAGGAGCCCATGAAAGTTTTCAAGCGAGGGAGTATGATGCAGGAGCATCGCCAATCAAATTTATGTCAAAGTTTTGGAAGGAATTGTTTGCAGGATTTGATATTAACATGAATTTGAGCACAAGCTACCATCCACAAATAGATGGGAAAACCTAATGAATGAATCATATTGTGGAAAACATGTTACAAATGTACGTGAGAACAAAACCAACTAAGTGGGAGGAGTACCTACACTTAGTTGATTTTTCTTACAATAATGGTTATCAGACATCAACCAAGATGAGTCCCTTCGAAGCATTATATAGAAGGAAATACACAACCCTGATTAGCTGGGATAATCCAGTTGACAAGATTATGTTGGGACTAGAAATGCTCCAAGAAATAGAGAAAATGGTAAAAAGGGTACATCAAAATTTAAACGAGGCCAAAAAACGACAAAAAACTATGCATATTTAAAAAGGAGACGCAATGAATTTCAAATTGGGGACCATGTGTATCTGAAATTCAAAGTAAGGAGGATCTCTCTAAAGATAGGAAATTTTTCAAAGTTGGCGACAAGGTTTTGTGGCCCCTTTGATATTTTAACTCAAATCGTACACGTGGCATATCAGGGAGCACTTCCTGCGAAATTAAAAGTTCATAATGTTTTTCATGTTTCCTTATTAAAAAGGTATATTCATGATCCTAATCACATTATTGATTGTAACATGGTGCAGGTGGAACCAATAGGCGAGTTCCAAGAATAACCTCTGTGCATGATGGACATGAAAGAAAGAGTACTACGGAACAAAGCCATCGCCCAGGTAAAAGTGCAATGGAATCACTTTAGTCCTCAGGAGGCCACTTGGGAATTGGAGGAAGATTTGCTGAAATCTTATCCAACCCTATTCTGAGAGAGGAATGAACATTGAGGACAGTGTTGTACTTAAAGGGGAGAGGATGTAATATCCTCAAATTTTAGAATATTAAATTCTAAGTGAACTTTGAGATAAATTTCCTTTTTTGAAAAATTAGGATTTGGAAATTATTTTCCATTTATGGAAAATCCGAATTTGGAATTTTGATTGTTGTGATTAATTATTTGATGACTGTTGGGAAAATATCTGACTTTCCCAACTATCCTCTTTTATTTTGACACACGTGTAAGATAAAATTTTAATAAATTAAATGTTGGAAGACAAATAGAACAACCAGGTTAAAAATAGCTGACCATGACTCCATGAGTGGGGAACATGTTTGAGTTACCTCAAGGATGATTTTTACAAGTGACAGAAGTGGAATTTGACCACTAGTAGCCCCTAAAAATCAGGGATTTGTAAATCTGAGAATTTCCCCAAGGAAGGAAGGAAAGAGCTAGGCACAAGGATGCATATTGAAAACAACATATGGAGGAGGCAGGATGCTTCTTAGTATGCTGGGAAAATGAAACTATTTGTTATTATGAGATCTTTTAGTGTGAGGCAAATGATTTTATGATCTGTGGATGGTGACTATAGGTAAGGAGGATCATTCAGTTTTCCCTTATGGACTCACAGTTAGGCTAGGGGGTGATTAGGACAAGTGAACTTGGTTGTTTTGTTCTATGTGTTGGATTACTAAGAGGGGGTGTGAATCAATAATAGTGTAATTATAATCCTTTTTCTTCAAATAATCCAATTGTTATATCAATTTAGAATTATTATCCAATAATGAGTAATAAGAAATGAACAATCATACACATACACAATACACCAGTGTTTTATGTGGAAACCCAAATCGGAAGAAAACCACATAATGTTTTTTTCTATATGTGTTGAAGAATTACATTCATTGGAAGCCCCAACTTCCTTTTTTTTCCAACTGCAACTTGGAGGCTCCAACCCCCTAATTTCTCAAGCTATAATATGAGGGAAGCTCCAACTACCCAATCATTTGGCTACAACCAGAAAGAGGCTACAACCCCCTATGTTCTCCGGCTACAACCAGAAGGTGGCTACAACCACCTGTCCTTTCCCTGTTCAACCACCCTGAAGTAGAAGTAGAATGATGGAACCACAATCACACTATCACTGTGAGATATACCATTGTAAACCTATATGAATAAACCCAAATAATGCATCAACTTGTACCTCAACCTGTACCATAAACAAGTGCATCAACCATGCACCAACCTGTACCATAAACAAGTGCATAAACCATGCACCAACCTGTACCAAACATTATGTAATCAACCTGTACCATAAGCAAGTGCAGCCAACCATGTACCAAGTATGTACCAATCATGTTTCAACTACTCATCAACTGTGATTCATCAATATGTACCAACATCATCAACTATACACCTCATGTATGTGCCAACTCATCAACTACTTGTCTCAACCATGTACCCAACTTGTACCTCAACCAAAATCCCTCATCAATTTCATCATCCAAATATGATTTATAACTCTGTAATAGACCTAGTGTATATGATCACATTCCTTCAAATCTTCATTAAATTTAAACAGCAAGAGACTATCATTTACATCAAACTTTTCTTTAGTCTTACATGACTAGTTTTGGATTAGTCAACAACCCTCACTTGAAATAATCATAAATTTGTACCTATAATGAATAAAGATCTGAAACTGATACACAATGTTCTTCAATGTGTTTTATGAAATTCCTCCAGGTTTCACTACTTGGAACCTCTCAGAAAAGTAGTTATAGCAAAAATGACATGCCTTGTTGAATTCTGGATTATTCTAGAGAGCGACCTTGTAGAGCGTTCCCCACACAAAATATTTGTTGAATAAATCTGAAAATGTTACACAAAATGCCACATATAGTACTATAACGAAAACAAATTATTACTAAATTTGGATCTGTTATGGATAATATATGATGTTTTTACCCGAAACACATGTTTTTCACTAGTTTCAAGAATAGCCACAAACCCTATTTTCCACGGAGTGGAACTCCAAAAATGCAATGACCCACAAGCTGAATTTTTTTCCATATATACTTGGATATGTTTCCTCAATGGAATAGAAATTTCACAGTCTGAATCATTATAGAAAAAACTTTATTGCGGAAATGGTGAGATGACCTGTAAATAACATACTTTAGAAAGCATCATCAAAAGAATTTATCCTTCCTTGAATTCCGACTTTTTTTCTTCACATTCCCTCATAAATTCAGCTTAGATATCCTTTGGTTATCTCATACACCTATAGGTATTCAATATTCTCAAGTGTTTCTAAAATGAGAGAGCCTTACCTCTTATTTATACTCTCCAAGTAGTTTCCTTAAAAACATCTTCTAGGTCACTTTGTCCACTTTCCTTATTTTAGGGTTAACCCACTTCTAATTTATCCATTAAATTTATTATTTAAATAATTTATTTTGTATTCAATTTGAA
>ML778614.1:550238-571597 GCA_009831015.1 Picea engelmannii
TCTTATTTGGATCCACATGATAGGTGTCAGTCTTTGGAGCATCATTTGGAGTTGGTTATTGGGTTCCAAAATCTTCTACGGGGAGTTCACATGAGCACTTGGACATGGGACTCGAGCTTACAATGGTGATTAGACTACTTCAGCATGGTGGATTTCCTTTCTACATGGGACTTTGGTTCTTCATTCTTCTTCATCATTACGGTCCACACTTATCCATGGGACCCCGGTATATGGTTGTACATCAAGCATTGAGGACAACGCTTTAATAAGGGGGATGGAATGTAAGGTAGCTAGAGAGATAGTGGGGCGGCCCAGAGGGCCCATAGTGATAATAGTGGAGGTCCTTCAATGTAAGGTGGACTAGGTCCACTATATTATTAAATAAGGCCCACTATGGTAGTTAAATATAATAAATGTAAGAAGACTTCTTAGAAGGTTCTACTTCTAGAAGATTCCTCCTCTAGAATGTTCTTAGGTGATGGTAGCACTATATAAAAGGGCTCAAGCAATGTAATGAGACATGAAAAAGAAGTATTATATTTGGAGATGATGCTCAGTAGGAGGATGCCCCCTCGAAGAGGCAAGTGAATAGGAGAGGATCCCTTCCATAATAGGATCCATTGTATGGTGTTGCCCTACCTTAAGGGTTTGATATAATAAAGTTTTGGTTTTCTATAGGGTTTCATAGATCTTGTGTGGTGATTGTATTCAGATATACTTGGATCTATTGTGATATATTGTATTCAGGTCTTTGGTTCTTAACAACCCCCCTCTCAGTATCAACAAACTCCCCCTGATAAGATGGACCCTATTATTTTGACAGTGAGATCACTCCCAACTTTTGGCGAAGATATCCAAAAGGTGTTGTTGCTAATGGTTTAGTAAAGATATCAACTATGTGTTCTGTGGAAGATATATAATTCACCTGAACAATTCTTTTTGTAACTTGTTCTTTGAGAAAATGGTATTTTATTGGTATGTGCTTAGATTTTGAATGAAGTAAAGGTTTCTTAGAGAGACTGATGGCATTGGTGTAATCACAATGAAGTGAAATGGGATCAATGTAATTTACATTCAAATCTTCAAGAGTTTATATCATCCATAAAATATGTGTGCAACAAGTAGTCGCATCAATGTATTATTCCTCTATAGTTGATAATGAAATGTATCCTTTCTTTTTACTAAGCCATGCTACTAATGAGTCACCCAGGAAGAATGATCCTCCACTAGTGTTTTTTCTCTCATCAACACAGTTTGCCCAATCAACATCTGAATGAGCAGTTAACTGAAAGTTTTGATTTCTGGGATACCACAGACTATAATTCATTATGCACTTCAAGTACTTGAATATCCTTGTTACTACTACTATATGACTTTGTTTAGGAGCAGATTGTTAGCGACCTACCATTCCAACAGCTTGCATTATATCAGGACGAGAAGCTATGATGGCGCAACCTGCCCTCGATGGCATGGCCACTCTCGCTAGGACCTTCTTTCCCACGGCCCGAAGAGTTGTAACACCCTTCAAATCCCGTATCGGGACTTCTCGTCACCCACAAGACTCTTTGTTGATCTCCCGGCAGTTGCTTCGGGAAATCGGGTTTCGCGGTATCGCGAACCCTATACACACTCCTCGCGCAACTCCAAACTCCGAACCCCGAATGCCGAAGGTCAACGGTCAACGGATCAGGATATCGCCACTCGCGATGTCAACAACATGATTTTCAAAACCCCGAGCCCTGAAGTGTCGATTCTCGATCAAACACCACCTAGACTATCCTATCTTTCGGGGCCCCACGCTGCCACATCACTTTCAGGATTTCGCGGATCGCGAATCCTCAACACAAAGTTTCCTTGCTGTTGGAAACCCCGAACGTCGAAACCCTGATTCTCCGGATTCGTGTGACCTGTCGCCCCAACGATCGACGGCTCCCACGGAATCGAGAAATCACTATTCGCGACTTCGACGTGCATGCAACTCTTGCACTCGCCAACCCCGATATGTCAAAATGCGATGGCAAATGAGTTCCACTTGCACTTGGAGGTTAACTCTTTCTCAAGAGTTCAAGTCATCGATTCTCTTCCTCTTGAAGAGTTCTCCTGCTCCAAAACTTCTCCCGTTTGGGCTTCTCCTGGGTCTGTTCCACAATACCTGTAAGGAACTCTCCCTCCTGAGCTTTCACCAACTTTCCCCTCAGAATCACTCTGGTTTCAATTCTTCCATAAAATCACATACGCAGCATATGAAAGAAGTAAGTAACAGAAAGTCGATATGCAAAGGCACAATGCCAACAACACACAGAAAATAAACATGTCCATGAAATTGAATCAGGGCTTCCCTGTTCTCCTCCTCCCAGGCTTGCCTCTGAGTCTTCAATTCAACCTGCACTTCATCTGCACGGTCTGAATAAACCCACACAACTTCTGGGCAAATGAGAATGAGATTTAACTGTCCAACCACCTCAACGCACTCTATGCGGAGGAATTCCACTGCACTCTATGCCGGAATCTCCTGGCTTAGACATAGACACAATTAAGACTCATTCTCTCATTCCCTCAGATTTTGAACCTGCCATGCAATCACATATGAAGCATATAGACAATAGGCAAAACAAGAAGCAAATATGCAACAGCATAATATCAACAACACACAGAAAATAATCACAGCCATGAAATTGAATCAAAGCTTTACTATTAATTCAATATCTGTACATGGGGATTCTTCACTAGTTCTCTGAGTTGCTCTCTTCCTGCTTCTCCATGCTAATGCTGAATAATAATAATCTCAATTATACAAGGAGGGTGCCTATATTCATTTTCCCTCCTAGAAGTAAAACTGTCTAATCTACAACTAATCCTATCTAACAGCATTAAAACCATTAAATGTCTTCCTATCTATAATACAATACAAGTGCACTCAGCTTTGAATGCCTTTAGTTAAATGGCGGCACAACAATCTTCAAAGTGATTCAAAAATGTATGCACTGGTGCTGTCCAACTGTTCTTCTCTTTCCTCCACGCTGGCTCGCTTGATGAAGTCGTAGATGCTCCTGCATCGTACTCCTCGACTCAAAAGATTTCATGGGCTCCTGTCCATGAGCTCCTGCACAGTCTGCCCATGCTTTTGAATTACTGTCTCTGTTTCCCAGCTGGCATCCTCCACTGGGTGATTTTTCCATTTCACCAGGTACTCAAAATATTTCTTTCTTCTGGTCTTTCTTCCAACTCTTTTATCCAGTATGCACTCCATCTCAGGCTTCTGTGCAACTGGAAATTGCTTCTACCACTGGACCAATGGTTCCTCGGTTCCAGTGTCTACTTTATTAGTCTTGTAGGGGTATAAGTCCAAAATGTTGAAAATCGGAGATATCCCGATGCCCTCCGACAAATCAAGATCATATGCATTCTCACCAAACTTCTTCAGGACTCTACACGGTCCAATCTTCTTCATCTTGAGCTTGTTATACGTCCCCCTTGGGAAACTTTCCTTCCTCAGGTGCGCTAGAACCATGTCTCCAACTTCAAACTGAAGTTGTCTTTTCCTCTAATTGGCTCTACGCTTATACTCCTAGTTCTCCTTCATCAGTCTTTGCTTCACTTCTGCGTGAAGTTCTTGCATTGCTTCAACGAATTTCTCAGCTCTCGCGCTGCTAGTTTCAGCCTGTTCTGACTCCCTGAGCTCAGATACTCCTCGCAGCTGTGTCCCATACAAAATTTGAAATGGGCTCTTACCTGTACTCCGATTCATAGAATCGTTGTACGCAAACTCTGCCTGTGGTAGGATCTGATCGCGACTACTGTGATGCTCGGTCACCAGGCTCCTCAATAGATCCCCCAAGCTTTTGTTGACTACGTCGGTCTGCCCATCTGTCTGCGGATGGTAAGCAAAACTGAATGCCAAGTCAGTCCCTAGATTCTTCCATAGCGTCCTCCAAAAATGACCTATGAATTTGGTATCCCGATCCGAGACTATGCTTTTCGATAATCTATGCAATCGGATAATCTCTTTGAAAAACAAGTTCGAGATGTGGGTTGCATCGCTGGTCTTATGACATGGAATGAAATGTGCCATCTTCGAAAACCTGTCCACCACCACAAAGATGGAATCAACTCCTCTTTGAGTTCTCGGTAAACCCAACACAACATCCATACTGATGGCTTCCCATGGCCTCTTGGGTATGGGCAATGGCTGATAGAACCCTGTGTTCTGCTTTCGGCCTTTTGCATGTTGACATATCCGGCATCTGTCAACAAATATTTTAACGTTAGCACGCATGCCAGGCCAATAATAAGATTCGCTCAGCTTTGTGAACGTTTTGTCATGTCCAAAATGACCTGCTAAGCCTCCACTGTGCTTCTCCTTCACAAAATTCTCTCTCATAGAGAAATCTGGAAAGCACAATTGATTGTCTTTAAACAACAATCCATCTTGGATCAGGTAATCAATCCATGGACTCCTATCCCTGAGAACTGGGTTCTCGGCTGCCTTGTATGCCTCGCAAAAGTCTGCGTCACCTGCATACATATGTTTCATATTTTCAAAACCTAAAGTCTTGACTCTAAACTCCTGCAGCGTCAAACATTTTCTGCTCAAGGCGTCAGTTACCCTGTTGGCAGTCCCTGAAATGTGGTTTATCACAAATGTAAAATTCTGCATGTATTCCACCCACTTTGCATGCTTCTGATTTACCTTCTCTTGTTCACTCATGAACTGCAATGCATGATTATCGCTGTATAGAACGAATTCCTTGGGTATCAAATAATGCCTCCATTTTTTCAATGCCTTAATAATGGCATAGAACTCTTTATCGTGCGTGGAGTAATTCAGCTTTGCGTCATCCAGTTTCTCGCTGTAATATGCTACAGGTCGGTCATCCTAACTCAAAACCCCTCCAACATCATATCCACTAGCATCACACTTCACCTAGAAGGTTTTCTGAAAATTAGGCAGCACTAACACTGGTTGCTCGGTAATCTTCCGTTTCAACAGATTGAAGCTCCTTTCAGCCTCTACTGTCCAGTGAAAAACTTTATGTCATTTCTTCACAGTATCCATCATTGCTGCGCTAATTTCGCTGAAATTTTGAATGAACTTTCGGTAGAAACTAGCCAGTCCATGAAAGCTCCTTACCTCAAAAACATTCCTCGGTGATGGCCAATTCCTGATTACTTCAACCTTCTCAGGATCCATCTTCAATTCATTTGCCGAGATTACAAAAACCCAAATAAATGAGATATGTCTGCATGAAGGAACACTTCTTCAAATTGATCAGCATCTTCTCCTGCTGTAGCCTCCTCATTACAATGGTCAAATGCCTCAGGTGTTCAGCCCTGGTCTTGCTGAAAATCAGTATGTCGTCCAAGTACACGACTACAAATTTGCCAATGAATTCTCGCAGGACTTCATTCATCAGCCTCATAAAAGTGCTGGGCGCGTTTGTCAAACCAAACGACATGACCAGCCACTCGTACAAACCTTCGTTTGTTTTGAATGTTGTCTTCCACTCATCTCCCTCTCTCATCCGGATCTGATGATATCCGCTCTTGAGATCTATTTTGGAAAAGTAATTTGCCCCACTCAGGCAATCCATCAAATCAACCATTCTCGACAGTGGAAACCTGTATCTGATGGTAATTTTATTAATCGCCCTGGAGTCTGTACACATCCTCCAGCCTCCATCCTTCTTTGGACTCAGTACTGTTGGAACATCACACAGACTAAGACTCTCTCTGACCAGTCCTTTATCCTACAGATCCTGTACCTGCCTTTTGACTTCCTCATTCTCCTGAGGTGTCAACCTGTATGCTACCTTATTCGGTAAACTTGCTCTGGATCTGATGATATCCGCTCTTGAGATCTATTTTGGAAAAGTAATTTGCCCCACTCAAGAAATCCATCAAATCATCCATTCTCGGCAGTGGAAAACTGTATCTGATGGTAATTTTATTAATCGCCCTAGAGTCTGTACACATCCTCCAACCTCCATCCTTCTTTGGAATCAGTATTGTTGGAACAACACATGGACTGAGACTCTCTCTGACCAGTCCTTTATCCTGCAGATCCTGTACCTGCCTTTTGACTTCCTCATTCTCCTGAGGTGTCAACCTGTATGCTGCCTTATTCGGTAAACTTGCTCCGGGTATGAGGTCAATGTGGTGACTCACACTCCTCATCGGNGTCCTTTATCCTGCAGATCCTGTACCTGCCTTTTGACTTCCTCATTCTCCTGAGGTGTCAACCTGTATGCTGCCTTATTCGGTAAACTTGCTCCGGGTATGAGGTCAATGTGGTGACTCACACTCCTCATCGGTGGCAACGAACAAGATAGTTTTTCCACGATGATATCATCGAACTCTCCAAGTAGTTCCTGAATTTCTTCTGGCAAGTCGTCCACTCTTGTGCTTGTCAGAACAATTCTTGGCTTCCTGACAACAAAGAATTGTGGATCCTCATCTTTCTCCAGCTCTATGATAAGTTCCTTCCCACTCATGAGAAGTATGGTATTGCTCACTTCCGGCTTCACTTCCTTATCCTTTACCGGATGTAAGGTATGTGATATCCCATCCTTCTCCAAGGTGTATGTGTTCATTCTCCCATCATGAACAACATGTCGGTCATACTGCCAAGGTCTACCCAATAAAACATGACAGACATCCATGGAAATGACATCACACAGGATTTCATCCTTATATTCACCCATTTTAAATTCAACCAAGCACTGTCTCGTAACACATACCTGGTGTCCTTTCTGCAGCCATGTCACTTTATATGGACTCGGGTGTTTGTTCGTTTTCAGCTCCAGCTTCTCCACCATCTCGGTCGAGATGAAATTATCGGTGCTTCTGTTGTCCACTATGACCTTGCATTTCCATCCCTTGGTCTTGCAAGTCGTTCGGAATAGTCGGCACCTTTACGCTGACCTGTCCACCTCTCTCTTAGGTTTCAGGAGTACCTTGTGCACTGTTAGTGACTTCCCACTCCCAGTGTCTTCATCCTCCACGTCACGCCTCTGCGCCTCAGCGACGTGAGCTTTTCCTCTATCCATTTTCCTGTCTGGACAGTCCACGACTTTGTGTCCATCTTTCCCACATGTAAAACATGTGATAATTCCTCCTCTACCCCTTCCTCTACCTCAGGTACGAGGAATTACGTTGGCGTCAACATATCCACCACATGGCTCAGTATGCTGCCTCATCGGCTCAGCATATTGCTGCCTCTGCTGTGAGGTTCCACCTCTTTCAACTCTGCCCTGAGGCTTCTTCCACTCCACCTTGGGTATTTGAGTTCATTCTTGGGCAACCGTCTTACCCCCGGGCTGGCTCCTGCCTCGCCCTCACTGTCCCTGCTTGCGGCTCAGCTTCTCCTCCATTTTTAAAGTCATCTGGTAAGCATCTTCCACCGTCCAAATGGTCAGCAAGCTTAGCTCGTCCTGAATGTCATACCTAAGACCATTCAGGTATCTCGCCACCTTTTTGTCATCACTCTCCCGATGACCAGCTTGAATGTTGAGCCTGTAGAATTCTTCGGTGTACTCTTTCACCGTCATCAACTTCTTTCTCAGGTTCTGCATGCACCTGAACAGAGTGATCTAATAGTCTCTCGGAATGAACTTCTCCTTCATCTTGGCGATCATCCGATCCCAGCTCTTTATCTTATGTTTTCCTTTGGAACGCCTGTCTGCCTGCAACTTGTCCCACCATAAGGCTGCATGTCCTTTCAGCTTGGTAACAGCATGCCTTATTTTCTTGTCCTCCTCGATATCTTCATAGTCGAAGTAGGTATCCAATGCTCGGATCCAATCCAACAATTCTTCTGCATTTAGACTTCCCTCATAGACGGGAATTTCCATCTTAGTCTTCGAGCTCATCCTCGAAATGGATCTAATCAACCTTTCTGTCGAGGCATCTTCTGTTGTGACCTCCTCATCATCATGTCCAGCTTCCTCTTCAATCTCGGGATCACTGAACTCTGCTGCACCAACACCACGTCTCTGGGTGGTCTCCATTTCTTCAAGTCTGACTCGGAGATCTCTCATCTCTCGCTCTATTTCAGCATTTCCTGCTGGCCTACCCCTTCTTCGGGCATCCCTATCTTCACGATCAGGAGATTGCCTCTCTCTTCTGGGCGGCATGGTGTAATCTGCTTCTCTCTGCTACCTGAACAAAGAGAGCTCCACTTCCGGCTCTGATACCACTCTGGCGCAACCTGCCCTCGATGGCACGACCGCTCTCGCCAGGACCTTCTTTCCCCCAAGGCTGATTCAAAAGGTTGTTTCCAAGACAGTATGTATTGTTATTATAGAGTTGATAGTATAGAAAGAGGTTTACAGGCTTGAACATAACGGGTGTCTGCATGAACCACCTCCTATCCTACCATTGGTTCACATGTTTCCAGTGGTTAGTTGCATCAGGTAATGGCATGGAGAAGTTGTAAGGTTGGCTCAGCTGGGGTGAAAGTAAAAGCAAGCAATTTCCCCTGTTGGCATCAACTCTTGGATCTACTCTTGTCATTGAGTGATTTAAACCTGGATCGAAACTTGGCATAGAGTCCCGGCATTTAGTGTACCACGGCCCGAAGAGTTGTAACACCCTTCAAATCCCGTATCGGGACTTCTCGTCACCCACAGGACTCTCTGTTGATCTCCTGGCAGTTGCTTTGGGCAATCGGGTTTCGTGGTATCGCGAACCCTATAAACACTCCTCGCGCAACTCCAAACTCTGAACCCCAAATGCCCAAGTTCAACGGTCAACGGATCGGGATATCGCCACTCGCGATGTCAACAACATGATTTTCAAAACCCCGAGCCCCGAAGTGTCGATTCTCCATCAAACACCACCTGGACTATCCTATCTTTCGGGGCCCCACTCTGCCACGTCACTTTCGGGATTTCACGGATCGCGAATCCTCAACACAAAGTTTCCTTGTTGTTGGAAACCCCGAACGCCGAAACCCCGATTCTCCAGATTCGTGCCACCTGTCCCCCCAACGATCGACGACTCCCATGGAATCGGGAAATTTCTATTCGCGAATTCGACGTGCATGCAACTCTTTCACTCGCCAACCCCGATATGCCGAAATGCGATGGCAAATGAGTTCCACTTGTGCTTGGAGGTTAACTCTTTCTCAAGAGTTCAAGTCATCGATTCTCTTCCTCTTGAAGAGTTCTCCTACTCTGAAACTTCTCCCGTTTGGGCTTCTCCTGGGTCTGTTCCACAATACCTGTAAGGAACTCTCCCTCCTGAGCTTTCACCAACTTTCCCCTCAGAATCACTCTGGTTTCAATTCTTCCATAAAATTACATACGTAGCATATGAAAGAAGTAAGTAACAGGAAGTTAATATGCAAAGGCACAATGCCAACAACACACATAAAATAAACACGTCCATGAAATTGAATTAGGGCTTCCCTGTTCTCCTCCTCCCAGGCTTGCCTTTGAGTCTTCAATTCAACCTGCACTTCATCTGCACGGTCTGAATAAACCCACACAACTTCTGGGAAAATGAGAATGAGAGTTAACTGTCCAATCACCTCAACGCACTCTATGCAGAGGAATTCAACTGCACTTTATGCCGAAATATCCTGGCTTAGACAGAGAAACAATTAAGACTCATTCTCTCATTCCCTCAGATTTCTAACCTGCCATGCAATCACATATGCAGCATATAGACAATAGGCAAAACAAGAAGCAAATATGCAACAACATAATATCAACAACACACAGAAAATAATCACAGCCATGAAATTGAATCAAATCTTTACTATTAATTCAATATCTGTACATGGGGATTCTTCACCAGTTCTCTGAGTTTCTCTCTTCCTGCTTCTCCATGCTAATGCTGAATAATAATAATCTCAATTATACAAGGAGGGTGCCTATATTCGTTTTCCCTCCTGGAAGTAAAACTGTCTAATCTACAGCTAATCCTATCTAACAACATTAAAACCATTAAATTCCTTCCTATCTATAATACAATACAAGTGCGCTCAGCTTTGAATGCCTTTAGTTAAACGGCAGCGCAACAATCTTCAAAGTGATTCAAAAATGTATGTGCTGGTGCTGTCCAGCTGTTCTTCTCTTTCCTCCACGCTAGCTCGCTTGATGAAGTCGTAGATTCTCCTGCATCATGTGATGTACAGAAGACTGCCTATCATTGATTGGTATGTCCTTTGATCAACATCGGGTGAAATATCATCTTTACTGGTCTTGCAACCAACCACCATAGGTGTACTAATAGGAGAATAATCTTCCATCTGAAATTTCTTCAACATCTCTTTCAAATATTTTTCTTGTGAGATAAATATTCCTGTAGAACTCTGTCTAACTTGTAAGCCAAGAAAGTATGATATTTCTCCTCTCATGGACATCTCAAAATCTGTTTCCATAGAGTTAGAAAACCACTGGATAGAGGGTTCATTAGTACAACCAAAAATAATATCATCTACATAAACCAAAACAACTAGTAAATTATCACCTTCATACTTAATGTAGAGATTGTTATCAACAGTACCTTTCTTGAATCCTTTGTCTGGTAAGAATTTGTCCAGTCTATGATACCAATCTTGTGGTGCTTGTTTCAGTCCATATAGAGCCTTCTTCAGCTTACAGACATAGTTAGGATTATCTGTCAATGTGAATCCTTCAGGTTGCTCCATATATACTTCTTTCTCTAGATCTCCATTAAGAAATGTTGAATTAACATCCATCTGATGCACTTTCAAGTTCTTATGAAATGAATATGCAAGAAACATTCTGATAGCTTCCAATCTCGCCATTGGTGCAAAAGTTTCATCAAAATCTTGACCTTCAACTTGTGCATACCCTTTATAGACCAATCTGGCTTTATTTCTAACAACTTGTCCTTTTTCATTCATTTTATTTTTGGACACCCATTTGGAACCTATTACATTCTTGTCTTCAGGTCTAGGAACAAGATCCCAAGTATTGTTCTTCTCAATATGATCAAGCTCTTCATTCATAGCTCTAATCCAATCATCATGCTGGTTGGCTTCATCAAAGTTTTTTGGTTCAGTCATAGATAAAAAGGCAACATGAGATTGTTCTGAGTCTTTAATCAATTTCCTTCTTGTCTGAACTCCTTTATTTATATCTCCAATTATCTGATTTCTAGGATGATTATTTCTAACAATTCTGAGAGATGATTTTGGTTCTTTCTGCTGATTTGTGTCAGCCAGAGTATTAGTATCTTCATCTAATTCAGATTCTTCTCTTTTTTATCCTTGGACCTGTTCATCTTCATTTTCAATTATATATTATGTTCTTGGTTCAACACTACTTACATTTCGTACCAGGATTTCTTCATCCACTTTTATGTTGATACAATCAACCAATATATGAAGCCTCTTATTGTAGAATCTATAACCTTTACTGCTTGTAGCATACCCTAAGAATATACCTTCATCATCCCTGTCATCATATTTTCCAATATTTTCAACATTATTCTTGATATAACATTTACTCCCAAAGACTTTAAAATGTTCGATTGAAGCAGGTCTTCCAAACCATAATTCATAACGAGTCTTGCCATTGTCTGGCCTAAGATGAGCTTTGTTCAAGATATGAATAGTTGAATGTATTGATTCCACCCAATATGTCTGAGGTATATTCCTTTCATTCATCATTGATCTTGCCATTTGTTGTACTAATCTATTCTGCCTCTCAACAACTCCATTTTGCTGTGGAGTCCTTGGAATTGTGTACTCTCTTTTGATTCCATGTTTATCACAGAACTCTTTGAAGTTCCATGAGTTAAATTCTCCTCCTCTATCAGACCTCACTACCTTCAATCTTCTTCCTGTTTGATTCTCAGTCAGAGCCTTAAACACTTTGAATTTTTCAAATGCTTCATATTTTTCCTTCAAAAAGGAAACCCATGTTAGTCTAGAACAATCATCAATAATCAACATAAAATAGTTTTATTTTCTTGTACCTTCTTTTCTTGATGGTCCACATAAATCCATATGTACTAACTGGAGAGGTTTTTCTGTTGAAGGAAAGTTTTTAGATTTGAACTGTGTCCAAGTAAGCTTTCCTATCTGGCATGGTTTACAAACAAAATCGTATGGATTTGATATCTTTGGAAGATCCTTTACTGCCCCATTGTTTCTGAGCTTGATTATATGATCAAAATTTAAGTTTTTGTTGGCAGCCAATACGTTTTTTTTTAATTGTCTTATAAGCTGCCTACACCAATGTTTTGCAAAGATCAATTTTTTGTCGCAATTTTCAAATAAATGACATTTTCATTTTGTGCGACATTTGCACATTTTCCTTCGTTTTGTTTTCACGACTGTAAGTGTGAAAACTTTGTCGTTCGAAGTCGTATTTCGATCATTATCTGAACTGTCATTATCCCTTTAGCCGATATGTCTATTGCGCTTACCTTTTAATTATCATTATACAGTTGGAAAGATCCTTTGATCGGTACTCATGCTTCGATAGATTGTGTAATTTGGTTTTATTGAGTTTGTAAGGCATTAGCATTTGGATTTCCACTTTATATGACCTACTTGACCTTTGGTTTCGTGAAAATACATGGGTGTTATGGTTAAATATTTCATTTATATCTTTTAATATGATACCTATGTTTTTGTTTTCATAACTATTGGCTTGTTGATTATATGAATACCCATTGGCACTTTGGTTAAACTTGTGATTATATTAGCTGACACATTGGCGCATAGTTGATTTTGGTTTTAATTTATATGTCGGGTGTTTAAAACTATGGCATAACGTTTTCACGCATTGGTATATACATTTGATTTCATTGGTTGGGCAAATGACTAGATTGTTGAACTACTAATGGGTTGAATAGCTATGAAAGTCGATGGTTGTACCTTAGAAATAATTGCTATGCATGGCAGAGATAAACTCCACCACCTTCGCACGTTGGCATTTATGCCTATCCTTTATTCTCGTTCGCTTTTGTTAGCTCAGGAAGCTCTGCTCCTATGTTTGTTATGATCCAAACCCTCAGCTTACCATGTGCTCGGCTCCATGGCACCAGTCGTGTAAATCGAGCCAAATGACAACCAAGCCTTGTTAATGTTTGACAATGCTCACAAAGACTTGGAGGATAATGGATGGCTTACCTTCGTAAAACGATTTGAGGGTTTTAATTTAGCTGTAGCACGATATTTTTCCATGAATTTCGATGGCTGTAGAGCCAAGGTGGGCGACATACAGTTAGAAATTGATGAGGGATTTATTAGCTCTTCTACAAGGTTACCTACTACAGGCTAGCGTTGGTTAAAAAATTGTAAGGTCGAGGAGGTGCCATGGACACTGTTGTTCCTCTCGCGCAAAGTCACCTCTTATGACAGAGGTATGCACATCTCTGCACTTAAACCACGATGGCATGATAATTTGATGGTAATCAAATAGTTCGTGACCTGTGAAGGTTGATACGGACTTGTCTTTCTCTACCACCTACGTTTGCTAATGAATTTTATGGGATACTCGTTGAACATGCCCTTTTACTTTCATCATAGCCTATATAAAATGTCGAAAAGGTTTAAAAGGAAGAAGGCTGAAAGTAGCCTATTCCACCATGGGATTATTAAGCTCATCATTGTTTATCACTTGAGTTTACACGATGATAGATGGAGAGCTTTCATCGCTCGTAATGGTTTCGATGACACAGATCCTGTCCAGATTGACAAACCTATGGTGAATGAAGCCAAGGCCCAGCCACCTGTGCCCTTCCATATCCTATTTCCCTCTCCTAATATTTCGGCTGACCCTAAGGTTGACTTACCAGACGCTATAGCTGAGAATGTTGAGACTATTAAAAAACTAGTGAGCAAAAAGCCCAAGGAAAACCCTACTGCTAATGCCAAGGGAAAAAAGAACGATCGACTTATTTCAAGGATGGCCAGGAACAAGCCTAAACCCTCTGTTGAGTCAAAACCTATAGTTCTGAGTGAGGATTCTGATTCTGACATTGAACGTTTTTTAGCCGATGAGTATCCTTACTCGCAGGGTTTATGTCCCGAACCACCTTACGATTTCATGACAAATCTTCCCCCTTGCCTAAGGGATAACCCTGGCTACCCTGGTATTAAGTTGCCTAATGAAACCCTCAACCACATGTCCAAACCCTCACCTGCTCTTAAAAAATCCACACAGTCTCCCTGTGACCAATGCGATTCATGGTTGGAACGATACTACATTGATGTTCCCCTGCTCCAATCGAAAATTCAATCACTGGAAGATCAAATTCAATTATTGACCAATCAAAGAGACAAGCTCCAAGTAGCTGATAAGAAGTAGAAGACGATAGGCTCCATCCTTTTCAAGAATGTT
Organism: Picea engelmannii; assembly: GCA_009831015.1. Classification (NCBI taxonomy): domain Eukaryota; kingdom Viridiplantae; phylum Streptophyta; class Pinopsida; order Pinales; family Pinaceae; genus Picea; species Picea engelmannii. The sequence continues at coordinate 564,563 of ML778614.1, forward strand.
GAATCGGCCATAGTCGTTATCAACTCTAAATTGGCATGATCAAGCCGTTCCATCACTGTATAGGTATGATTTTGATATAGTTTTAGTTTTGTGAATAAACAGGATTAATATATTGGGTCAAATTTGGTTCTTGAACGGCTCTGTTATATTTCAAAATGGCTCTATTATAATGACATTCATCCTGTATACATTTCGCCTTGCTAAAATTAAATAGAATTTCGTTTTAGATTAATGAGTTAATCATTCCCAGTTTATCCTTTGATAGATTTTTATCAGATTCGAATGGTTTTCGTTTTGATTTGATTTGATCGTGTGTCTGATTGGGTTAACAAAATGGATGTTTTTCTTTCAATTGAATTGGTTTGGTATATACTCTAAGTTTTTCATGCTCAAATTAGAATACGATCATGATTGGATTTGATTTTGTTATGTTTCGGATGCTCTGATTGGTAAACAATTTTAATGAGTTTGGTTGTTACGATATGTTGTGCCACATAATTTTTCAAATTGGGAATACCACTCTGTTTAATTTAATTTGGAAATAACGACTCTGTAAAAACAAGGTTCTCGTTTAAGCCTGTGCAAGTGCACCCGAATCATGGAATGGATTTGATTCATGAGACCTACGCTAAACCCCATCCAATTGATTCGTTTGATTGGATTGTTGTTAGTTCGATCATTTCCATGAGTTAGATTTGTATCATAAATGAATGCTTTGTTTGATTTTGATTTGTAAAAACAAATTGATCAAAGTTCATTATTTTCTTACCAAATCCGATTATAATTCATTGTCAAGTGAACGATTCTTGATCAAAGTCAATCATGTTTGCCCAATTTGCCATAACAAATTATGAATTATGTTTCTAATCAATCGATCCTGTTATGATTTTATTTGAATTGATTTTTGTGCCAGTTTGAATTGATCTATTCGTGGCATGAATCATTTGCCATGTCGACACAGTTATAACGAATTTGAAAATGATCTTGTCTAATTCATACTTCCTGTTGACAAGGTAATGTAACAGTTGCTTGCGATTTGTTTTGATTATGTTGAATTCGAATTTGTTATGAAATGATTGCATTGTTGTTCCACATAACTTTGTCACCCGACTTTGGGGTAACAAGCAATATAGAGTATGCCTATCTCTGTAGTCATTCAATTGATTTGGATCCTGTTTGATTTCGAATAGCATAACAAATTCAAATTAAATGATTTTTTTTCAGATAGCTATTGGATGTCAATTAAATTGAAATCTTTAAAAGATTTTTAATCAATTTTATTACTGATTCTGTGCCTTATTTAGACTAGCTACAGAATCACATGATTATGTAGCTAGTCTATAGAATTAGATTTTTATCATTTTATTAATAAAAGACCCTGCTAACTTGTCTATTTTTTACCCTTTTCAGGTGAATTCGAATTACATGGGACTTGATGGACATGCTAGGGGATATTTTGATGTTTTAGTTTTATTTTAGTTTCCTAGTTTAGTTAAACTTGAGATATCTTCCCAAATTTATGTAAACAGTTTTGATAACTTCCACAGGGAGGTTTTACCTTGTGGAAAACTTATAAATACTTATTATTTTTGTAATAAGGATCATCCTCACTTGTGGGAGAACCAAGATTATGGATATCTAATACAGACTGAGACAGAAGTTGATGTTCTGCTACATCTTTCGCTTTCATAATATCAATCTTTTGTTTCATGTTTATGTCTATCAATTTGCATTAGATTAGTGACTACTTTAGCTATCATAGTCTTTTGCAGAATGATAAGTATTAATTAATGTTTCATCCATATATGATTTCTTCCAGTATTTAAAAACACAACAATTACTTGATTCAGTTTATGAATGACAGATTTCTCTTCTTCATCAAATTGAGTTATTTTGTATGAGTCTTTGCATACGGGTTTATATAATTGTAGAGATTTATAAATTATAAGATTGTTGTTGTTTTTATGTCTTGTTTGTCCTGTAAATAAACTTAAAGAGCACTGTAGCTATCGTTTACGAGAAGCTTCTGGATTATTCGGTACGGGTTTACTCCTTCCAATCAGCCTACAAGATCATCAGACACAGGACAAATTTAGAGCATTTCCTTCAGGTTAGTTTGTGATTTATTTTCATTAATTTGTTAGTGTAATATTAGTATTTTAAGTTAGATATATTTGTAGTTTTTATTAGTGATTTAGTTTAGTTAGTTTTTTGTTTTATTTCTGTTCATAAAATTATAAAATCAACAAAAATATCTCTTGCTGTCTTAGGGCAGAATATAAACGAGTTTTTCAGGTTTTATTTAAATCTGTGAATTGTAGTTATTGTATATTTTGTGAATAATTTATATTTCAGTTGTTAGTATAGTATTAGTTAGTAGATTATATTTATAGAATAACTATATTTAGTTTAGTTTGTTTTGATAATTAGTTTTAGTTAGTTTGTTTAGTAGTTAGTTAATTAGATTAGTTTATTAGTTAGTTTTATTTAGATTAGTTAGTTAGTTAGTTTTATTTGTTTTTAGTTAGATTAGTTAGTTTAGATTAGGTTTCTTTTGTTTTCTTAGGACCTTAGATCGGCTAACGGAGCCACTAAACCCGTCAGGGTGGTTCATCCCAAACGGCTTGGGTTATTAGACAACCCCGGACCGGTTCCACTCTCTCAGTTGATGGACGGTCAATTTCGTCCGTCAACAAATGGCGCTAGAAGGAGGGCCTGAACTTGATTAATGGAACGAGGCAGTAGCAAGACTCCCCCCCCCCCTAATCGATCACCTATAGTGACTAGAATCCATTCAAACGATAATTTTCCCCCTCAAACAACAACTACTTCAACTGACGATCCACAGATCAAAGTTGAGCCAGCAACCCCTAATCCTACAGGTGGTGACATACAAGAGATTGTCCGTCAATCTCTTATAAAAACACATAGTGACTTAGCTTGTCTTAGGCAACCAAACCGTCTGTGGGGTGAAACTTTAGACTTCTCTGATATCAGAGAACAATTAGAAGACACTAACCTCACTGTGAATCCCATAGATCCAACCTTAAATCCTGCTGCAGGAGGATTTGGGATACCTCCTTCAACTCCTCCATCATCTCCTTCCTCTTCTGGAGGAGATTCCTCTGACGAAGGAAATTCACCTTCTCATCCTTCCACACCTACTACCCCAATGGAAAATCAGAACAACCCTTCTAGACCCTGGCTTGATCAGGATGTTGTAGTTGTACCTGGAGCTCAGCACCATTTACCTAAACACCCGGAGAAATGGTTTCCCAAGTTAGATACTGACTCAAAACAGATCACTGAAGATCACATTAAATTTGTTATGTTAGCCATTAGACTCCGTAATGTCGAACATGAAGATGTTGTATGTAGGTTGTTCCCTTATACTTTTGAGGGTAATGCATCCACATGGTACTTTGCCCAACAACCCCATACCATCGTGTCTTGGGAAAAGTTTGAGTCATGCTTTTTGGAAAAATTCGGAGACGGTAAACCTCCGTAAGTCCTAGTCATGGACCTTTCTAGCTTAAAAATGAACCCAAAAGAAAAAGTTAAGGACTTTAATCAAAGATTCTTAACACTTAAAAATCGAATCCCTGTGGATTCCATGCCTACCGAGAGTCTTATAATAGCTTACTACACTAAATCTTTGCATCAAAGTATAGCTATTTGGGTTAAACGATCTAAGAAAGCCACGTTGTTAGAGGCCTTCGAGGAGGCCATCCAGATCAAAAAAGACATACTTAGTCTTAAAGACTCTTCTAGAAACGAAAATGAGACTAGTTCTTCTTCCAAAAAGAAGATCGAAATCCTACCCAGACCCACTCAAAGTAAAACACAACCTAAAAACTCTAATTTGGAAAATTTAACTAAAGTTGTTCAAAAACTGTCAAATCAAGTTATAGACTTAAAAAGGTCAACTGAAGAATCTTCCTTGAGTAAAGAACCCTACAAACCCCCGTTCCGGAAGCCTTTTCCTACCAACCGACCTAACCCAACCACCGAAGGCATAAATCTAGAAAGTTTGCAATGTGCCCTTCAAACAATTCTAGAAGCCCAAGATAACTTGATGACCCCTGAGATCCCTCAGGAGGTAGTTGAACAAGAAACAGTTCAAGAAGAAGAGTCTTCTCCAAATATTTTCGGACACTTCTCGGATAGCATCTTTCAAGCTAACTTCGAGACAGTTCACCCTTATAATACTAGGAGTAAGACAACAAACAAACCATCTACCGAAAACACTACAACTTCACCGCAAAAGCAATCTAAATCAGCCGAGACTCAACACAGTAATGTGAACCCCAACCTAGATTATGATGTTGTTGAAGATCTTAAAAAGTTAAGGGCTAACATTTCTATTTATGAGTTATTGAAGTTTCCATTTCTGCTTCAAAAAATGTTGCAAAATATTTTAGAAAACAACAAGAATGGTAATTCAAGTGGTAACAAGGTTGTGCAAAACAAAGTCCCGCAGAAGACTTCCACTAAAAATAATCTTGATGCTCAAGATAAAGGAAGCCTTCCTGTAAGTAATGTAAATAATGTAAATAATGTAGATAAAGTAGCTTTAGATATTGCGAGTGAAAAGCCACAAGATACTACTCTTACTACTCACAAAAATGTACCTCCTTTCTTGTTAACTTTCGATATTTTCAATAGAAACGTGCATAATTGTATGGTGGACTCAGGGGTGTCTTATAATGTGATGCCATGGTCTGTCTGCCAGAAGATTAATGCTGAAGTGGAACCATCTACTTTAAAAATCATACAACTTGATCGGACCAATGTTAAGGTTGTAGGCGAACTAAAAAATGTACTTATGAGATTATCGTCTAACCCCAAGGTTCATCAAATTATTGATATAATCGTTGTGGATATTCCAGAAGTGTATAGTCTGTTTTTAAGCATGGACTGGTCGGAGTAGCTACATGGTTACATCGTGAAAGACTGGGCTCACTTATGGCTTCTAGAGAATGGTAAGCCTAAAAAGATCAGGGTAAATCGTGAATGCTACTTTAAGTTCACAGTCACAGATTTGAACGATCCTAACGAACCATATACACCTTATGCTGATTCACCTGAGGTCCAAGGGATGGACACCTTCTTCGGCAATTTCATGGTCGAGGCTTCACCTATCATTAATCTAGAACAGCAGTCTGAAATTGTAGCATGTATGTAACCAATAGCTTCTACGCAATGGTCCCATGTGCCTGATGGAAATCAAATTTGGTCTCTATATTTCGACAGGTCTAAGTCTAAAGAAGGAGCTAGTGTAGGCTGCATCATCATCGATCTGGCAGGTAAGAAGACATTAATTACATGTAGACTAGAATTTGAATGTACTAATAATATTGCAGAATATGAGGCTTTACTGCAAGGTCTCAGAAAAGCTCTAGATATGAACATTCAAAACCAGGTTGTATTTGGCGACTCTGAAATAGTGGTTAGACAGGTAAGAGATTCTATCCACTGTCTCTCTCCGCATCTCAAGAGCTACCAGTCAGAGGTATGGAGTTTAATGAATAATTTTTCTGCTTTCAATATAAATTCCATTCCTAGATTAAATAATGTTGAAGCAGATTTATTAGCTAATGTAGCTTCTAAACTTCTACCTGCAGAAGGCCTGTCCCCAGATGCATTCTCCATTGAGTTGTTGTTTCAACCATCTGTTCCTGACAATATCACGAACTGGAGAGTATTTGACGATGATCAACAGATTATCAAATTTCTTCACATGGAAGAAACCTTTCAAGGCGTGGTGATAGATGAACGCACACACAACGACAATTTGCACAATTTTACGGTAATACCTGATATGAAATCTCCTTAAGCTCTGTCAGACATGGTAAATTCCATACCCAAATCTATAGTTAGATTAGAGAAGTTTTATGATTTTGAAGATAAATTTAAAAAGACATTCAACTGTAAAACTAATAGTTCCTCATTGTCTAATGAAAAAGTGAACTTAGGAACTAATGAAAATCCTCAATGCACTAACCTAGGCTTGGGTTTCTCTCAACAAGAAAAAGATGCATTTGTTAAATTATTTAAATAATTTAAGGATGTATTTGCATGGACATATGATGATCTTAAAACTTTCGACCCAAATATCATACATCATGTCATCCCAATGAAGCCCCAAACCTTACCCTTCCAACAGAAACTGAGGAAGATGCATCCTAAACTAGAACCGACCATTGAAAAAGAATTGAATAAACTCCTAAGTGCTAAAATAATTTTTCTTGTTAGGAACACTCAATGGGTTTCCAACCTTGTCCCAGTTCGGAAGAAAAATGGGGAAATCCGACTCTGCGTCAATTTTCGAAACCTCAACAGAGTGTCTGATAAAGACAACTATCCTGTCCCCCCCATTGTTATCCACATTTTTGGTTATCAAGATGATATTATGATTATGTCATGATGATGGAAGATCAAACTCTTCATTAAGAACATTTTCCTGAAGAAGGTTACACTTGTCATTTTCTCAAAATCATATTTTGAAAATAGTTCGCAGGCTGCATATATACTCTCCTGCGAGAATCCTTAATTCCCGCATGCTGCATTCAACTTGAATGCGGACTTTCCGCACTGTGTCGATGGTTAGGGTGTGGACATGTTTCTAAAGGAAGAAAATGGATAAGTTCTCGATCCTTCTAGAAGTAATCTTCTAGAAGGGTGAGTTGGAGTTCGAATGGTTGGCAAAATACTGACTTTCCAGATATCTTGGGATCATTCCCTATCCAAGTAACTAATCAATGTTCTCTTATATATTGAGGAGATTACTTATGGAAATGGTGAAGAACAAGAAGAAGAAGCAAGCTAGCTGGAGATTGATTGGAGAACTTGTGCAAGACTGTATGGAGGATTGAAGCTACAGCAACAAGAGACAACAAGTAATCATATGTGGTTGAACTTCTTCATGCATGAGAAAGTGTGTGTGTCAGAGCTAGGAGCCATCAAAAGGAGATCTACGAAATCAAGGCTCAGGTTGTATATTTCTCTTTCAGTTAATGCAATACATGAATATGT
>ML778614.1:571647-620924 GCA_009831015.1 Picea engelmannii
TATATTAATGCCTTTGCTGTGATTGGTTTGTGTTGTTGTGATTGGAACGACACAAGAGCATCAGAGCAGAGCAAGGAACAACAGAGATTAAAGGAGAGCGTTCATAAGGTATGTCCACCATCCATTTCTCTTAGTTCATTCAACATCTAGATCTAGGGAAAGAGTAGTATTCTGTCACGTTTTGTTCCAAGATCCAGGTGGATCTGGGGAGATTGGTCTGTGTCCGCACTCATGAATTTATCCATAAACACCCATGGAACAGATCCTTCAATAGGTATCTAGTTCCGAGAGCTATCCCTGTTAGATGGTTTCTCTGGATACAACTAGGTTTTGATGTCTCCACCAGACCAACTCAAAACTACCTTTCGTACGCCTTGGGACACTTATGCTTACCACAAAATTCCCTTTGGATTGATTAATGATGGTGCCACCTTTCAGAGAGAAATGGACATTGATTTCCAAGGATTAATCAATCAGTCCATCGTAGTTTACCTAGATGATGTGACTGTTTATTCTAAAAACAAAGACGATCATCTAGCTCACTTACGAGCCGTTCTGCTACGATGTCGTAAATACGGCATCTCCTTAAACCCCAAAAAATCCATCTTTGCAGTAGAACAGGGTAAACTCTTAGGATTCATTGTGTCTAGTGAAGGGATGATTATTGACCCCGAAAGGACTCAAGTCATCAAAAAAATCCCCCATCCTACATCCAAAAAATCCATGCAGTCTTTCTAGGCCAGATTAACTTTGTGAGAAGATTTGTCCCCAGTTTCTCCAAAATGGTCAGGCCTTTATAGAATTTGATTAAGAAAGACACCCAATATCATTGGGGACCCACAGAAAATCAAGCTTTCAATGCCATAAAGAAGGCCATAATAGATGCTCCGTCTCTCATGAGCCCTGACTTCTCTCAAGATTTTACACTCTATACTTTTGCCGCTGACCATTCCTATGCCGTTGTTCTAACTCAGAAGAATGCTGAAAACCACAAAGTACCCATCGCCTTTATGAGATCTGCTTTCAAAGGTGCTGAAATTAACTATCCAGTGGTGGATCGGCAAGCCTACACTATTTTCAAAGCAGTTAAGCACTTCTGGTCCTATCTTTTGAAGTCAAGGACGAAATTCATTGTCCCCTACCCTGCCGTAAGGAACTTGTTAGTGCAGAAAGAGTTAGGAGAAAATAGAGCCATCTGGTCACTTCTTTGTAGGAGTATGAATTAGAAATTACCTCAGCTCAGATAGTGAGAGGCCAAGGGTTATGTAAGTTGGTTGCTGATTCGGAAACAGGACAACAAGCAGATAGTGATACGTCAAACCTAAGGCAAAGCGATCAAAGTCTAATCTGTTGCGCACAAAACCTTGTTAGTCCCTGGTACGGTGATATTAGATTCTGTCTTGAACATGGGTCAGCACCTCATCACTTATACCCCCCTAAGAGAAGAGCGTTGAGAGTGAAGTCTGCCTCCTTTCATCTGGTTAATGGTATCCTATTTCGTCAGAGTTCCAATGGTGTACTGATGCGCTATCTTGAGAAGGACGAAGCAGAAAAAGTCTTTCTCGAGTTGCATGCAGGAGAAGTTGGTGGTCACTTTGGTAGTGACACCATTTCTCATAAGGTTTTAAGAGTCGGTTACTACTGGCCCACACTTTTTAGAGACGCCCATGCCTTGTGTCGTAAATGTATCATCTGTCAGAAAGAATCAGGGCGGTTACAAAAACCAGCCTTTCCCTTGCAACCCGTTTCAGTAGATTCTCCTTTCCAGCAATGGGGCCTTGATATCATAGGTCCAATTAACCCTCTGTCCTCGCAACAACACAAGTATATTGTGACAGCCACAGATTACTTTACTCGATGGTCTGAAGATGTTGCGTTAAGAACTGTCAACACCAGTCAGGTAATCGCCTTTCTAAATTCGAATATTATCACCCGTTTCGGTATCCCTGACTGTCTAGTCTTTGACAACGCTTCATACTTTTCTTTTCTTGAGATGAGCGAGTTCGCTTTGGAGAAAGGAATTAAGTTGAAGTATTATGCTAGTTACTACCCCCAGGGCAATGGATTGGCAGAGTCAACAAACAAGAACTTGATCAAAATTATCAAGAGAACCGTGGTTGAAAATCACAAAAATTGGCACAATGCGTTGCTGAACGTGATGTGGGCTGATAGGGTAATGCCAAAAGCTGCCATAGGTAACTCCCCTTTTTTTCTCGTTTATGGCAGAGAAGCAATTCTGCCACCTTACATTCTTCTTCCTTCGCTTCAATTGTGACAGAAAGTTCAAGAAGAGGATTGTCCCCCTTTAGAAAACTGAATTAATGCTTTGATGAAGCTAGAAGAAGTAAGAGACCAAGCTAAATGTAAGATAGATCAACATCAACAATTGGTTAAAATCTGGTTCAATTCTAAATCTGCTTCTGATAGGAATTTTGAAGTAGGCGATCTTGTCTTGAAGTGGGACAAACCGCATGAGGGAAAGGGAGAACACATAAAATTTCAAAACTTATGGCTTGGACAATTTTTGATTGCTGAAAAGTTGGGTCCTAGTTCCTTTCGATTGCAGAATCTTGAAGGGTAGCTTGACACCTACCCGATGAATGGCCAAGCCCTGAAAAGATACTTTGTTTGATAACTACCCTTGTATATTATGTAAATATTTTATTTTTGTTTGCGTAATAAGAGTTGTGGGAAGTTCTTGTAAACCCGTCGAGATGCTGAACAGGTCTGCTGGCAGCAGGTAAATGCATGCATGACGACAAGACAACTTCTCCAGGGTACTGAACAGGCCCGCTGGCAACGAATCAATGTCGGGTATATGAAAATTTGCAGAAAGAAACCTCTTTAATGTCCTTTATTCTGATCCAGAACTTCTTAACATGATACAGATGTTAGAGTGGGTTAAATGGAAACCCTGTCGAGGCTATGGACGCCTGCTGGTAGCAGTGGCTATGCCAACAGTATTGAATATTTTATCTTTAATATCGTGACTTGCTGATCTTAAGATTGTTATCAGTTTTCATCTTTTGAAACACTGCTGAAATGATTGGTTAATGATGATGTTTGTACGATTTTCTGGTTGTTATTTTTGAGTTGGAATTATCTTTGTTGTCCTGACCTGAATTTTTTCCTTTTGACAGAGATAATTTCTTCTACCAGTGTGTCGCCATTGTTGGCAGCCAATACATTTTTTTTTTATTGTCTTATAAGCTGCCTACACCAATGTTTTGCAAACATCAATTTTTCGTCGCAATTTTCAAATAAACGACATTTTCATTTTGTGCGACATTTGCACATTTGCCTTCATTTTGTTTTCACGAATGTAAGCGTGAAAACTTTGTCTTTCGAAGTCGTATTTCGATCATTATCTGAACTGTCATTATCTCTTTATCCGATATGTCTATTGTGCTTACCTTTTAATTATCATTATACAGTTGGCAAGATCCTTTGATCGGTACTCATGCTTTGATAGATTGTGTAATTTGGTTTTATTGAGTTTGTAAGGCATTAGCATTTGGATTTCCACTTTATATGACCTACTTGACCTTTGGTTTCGTGAAAATACATGGGTGTTATGGTTAAATATTTCATTTATATCTTTTAATATGATACCTATGTTTGTGTTTTCATAACTATTGGCTTGTTGATTATATGAATACCCATTGGCACTTTGGTTAAAATTGTGATTATATGAGCTGATACATTGGTGCATAGTTGATTTTTGTTTTAATTTATATGTCGGGTGTTTAAAACTATGGCATAACGTTTGCACGCATTGGTATATACATTTGATTTCATTGGTTAGGAAAATGACTAGATTGCTGAACTACTAATGGGTTGAATAGCTATGAAAGTCGACGGTTGTACCTTAGAAATAATTGTTATGCATGGCAGAGATAAACTCCACCACCTTTGCACGCTGGCATTTATGCCTATCCCTTATTCCCGTTCGCTTATGTTAGCTCAGGCAGCTCTGCTCCTGTGTGTGTTATGATCCAAACCCTCGGCTTACCATGTGCTCGGCTCCATGGCACCAGTCGTGCGAATCGATCCAAACGGCAACCAAGCCTTGTTAATGTTTGACAATGATCACAAAGACTTGGAGGATAATGGATGTCTTACCTTCGTAAAACAATTTGAGGGTTTTAATTTAGCTGTAGCACGACAGTTTGCCATGAATTTCGATGGATGTAGAGCCAAGGTGGGCGACATACAGTTAGAAATTGATGAGGGAATTATTAGCTCTACTACAAGGTTACCTACTACAGGCCAACATTGATTCAAAAATTGTAATGTCGAGGAGGTGCCATGGACACTGTTGTTCCTCTCGCATAAAGTGACCTCTTGTGACATAGGTATGCCCATTTCTACACTTAAACCACGATGGCACGATACTTTGATTGTAATCAAACAGTTCATGACCTATGAAGGTCGATACGGACTTGTGTTTCTCTACCACCTGCGTTTGCTAATGAATTTTATGGGATACTCGTTGAACATGCCCTTTTACTTTCATCGTAGCCTATATAAAATGTCGAAAAGGTTTAAAAGGCAGAAGGATGGAAATATCCTATTCCACCATGGGCTTATTAAGCTCATCATTGTTTATCACTTGAGTTTACATGATGATAGTTGGAGAGCTTTCATCGCTCGTAATGGTTTCAATGACACAGACCCCATCCAGATTGACAAACCTATGGTGACTGAAGCCAAGGCCAGGCCACCTATGCCCTTCCATATCATATTTCCCTCTCCTAAGCTTTCGACCAACCCTAAGGTTGACTTACCAGACGCTATAGCTGAGAATACTGAGACTATTAAAAAACCCGTGAGCAAAAATCCCAAGGCAAACCCTACTGCTAATGCTAAGGGAAAAAATAACGCTCGGCTTATTTCAAGGATGGCCAGGAACAAGCCTAAACCCTCTGCTGAGTCAAAACCTATAGTTTTGAGTGAGGATTCTGATTCTGACATTGAATGTTTTTTAGCCAATGAGTATCCTTACTCGCAGGGTTTATGTCCTGAACCACCTTACGATTTCGTGACAAATCTTCCCCCTTGCCTAAGGGATAACCCTGGCTAACCTAGTATTAAGTTGCCTAACGAAACCCTCAACCAGATGTCCAAACCCTCACCTGCTCTTTCAAAATCCACACAGTCTCCCTGTGACCAATGCGATTCATGGTTGGAACGATACTACATTGATGTTCCCCTACTCCAATCGAAAATTCAATCACTATAAGATCAAATTGCATTATTGACCAATCAAAGAGACAAGCTCCAAGAAGCCGATAAGAAGCAGAAGACGACATGATCCATCCTTTTCAAGAATGTTGAATCAGCCATAGTCGTTATCAACTCTAAATTGGCATGATCAAGCCATTTCGTCGCTGTACAGGTATGATTTTGATATAGTTTTAGTTTTGTGAATAAACAAGATTAATATATTGGGTCAAATTTGGTTCTTGAATGGCTCTGCTATATTTTGAAATGGCTCTATTATAATTACATTCATCCTCTATACATTTCGCCTTGCTAAAATTAAATAGAATTTCGTTTTAGATTAATGAGTTAATCATTCTCAGTTTAGCCTTTGATAGATTTTTATCAGATTCAAATGGTTTTCGTTTTGATTTGATTTGATCGTGTGTCTGATTGGGTTAACGAAATGGACGTTTTGCTTTCAATTGAATTGGTTTGGTATCTACTCTAAGTTTTTCATGCTCAAATTAGAATACGATCATGATTGGATTTGATTTTGTTATGTTTTGGATGCTCTGATTGGTAAACAATTTCAATGAGTTTGGTTGTTATGATATGTTGTGCCACATAATTTTTCAAATCGGGAATACCACTCTGTTTAATTTAATTTGGAAAGAATGACTCTGTAAAAACAAGGTTCTCGTTTAAGCCTGTACAAGTGCGCCCGAATCATGGAATGGATTTTATTCATGAGACCTACGCTAAACCCCAGCCGATTGATTTGTTTGATTGGATTGTTGTTAGTTCGATCATTTCCATGAGTTAGATTTGTATCATAAATGAATGCTTTGTTTGATTTTGATTTGTAAAAACAAATTGATCAATGTTAGTTATTTTCTTACCAAATCCGATTATAATTCATTGTCAAGTGAACGATTCTTGATCAAAGTCAATCCTGTTTGCCCAATTTGCCATAACAAATTACAAATTATGTTTCTAATCAATCGATCCTGTTACGATTTTATTTGAATTGATTTTTGCACCAGTTTGAATTGATCTATTCGTGGCATGAATCGTTTTCCATGTCGACACAGTTATAACGAAGTTGAAAATGATCTTGTCTAATTCATACTTCCTGTTGACATGGTAACGTAACAATTGCTTGCGATTTGTTTTGATTATGTTGAATTCGAATTTGTTATGAAACGATTGCATTTCTGTTCCACATAACTTTGTCACCCGACTTTGTGGTAACAAGCAAAATAGAGTATGTCTATCTCTGTAGTCATTCAATTGATTTGGATCATGTTTGATTTCGAATAGCATAAAAAATTCAAATTAAATGATTCATTTTCAGATAGCTATTGGATGTCAATTAAATTGAAATCTTTAAAAGATTTTTAATCAATTTTATTATTGATTGTGTGCCTTATTTACACTAGCTACAGAATCAGATGATTCTGTAGCTAGTTTATCGAATTAGATTTTTATCATTTTATTAATAAAAGACCCTGCTAACTTGTCTATTTTTTACCCTTTTCAGGTGAATTTGAATTACATGGGACTTGATGGACAGGCTAGGGTATATTTGGATGTTTTAGTTTTATTTTAGTTTCCTAGTTTAGTTAAACTTGGGATATCTTCCCAGATTTATGTAAACAGTTTTGATAACTTCCACAGGGAGGTTTTACCTTGTGGAAAACTTATAAATACTTATTATTTTTGTAATAAGGATCATCCTCACTTGTGGGAGAACCAGGATTATGGATATCTAATACAGACTGAGACAGAAGTTGATGTTCTTCTACAACTTTCGCTTTCATAATATCAATCTTTTGTTTCATGTTTATGTTTATTAATTTGCATTAGATTAGTGACTACTTTAGCTATCATAGTCTTTTGCAGAATGATAAGTATTAATTAATGTTTCATCCATATATGATTTCTTCCAGTATTTAAAAAAATAGCAATTACTTGATTCAGTTTATGAATGACAGATTTCTCTTCTTCATCAAATAGAGTTATTTTGTATGAGTCTTTGCATACGGGTTTATCTAATTGTAGAGATTTATAAATTATAAGATTGTTGTTGTTTTTATGTCTTGTTTGTCCTGTAAATAAACTTAAAGAGCATTGTAGCTATCGTTTACGAGAAGCTTCTGTATTATTCGGTACAGGTTTCCTCCTTCCAATCAGCTTACAAGATCATCAGACACAGGACAAATTTGGAGCATTTCCTTCAGGTTAGTTTGTGATTTATTTTCATTAATTTGTTAGTGTAATATTATTATTTTAAGTTAGATATATTTGTAGTTTATATTAGTGATTTAGTTTAGTTAGTTTTATGTTTTATTTATGTTCATAAAATTATAAAATCAACAAAAATATCTCTTGTTGTCTTAGGGCAGAATATAAACGAGTTTTTCAGGTTTTATTTAAATCTGTGAATTGTAGTTATTGTATATTTTGTGAATAAGTTATATTTCAGTTGGTAGTATAGTATTAGTTAGTAGATTATATTTATAGGATAGCTAGATTTAGTTTAGTTTGTTTTGATAATTGGTTTTAGTTAGTTTGTTTAGTAGTTAGTTTAAATTAGATTAGTTTATTAGCGAGTTTTATTTAGATTAGTTAGTTAGTTTGTTTTATTTGTTTTTAGTTAGATTAGTTAGTTTAGATTAGTTTTCTTTTGTTTTCTTAGGACCTTAGATCGGCTAACGGAGCCACTAAACCCGTCAGGGTGGTTCATCCCAAACGGCTTTGGTTATTAGACAACCCTGGACTGGTTCCACTCTCTCAGTTGACGGACGATCAATTTCGCCCGTCAACAGTTTCCAAGTCTCCTATACCATAGACAACTTTCATCATATTTTCTTAAGTGGCATTCTTATTTTTCTTCTTTTAACACATAGACATTGTTTTCTGTTCTTATTCCTTTTGCAACCAACTGTCCTGAATTGACAACCTTTATTTTACAATCTTTAGAAGTAAAAACCACTTCACATCCTCGATCACAGACTTGACTAACAGTAAGAAGATTATGTTTCAAATCATCTACAAATAACACATCTTGAGCTTTTCTTTTTCCATTACTCAGACTTACCATTCCTTTACCTTTTATTTTTCCTGGTGCATCGTTTCCAAAAATTACATTTCCTAATTTGTTTTCACTTAGAGTTAGAAACTTACTTTTGTCTCTAGTCATATGTTTGGAACATACACTGTCAATATACTAGGGATTCTTTTGCTTTTGGGTTGATAAAACTAGTCCACACTTGTCATCTTCTTTCTTCTTCCAAACCTTTACATTTTCAGCAGTGAACTTCAAATATGGCTTATAAATTCTTAAGCGACAATCTGTGGATTTATGTCCATAGTTATGACAAACATAACATTCTGGTTGACTAAATAACAGACTGCAATGATTGTTATGATCATAACGGTTATTATGTTTGTTTCTTAGCTGTCTCAATCTTTGTTGTGGTAGATAATTATTCCTTGAATAACTTGTTTGCTCATATCTACATCTTAAAGAACAAGTTATAGCTTTGTGACCAAAGTTAGAACAAAAAAAAAAAATATCCATAGAAAAGACTTTTGTACCTGGGAAAAGACTATCTTCTCTGAGTGGATCAATTTATTTCATGCTAATAGTTTCTTTGATCAGTTCCAATACCTTTTCCTTCATTCCTTCTTGGTGGCTGATTTTCTTTCTTTGTTTTTGCAGAATGGTTGTTGTCCATGATTGTAGATTTAACAAACTTGATGTGTTCCATATTACTTGGATGATCACTACTTGATCCTTCTTCATACCCCAAGACAACTTTCAACTTTGGATTCCTTTGCTGATTTAGAATGGAAGTTAGTTCTTTTGAGGCTTTAATACTTGGCAGGTTTTGGTGATATAATACCTTAAACTTCTCCATTTTCTTTCTGGTTTTTATTATCTCTTCTTCTAAGGATTAACACCTTCCTTTCTTCTCTGACAACTGTTGTTTCAGTATGTCTTATATTTTCTTTGCCTCTTCTAACTCCACTTTTAGTAGAGAAAATTTTTCATCAGGTTTTTTAGCATTCATTTTAAACTGCATCAACAATTGTTTTTGTTTTCTCTTCTTACATTTGACTGTATCAATATCTTCCAAAGAGCTGATTAATTCACCTTCCATATCCACCACAACTTCTTCATTATCCATTTCACCTCATGTGTGTTCATCATCAAGATCTGCCATAGCCATAAGCATAAAATCATTCACTTTGTCTTCACATGATGAATCACTATCTATGTCTTCTGAGGAGTTTTCATTGTTTGCACACAAACTTTTCTTTTTACTATATTTCTTGAATTTGTACTTATTTTCATCATCAGAGTTTTGGTCTTTTTTCTGGTGGAGACAATTAGATGCAAAGTGACCTATCTTACCACAGTTAAATCATTTGAAGGGAAGCTTGCCTTGATATTTTCCTGATCCTTTCTTTAACCTTCTCACAAATTTTTCCTAAATATCATCTAAGTCTGAATCAATATTCTTGTCTGCTTTAAAAGATGTTTCTCTGGTAATGGGTTTATCTTTGTTGATTCTCATTTCATATGCAGTTAGTGTTCCTAGGAGTTGATCAATGGATAGGGTCTTAAGATCATTTAATTCTTCTATTGCAGAGACTTTTGGATTAAATTTATCAAGCAAAGATCTAAAAATCTTCTGAACCAAAAGTGATTCTTTAATATTCTCATTAAGACCCTTGATGGAATTCAAAAGTTCATGAAATTTTAAAAAATACTTGCTAATTGTTTCATATTCATTCATCTTTAGTTGTTCAATCTTCAATCTATATGTTTGAATTTTGGCATATTTTAATTTCTCATTTCCTTCAGAGTTGCTAACAAGTTTATCCCACATAGCTTTAGCAGTTTCAAGATGCATCACCTTTACAAAATCAGCTTCAGAAAGTCCATTCAATATAACATTCATTCCCTTAGCATTAAAGCTAAACTCTAACTTATCATCCTTGGAGGCTAGCACAAAAGGCTTTGTATATCTCGTCTCTACTATGTCCCAAATGTCAACACCTAAGGCCATTAAGTATGTTCTCATTCTAACCTTCCAGAAGGAAAAATTTGTTCCATCAAACAAAGGAGGCTTAGTGGCTGAAGTCCCTTCATGACTTGTCATGTTTAATCTTACATATCTACCTTTGTATAAAAGGAACCCACTCTGATACCAATTGTTGAAATTACTAAGACAACTGGAGGGGGGGGTGTGAATCAGTTGTTACTGTGCTTAAACAATTTTAAGTCAATTAAACCATTTTTAATCTTTCAAGTGACCATCAATATTATACAACATATGAACAACATAAATAATGAATATCAGTCACACATAAGATATACACAGAGACAGATTTTCATGAGGAAACCCATAAATGGAGAAAACCTCTTCTTCTTCAAAATGATAGGAAGTCTTTTAAGTTCTGTACATCATCTATATTTGAGCACCAACTCAATTTGAGGATACTACCTCTGTTTTACAAGCTCCAACTTGTTTGAGAGCACTAACTCTTTGTTTTCTCTAGAACCCACTAGAAGGAAGCACAAACTCCCTGAGTGTTCCAATGCCGACTGGATGGAAGCACCTACTTCCACTTATACAAGCACCACCTTGCATACAGAAAACTCCGTGTCTTCCCAAGCACCACCCTGCCACCCTATTTTCTAGCCACAACTAGATGGAGGCTACAAGTCCTAATATTCAAGAATCAACTTGAATATCAGAGGATCACAGTCCTCCCTAGCACCACCCTACCTTCCTGATTATAAATAAATAACTGAATAACCAACAATATAGATATAGTGATTCTTACAACTTCTTCACTATTTTGCAATTCCTTCTTCTCTGTTCATACTTGGCTTGACTTGTTGTCTGTTTCTTTCTGTTCTTTCTCAGTCCTTCTCATTCTTCTTTGATATGTGCACATTCTGCTCTCTTCACCTTTTCTGTTCTGTTCAGCTTATGTTCCTTATCTCTAAGATTTCTTCACACTGCACATACTGTAATTTTACCTTTCTACAATTCAACTTATTTTTCAGTCAGAACAACCAACTTTACATAGTCGCTACATCTCTCCGTTTATACACACCAGCCTCATCAATTACACCTCGAATCTCCTTGGGAAAAGACAAAAAATGTCTCGGCAACTGAATCTCCAACTGATCAAGAAACATGATTCAATTTTTTGTTAATTGAATTGTAACTGAACAGTTAATCATAAAGATCAATAGTATCCATTCAATTATATTTTGAATTAACAAGCACCGTTGGATTAAATCCACAAGGTCTTGCATTTATCCCATATGCCCACTGGCTGTGACCACAGGCCTGATCAAAATGCGTTTCGCATTTCGCATTTGGGCAATCCTGTGTCGAAGGTTCTCGACACTCCAAGTTATGATCCCCGAAATGGAGCTTAGCCTCATGCTAGCTCCTCCCTCTCATATGATCATCGATGGTGACCACAGCCTACGCCAAAAGGCGTTTCACAAATTTGCATATCGGCGTTCCTGTGATGAAAGGTCTCGACACTCCATGTCACAAACTATGAAATGGATCTAGGCTTCTCTAGCTCTGCTCTCCAGCTCTCGACAATGTGACCATGAGATAAGACCACTGGCTAGTCCTTTGAGCGTTTCTTTCTTCAGATCAATGGTCCAGAACTTTGATGATTAGACAGTCCATATCTTTTCGTGATTTCACATATCGTGAGTTCGAAGTCTAAGAGAACCTCCTTCCTTTGAATTTCTAGTTAGTAAAAAGATGATCTGTCATCACATGTCTTCCAGATCCAACAACTGAGATTATATCACGATTTCGCAACTTCACGGGCCTTCGTTATGCCTGATCAACGATCCATAATATCCCTTTAGTCAAGGACTCAGATTAAATCATGGTTTCACATTTCACGATTTCAAAGGATAGAGCACGTCCTTTCTTTGACTTTCCAGTCAGCGAAATGCCAATCGCTCACCATGTGTCCTACTTGAATATGGGTGGTCCTCCTACTTTTGGGATTTTGTAGGAACACTTCATCTTGTACATAAAGATCATGCTCCTTCTTATGGATCCAACGACGGTCGGTCTTTGAGCTCAGATCTAACGCCTGAGATCTGTTCTCTTCTACTGCATGTTACTCCTATCTGAATTCAGATCTGACGGTCATGAGGGATTTTGAAGTAGATCCAACGACCACCATTTCTCTTCATAGTTGATCTTTCCATTGCCATACTATCATCGCTTGGTTAATCGTGATGATCTTTTCCATCAATGACAAACATGCATACTCTGCCTCTGTCTGAGAACATGCCAACAATACATAGATATTTAACTATATATATGTATATGTGCTCATACATAAAGAAAAAATAGAACTATTTTTATGTTCCTATCGGCCATTGAATATATATATATATATATATATATATATTGAATTTCTATTCAAATATTTACTTACACAAACACCGTAGAGAATAGATAGAAATAATAATAGTACAAATACATATTTATCATCACAGAGATATAGTGATCTAGAAGAATTAAAAGTATCTTAAAAATTAAACCATTGTATTCAACCAATCATTTTTCAAAATATTACAGTTGGAGTACCATAGACCAAAAACTCCACAACCTCTTGTATTGTAACAGAGTTCTAAGAAAGTATACACAAAATGTGTATGTAACTGAAGTAATGCGCCACTAGATCAGTCAAGGGAGGAAATGGAACTCAAATACCTTTCAAGGTAAGACGATTCCTTCATATGATTACACCAACTTGCACCACCTGCAAAAGAAGTAAAACGAGGGTTTAGTAACTATGCTAGCATTTAATTATATGGAAATCAAACAATAGAATAATCCAAGGATGAAACTTAGCTTGAGTTCCGATGAAAACCGGATCGCCTTTGTTACTTTTGTTACTTGTGAGACAATTTGTCCATGATCTAGGAGGAGGAGGAGTGGACCCAGAACCGACTGATGGGTACCCTCACAAAACAAAAAGGACCCATCATTAATTCCATATATTCGTGCATAGAACTTTTCACTTGTAAACCAAAGAAAAAGGATAGTAAGTAAAGAAGTGAATCTATTATAATCAAAATATATCATGCATAGAATGATCATACATGAAGAATATAATAGGAATTATCCAAACCCTGTGTAGAGGACCAAATAAACAAAAGGATTTGACTGTGGAAAGGTCAATGATTTAACATAACTACCAATTAATTCATGAAATCACACAATGGAATTTTTGATTTGGGGTAACGATTACAGTGATGGAGCTATTAAATTAATATGCATTCATAGAGGCACATAACATGTGGCCTGAGTATATTCACAATAGATGGATCATTAAAATTAAATAGCATTACAGAAAGGTAAAATACAAAAGCCTCAGTGCATAGAAATTATAGTAAGAACCCAATCTTGTAGGTTAAAGTGTAACTGTGAAAAAACAGGTTCAAACCCTATGACTTTCACTCTGCATACATTCAACATATGATTAAACAAGGATACCCTCTCTTTTGCTAGTGTAGAGTGGTCGACATACGAAAGTCCTTTGGTAAATGACTTAATATTATACCTGTATCGAACAAGAGATCAAGCGAAGGATACTGCCGAGATGGTCGCAAGACAAACCAAAATTCTTCCCGCAGAGAAATGTTTTTACAACCGGAAGATACAAACAAATGTTGTTTCAATGAATAAAATCCTATTAATATTTCCATACACGTATAAAATGTAAATATGAAATTTTCCTACATAGTTTAACAACAGTTAGGTCTGAATAAAAATCACTAAGCTTTGAGATCTTTGGACGACTTCTAGAGTGTAAGAATAACAATGTTATAACAGTGAACAAAAGAAAAACCAGAAAGATCATAGGGTTTAACTTCTAGCAACGATTTGGGCCACGGTCTTACTGGGAAGGGACCACAACGATTATAGGCTTGAATACTGACACCCAACTATGAGGAAAACATAATAACCCTCAAACTCGAGTGTTAAATCTAAATTTTTTCACCCAAATTACAAAGGGAATCATAAACAAAGTAGAATCCCAGGAGGAAAACACATACAGAGGCGGAATTGTCATACTTTTCCAACCCTCAAACAAAGAAAAGAAACATGAGGTCTGTACATGGAACCTCTCAATATTTTATAGTGCACCAGAAAGAGAATGTGATTTACAAAATACTTCTCACATAGAATAGAGGACATAAGCAACAGAACTTTTAATTACCCTTGCGCATAAATAACCACAGACATGTGTTGCCTCCTTCCATCGCTCACCAAAGCTGAGATTTATGAAAATCACCAGTCGAATACAATGCACAGGATAAAAATTTGGTTACAATAATAAAGGGGAAACTATGAAGAAAAAAGGCTACCTCGAGGTCCTCGCTAGAGGAGTAAAAGTGACACGTACCCCTGTACCACTGCCATGTGAATTCGAAGGAGGTGGCGAGCCTACATTGGGTGTTTTTTCCAAAGTTTCAGTTCTATAGTGTACTATACAGGCTTCACCACTAATGGATTGGCCAGGATTAAATGACCATAATCGAGCACGGAGTAGGATTAAATGACCATAATCGAGCACGGAGTAGGATTAGATTTGAACTGTCATCTACCATAAAACGGTTTCGAACCACTTAGATGTGATATTAGGTTTAATTCTAGAGCTAAGCCTAGGAAGAGAAGACAATGTATGTAATAGTCGAGTAGGGTTACCAATGTTAAGTATAGGTACATGGTCATTGCACTAAGATAAAGTCATATATTGTTATGGGTAAAATTAAATCCTATCACTTAGGACTTATGTCTATTAGCTCAACACTATGTCTATATGTGTTGATTTTGTGTCCATGTTTTAGAGAACTCACATGTCTTGACATAGACCTGACATAGACCTAGTGGTTATTCTAAGGGCTATGACGTTCATGGTCCCAAAAATATTCAATACAAATAAGTGTGTGATTTATAATCCAATAACGACTCTATAATGAAATATAACAGTAGGAGACAAGTGGAATTTAAATCTCCTTCAGCCTTTAAGAGGGATAATGAAAAAGAAGTGAAAATGATATGCATACATTAAAGGAATAGTATATATATAATGGATTATATCGGTGTCACAAAAAATGTTGGAAAGTCAAGGAACTTTAATGTCCCCTAACAAAAAAAAATATATTTGGGAAATTTGGGGTACATTACAACTGACGTCTCCAGCATCAAGTTCTCTTCTCTGCACCACTTCCATCCCCTCCAAACTTGCACAATGCTCTCACATTTCTCTTTCTATAGAACGATTAGCTATAGGTGGATACACTCGTCTCCTTGGTGGAATTGTGATGACTATTTCTCACACATAGAGTACAACTTTGAGCTCTTTTTATGCTACCTGAAAACAAATTTAGGCTCTGATACCACTTGATGAAAACCCCCCTTCCCTCCTAAGGGTTCTTTGGCCTCTTGATCAATGATATTAATCTCCTTAGTTGAATTAGCTCTTTCGAGCCTTCAATAGCCCCTAGAACAAATTACACAAGCCCCCTTTTCTCTTTAGGAGCAACAGGTCTTATGGAACCTGCAAGCCCCCTTCTTTAGCACTTTTATAAGATTGGAAAATTTGGATGCTAGCTCCTTCCGATATCCCCTCTTTGCATGTGACCTCGGGCTGTGACCCGAGACTTAACCTCTTAGTGCTCTAAGACTTTAGTTCTCTAACCGGGACCAGATATACAGTCCATGTCTTCCTTCACAACCAATGGTTGAGATCTACTTTGGGACTCCTTTCTTGGGGAGTTCTGAATGTTCTAACCTCCACTTTTCTCGGGACTACTCTGTACCCAGAGTCCTAGATCAGGCATCATGTGTCCATCCGAATCAAAAGTCTTGGTTCACTTCGGGACTTCAGCGTTCAAGAGTCCCATACTCTCACACAACCTTTTCTCTCGAAGTACTCCATACCCAGATTTCTAGATCAAGCGCCACACGTCCATTTAAATCAACAGCTCAGGTTCATTTCGGGACTTCAACATTCAGGAGCTTTTAACGTTCCTGTAGTATATTCTCCCAAAGTACCTTCTTCCAGAGTCAAGGATCATATGCCACACGTCCCTCTCATTCGAATATGGGGATCCACTTCAAGCAACCCTCTGCTTTGTGTTTCTTTCTCCTCACTTTCGAAGTATGGGATCTAGTGACGTGTTTCTTCCACAGATCGACGACTACAAATCACTTCGACTATTTGGTCTTCAGGAGTTTACACCTCTCCACACTCGTTTTCTCCCAAAGTTCTTTCACCCAAAGTCAACGATATGTTGATGCGTGTCTCCCATGGATAGACTGCTACAAATCACTTTGGTTCTTCGGAAATCAAGAGATTCAACCTCTCCAAACTTTCTTTTTCCCGGAGTGCTTTCACCCGAAGTCAACGATCTATCGACGTGTGTTGCCCACAGATCGACGACTAGAAATCACTTTGGCTCTTCTGTCTTCGGGAGTTTCAACCTCTCCACACACTCTCTCTTCTGGAGTGCTTTCACCTAAAGTCCACGGATTTTTGCCACATGCTCTCCCTCAGATCGACAGCTTAGACAAACTCTGTTACTCAACAGATTTCCAATGGAACCCACGACTAACTGCCTCGCAAATCTCCCAGATTTGATGGTCTGGAATGCCTCCACTTCCTCCTGAAGGGATCCTGGTTGATAGCTCATTAAACCTTCACAGTTTCCCCCCCTTCGAAAATTCCTTCCCACTATCTCTCTTGAGATTTGTCTCTTCAACCCTTTAACTCCTTACAGGGTTTCTTAGACACTTAGTCAAATTTCGGGTATGTGCACTCTTTGAAAAATATCTTCGCCCTCTTTCATGAGAAAACTCAAGCTATTCCTCCTGAGCTTCCTGAATCAAAGACTTTGTCGACACACTCCTTGCATACGATATGCACACTCTTCATATCAAAGATTCACTCTATCTCTTTTGAGATTTGAGTCAAAATACTTTGTTAAACACACTTCTTGTGTACATTATGCACTCCTTGCATAAGCTCAAAGAAGAGAAACAATTGAAACTTATTCAACCCCTCACGGATTCATTCATTTATAGTATAACTCATGCATTTATGAAAACTCATAATAACAAAAGATAGTTACAAAACAACACTTCCATGCATTTGGATCAATATACCTCTATTATATTCATTCAAATGTAAATGGATACAACGGATACAAGCAAATAACAACTAGCTCATAAAATACTAATATGGAGCTATCAATTGTTGAACAACATTATGTTCAACAACACCAGGTTCAACAACCTCATTTAGGGGCATAAGCATCTATTTATACAAGAGGACTCTTAGGGTTTCATCCAACTACCTATCCTATCAAATTAAAAGCATTCAACTACTAAGCCTCTATTACAATGAATTTTCTGAGATATGCAGATAGGGGAGGATGCTCTAGAACTGCATTTAAGTTAGTTTCATTTAAGGAAAATTGATCTCCTTTGATCTCACACAATCATCCAATCTATGTTCATTAAATCCTTCTTTAACTTGCAATCCAATCAAAAAAATATTTCCTCGAGATACGCCAACAATTCAAAATTCAAAACAAATAAAAAAATGCACTATGCATTGTGATCGATGTGTTGTCCACATGTTCTTTGCTAATAATGCCCCTCCATCATTATCAGCGTTATTTTCTAATTAAATAAACATATCTACATATGATTAAATTTAATCCAAATGAGTAGAAAAAACAAATGTGAAAACATAAGCACTTCAAATAATGAAAATATTATAAAATATTAAAATTGAAATTCTAAAGATATATTTAACAAATATGAAAATATGACTATATAACTATATGAGTGGAAAGAAGATGTGAAAACATAAGTATTTAAATTAATGTAAAAATTATAAAATATTAAAATTGGGATGAGAAGTGTGCATTTAACAAAAACAAAAAGAAAATATATATATATATATAATTAAGTTGTGTAAATTTTTTATGAAAAATAATAGTAGCAGAAAAAAGATAAAACTGAATAATATATTGATAATAAATTCATATTTTAAACGAAACTTAAATTCTAAATTGGTTTAAGGTAGAATGGTAATTTTGAAGTCCATAAAATTATGTGTTTCAAAGTATTTTTATATATTTTAATAATAAAAATAATAATTTTGCAATGAAATTGTTTTTTTTTTAATTAGATTTTTTTATTATAAAATTATATAATTAAAAATATATATATGTTTTATTTTAATTGTTTATAAAATGAAATGTTATTAAAAAAATTAAGATTTTTATCATTTATTAAACTTAAGAAAACAATAAAAAGAATGAGATTGTGATCATTTTTAAGTAGAGGGAATAAACTAGGTGGAAGATCTTCTCAAAGGTTCGGGTTCAAATGTTCCCTGTTGTGAATATCGAACCAACGATGTATATAAAACCTCTTAAATGTTCCACTACAACAGGAACATTTAGAATGCTAATGCGAGGAAGGTTCCAAAGGTGGATGAACAAATATTGTAGTAGATATGCACATGATCTTTGCATCGATGCTAGGACTTGAATTGTACACCTGATGGGAGGAGTTGGAAGGTGGAAGTGGGATCGATCATGATGGATTATGTTGAAGAAAACAAGACAATAGTGGTAGGAATGGAGCAAGGATTCCACTATGCATGGCCATATAAGCTACAAAGACTTAGTTGGGTGGAAATTGACCTCCCAAGTGCATGCTATGTGTATTCTTCGCTGTCGCTATTTTAAGAGGTAGTGGAATGAAGGTATGCCTTAAATGAATGCATCGGTTGATTTGGATGAGGAAATGTATACTACCTACATATACAATGACATGTTTTCATCTTAATGGAAATTACTTTCACATTTTATTACTTAACAAATAAGATTTATAATATATACTATTATTATTTAAAAGTATGTATCTTTGATGATTATTCAACTTCATTGTGGTATGTTATCTAATAAATATTAATTAAATGGTCAAGATTTAATAAATTCAAAATATAATAAATATTAAATAAATGACGAATATTTAATAAACTGAAAATATATTTTGTATGGATACTAGTGAGAAAAGGAAGAATGAAATCAAACCAAAAGTATAATCAGTATGATACTAGTCAGAAAAGGAATAATGAAACTAAACCTAAAACCTATACATTTTAGCAAGTTTTTTCAGCATGTTGGTTAATTATCAGATAGTTTGGCCCATACCACATCCTACCACCAAACTCTCTTCCACCTCTAAGGAGTCTCTTTTTAAACACATTTATCATTTTTGGTTTTCAAATTGAATTTATTATTTCTATTTGCGAAGAAATGAGTTTACCTAATATCTTATCTACACTCATATTTACCTTATAGATACCAAATGTTAATTTGTTTACCTTTTCATAATGTTAAAAGATATAAAAATTATTTTTTTCACATAAATGTGGCTAATGGAGAATAGCATGTTGTCTTTATTTCAATTGTATGTTTGGCTAATGGAGAATAGCATGTTGTGTGTATTTCAATTGCACGCTTGTATTTATTTATTTGTTATATAAATATGTGATCAGATTCTATAACAATTTTAAATCTTTAATTTTTTTTAACAAAACTACATAAATATAAATTTTAGTATACAACAACCGGATGAGTCGTAAACATTAAGAGCTCTATGGTATTTATGGTATTTGTAGTGTAAATATCTCTTCTTTACCAAAAAAAAATTAGTAAAAAATCTACTAAAACAGAGAAGTAATATCTACTATATAATTATATCGATCTACTAAAAAAGAAAGAAATGTTTTTATCCCTATATGTTGTCCAACTTGTTGGATCTGACGAGGGGATTGGCCTTGGATAGAGTCTCGCGTCCATGAGTTTTGTATTTGAATGAGCATCCATGTTCCTCCGGATATCTAGTTCACTTCTCGAGAGTGAACCAGATCAAGGAACAGATTGAAGCTATTGGAACAGATTGAAGCTATTGGAGACAATGTTGATGAATCAGAAATGGAGAAGACTACCTCCAATGGTATCCTAAGGTAATGGGACTCATTCATTCAAGAAGTATGCTCAAGGAGGAAGCTAATCAAGTTTAGGAGATTATGGGAAGATTCCATTCAAGAGGAAGCAAGGCTCATAGCAAGAGAAAACAAATTGAGGGGTGATTATCAAGATTTAGCTGCTCATAAAAGGAAAGGAAAGAGTAAGAAAGAACCATCATCCCTAAAGAAACCTCAATAGTCAAAGAAGAATCAAAGAGACTACTTAAATTTGATATGTTTCTCTTGTGAAAAATTTGGACACGTTGTAAAATTTTGTCCCCTTATTATTAACCTAAAAGAAAAGGAAAAGGGAAAGAGGTAGCATGCTCATCTCATTGTAGATGATGAACCACCGAAGAAAATTGCAAGAGAAGATTATTCAAGTGATGATGAATACGTCCTAATATCATCTCTCATAGGAACAATCACCCTGGAAATGATACTTGGTTGGTGGATAGTGGTGCTTCTAAGCATCTGACAAGGTATAACAACTGTCTGTCAAACTTAATTCATAAAGACCCACCTCATAATGTGAAGTTGGGTGATGATTATTAGTATCTGAATAAAGGAGTAGGAGAGGCCTCCTACAAACTAGATTATAGGAAGGAAATGAGGATGAAGGGCATGCTTTATATACCATGTTTGAAGAAGAACCTTCTCTCGATTTTAGCTTTGTATGAGAAGGGTTTCATTGTTGCATTTGTAGATGCAAAAGTTCTCATGTGGCCAAAAGGAAATATGTTTTATGCTGTAATTGTTATCGATGTCCAAGAAGGAGGACTATATAAATTAAAGGGATGATCAGATTCAACATTGATTCACGACACTATGAATTCAAGTGAGCTATGGCATAGGAGATTTTCCCACCTACACTACAGAGATTTATCAAAGAACCTCTTTCCAAGCAGTAATAGTAGAGACAAAGGAGTCTTGGATATTGTACACTCGGACATATGCGGACCGATGTCAACACCATTTCTCAGTGGGTACATATATTATGTATCTTTTATTGATGATTACTCACACAAAACTTGGGTTTACTTCTTGAAGTCAAAAGGTAAATTATTTGGTAAGTTCAAGGAATTCAAGGAACTAATAGAAATCCTACCATAAAGGAAGGTAAAGATGTTGATATCAAACAATGGAGGATAATTAACCTCAGATGAATTTTAATATTTCAGAGAAGAAGTTAGAATTAAGAGGTAGATCTCTACTCCCTATAATACACAACAAAATGGAGTGGCAAAGAGAAAAAATCAGACAATTATGGAAGCAGTGAAGGCCATGATCCATGATTAAGATTTACCTATGTATCTATGGGGAGAAGTTGTGATGACAATTGTGTACATAGAGAAAAAAATTCCCCATCGAGTTCTTGAAAAGAAGACACCAAAGGAAATGTTTTCAAGAGATAATCCAGAGGTCAACCACATGGGGATATTTTGTTTTCCTGTATATGTGCATATCCCCAAGGACAAGATAAAAATGTTGGACCCATATGGAAAGAAAGGTACATTTGTTGGGTACAGTGACACATCAAAGGCCTACAGAGTATACATTCATGTTCACTGAAATATCAAGATTAGAAGGGATGTAACCTTCAATGAGGATGCATCTTTTCAAAAGTCAAAGAAAGGTCATGCAGAGGAATCTCATGAAAAAGAGAATGGAGTTCCTAGAGCCACCGAGACAAGAGAAGCGGAAGAAGAGGAATCCATTCTTAAGGATTAGAATATGGCGTGTAATACCCCTTGAATAAAATAAAGAAGCATGTTAAATAATTTCCTTAAGTGGAAAATTCGAATGTACAATTGGTGGGTAATTTGAATGTTAATTATTTAATTATTGTGCAAGACAGTGACTTGCCAAGTGTCCTTAGTTACTAGACAGATGTAAGAGACAATATTTTTTTATTAAATAAATGAAGGGAACATAAGGAACAACCTAGTTAATAAGAGATGATTATGAATCCATGAGTGGGGGACAAGTTGAAGTTGACCTCGAGAAGGAAAGAACAAGTGTCGCAAGTCAATTCTAGTGATTGACACACACCAAAAAATTAAGGATTTCCCCAAGTTGTGAAAATTCCCAAGGAGGGAAAAGAGTTGGGAAACACAATAAGACCTAGGAAAAAAAAATATATATATATATATATATACATGTGTGAGGAGGCAAGACGTTTCTTAGAATGTGGAAGAAAGGAAATAGTTGATGAAAATATTTCCTTATGTAGAGAACATAAGAGAAGGTGTTGTCGTGTGAGCACTATATGTGTTAGGCAACTGTAAAGAACGAAAGGAATGCTCAACCAAGAATCTTTGTTCTCCCTTATGGATTCATGATCAGGCTTGGGGGTGATTGGATCAAGTGATTTGGCTGATCCATTCTATGGTTGGGTGGAACTTGGCTGCTCCTTCTGTATTCCAGGTTCTTATTTAAGATATTCATTAAATATATAATGGCTATGTTATTTTTATTGATGGAGTTGAATCGTATATTATTGAGTTGATATAACTACAGGTTCAAATATATTCATTATAGGGTAGTTGAATGACGTGGATGCCATATGTGAAGCCACATGATAGAGGTTATGTAGACTGTTAGACATTGCACATTGGTGTTCCTCGTTTATTGTTCCACTACACTGTGTTTTAGTGGTCCCTCCCATAAGGCACATTACTCTGATTGATTGTGAAATATTCATTTCAATGACATGTTCTTTACAATACCAATAGGTTTGTTTGGCTTATGGCACCTCTATGTTAAATTGTTTTATTGCAACTTACATGGTGCAATTTGTTACTAGGAACATACCAGTGCTACCTTGTTTTTGGAGAACCAATGTTTAGTTTAGAGATGCATTGTGAATAATAGAACAACAAGAATGAAGTGTGCAACAAGACACATTGCCATGCAGTTCAATCAATTTGTGTCATGGGGTAGGTATGTTAACAACATTGTTGCATTTGATGGAAATGGTTGCATTGCTACATTAATTTTTATGGGTTGTAAACGTAGCGGTGCACTGAATAAAATGGAATGCATAGATGCTACAATATTCCAATATCACCCACATGATTTTAGAAGGAATTTTCCTTTATAACGCACAGATAGATGGGTGTCACAAAAAAAGCACCACTTGAGGGGCATCACAAAAGATGCACCGATTTTAAAAAAAAAATTATTGTGGTGTTTTTCCTTGAACAACAACAACCTGTACTTTTGGAATAGACACATAAATGGCACTGATAACTGTTAATTTTGCATGGGACACACTACTTTGAGGTGAGCCAAAGAATTAAGGCGAACCACACAGAATTGGAAAATAAAAATTGAAAAAGTGGCCAAATTTCAAGCTAAATTCAAATTTTAATCGGATGAGAATGAAAATCAGAAGATAATAATAAATTCACCTAGTTTCTAATGCCTTAAGGAGGCATGGTTCCATTATTGAGAGAAAATCAAAATTCTAGGTAATTTCAAAATTTTGAAAATGTGTGGAATCTATGAGTGTTTCTCTACAACTTGTTGTAGAGCAACGAAAAGAGGACAACTTTAGAAGGAGAGAGAGCGTTGACGCTTGATTGAGTGTTTGGAAGTGTTGAATGAAGTGTAAAAATTAAAATGTGTTTGGCATTTTTTTTCCATATCGGGGTGCACCTAAAGATAGGGATATGCACCGGGGCGTAAGATTGAATGTCACCAGTTGGCTTTGATTGGTGCTTGTATTTTATTATAACTTATTATAGTTATTTTGAAAATTTAATCACCGATGCATTATTTTTTATGTGCCCATTGGTACATATGTATCTTACATTCACACCGATAAAATAACCTCTGCAAAATCCTTCGGTCTACCACCTCTGCTAACAACCTCTTCTATAAACAAAGAAGGATTAATTTTTTAGGGAGGTTCCGTAAACCCTCTACTAGAAGGTTCTCTCCTTGTAGTGTCATTTTCTAATTATTGTTCTACTTATTTATTTTTCTTAACTATATTTTAGTCTATTCTTTTTATGAATATTTTGTTTCATCAAATAAGGAACACCAGAAGTGGTATCAGAGGAATTTCATTTTCTAGCACATGGTCCAAATTTATAAACTTTTTTTAGGCTGAAAACTTATCACACACATCGCATGACATGGCTTGGAAAGGTATGGAATAACATGGCAATGGAAAGAAAGGCATGACATGGCCTGGAAATGCAATGAATGACATTGAAAGTCATGGCATGGCAAGGAAAGGCATGGCATGGCATGACAAGGAAAGTAAATGCAAGGCATGGCATGACATGGAAATGAAATGAAAGGCAAGGAATGACATGCAATGGAATGGAATGGAAAGACATTAAAAGACAAGGGAATGGAAGGAAAGGAATGGCATGGCATGGAAAGGTAAGGAATGACATGGAAAGGTAAGGCATGGCATGGGATGGAAAGGCAAGGAAATGAAAGGCATGGCATGGAAAGAAGATGAATGGAATGTTAATAAATGGCATGGAAAGGTAGGGAATGACAAGGAAATGAAAGCCATGGCATGGAAAGGCATGCAAAGGAAAGACATAGCATGGCATGGCATGGAAAGAAAAGAAAAGAAAATGAAAGGGGTGACAATGGCATGGCATGTCAATCTCTTTCCATGTCATGTCTTGGCAAGGAATATCATTGGCATGGAAATGGAATGGCATCGAAAGGCATGTCAATGACATCGAAATGGAATGGCATCGAAAGGCATGTCCATGACATGGAAATGGAATGGCATTGCATAAAAATTACATAGTATGGCTTGGAAAGGCATCGCATGGCATGGAATGGAAATGGAAGGAAAGACATGGAATGGCATGGCATGACAAGAGAAGGAATGGCATGGAAAGTCATGGCATGGAAAGGAAAGGAACGACATGGAATAGCATGGAAAGGCAAGGCAATGAAAGACATGACATGGAATGGAAAGCAAAGGAAAGGAAATGGAAGGCATGGAATTACATGGCATGGTAAGGAAATGCATGGAAAGTCATGACATGACATGTCAAGGCATGGCATGACATGGAAAGGAATGGAATGACATGGAAAGACATGGAAATGGAAGACAAGGCATGGGATGGCATGGAAAGGAAAGGAATGGCATTGCAAGTCATGGCATGACAAGGAAATGCATGGCATGGCATGGCATGGCTAGGAAAATAAATGTGGCGTAGACCCCCTCCCCTTCTCTCCTTTGGGGCTTCTCAACCTCCTGGTCTAGAATCGTTCGAACACCTGAGTTGGATTGACTCTTCAACTCCCTACTAGAACCCGATAAACTTTATCACAGGTCCCTCTTTCCTCAAAGTGTGGGTATTCTTAACTCCACAACTCTCTTCTTGGCCCTTAGAGAAAAGTTGGTGGTGGAACTTAGCTCTCCATGCCAGGTTGTTTCTATCACATGACCTCAGGCTATGTCCTGAGGATAAACCACAAAATAGCTTTGGGATTCATGCTTCGTCTTGTCCCACGAAAACTAACAACAATGTTCTCGAACTCCAAATCGACGAACTCAAATGGTGCGAGGATCAATGGTCCCCATCCCTCCTTTCGATCGACGACTACGATCTATTCGGATTCCCAATTTTGGGAGTCTCTTGCTATCCTCCTCAAATATTTTCCTGAGTAATTCTCCTCCGAATTATGCGAATTTATTCCATGCGTCTCTTCCAGATCCAACGATTTGGATTCAAACCGCTCTTCGTGACTTCGTGAAGATCTTTGTTTGCTCTTGGAAAACCTCCCAGAGCTCCAACTCTCAGATCTCCTAGTATTTCACCACCTGTCTCCTCCCGATGATGGACAATGTCACGATCTTTAGAACTTTGAAAAGTCCTCGACCCTCTTGCACACTTAGAACAATTTATGCCTGAGACTTAGACTGTTCTAGGCCTTTCTTCTACACTCCTTGCAAATTTTTGTTCTAGTACTTATGAGACTTTTCTCGGCTTGAAACCTTCGAGGTTCTCAATTCCTCTGTGTCCTTCTACGAACCTTCTAGTGCCCTCCTGAAAAACCTCCTGATCTTGTAATTTGAAGTTACTGTATCCTTAGCACACTCCTTGCACTCAGCTAAGATTTCTGACAGATTATCCCTGAGCCCTTCCAGAAGTCTTAAGGCATCTCCTTTCCTTAATCGGGCTATTGAAAGACGATGTGCAACCTTAATCGAGTGGGAAGAGAAACAACTTAGAGGTGGACGAAAGGAGCTTGCCGGTAGGTCGTGGTATGCACGGAACATGGCCAAACCACTTGATAATTAATCAACACGCTGAAAGAACTTGCTAAACCCTAACTTGCGTGTGCGTAGAGGAAGAGCACACATGGCCTGAATTTTTCTACTAATGATAAAGGAAAAACCATTCACGATTAGGTTTTGAGTATAATTTCATTTTTTTTTCTTATTATTATCAATAATATTTTTAGTTTATTAAATCTTTGCTATCTATTTAATATTTATTGTTAAAAAATCTTATATTTTAGAGTTTCATTTCTAAAATAGGGATGGTTATTTATATAATCATCCTTTAACTGGATAGATAGCATAAAGCAGTTTAGTTAAATAATCATCAAAGGAAGTTAAATAATCATCAAAGGAACACACATTTAAATAATAGTACATATATTAGGCTTATTTGTTAAGTAATCCAAATAATTTAAGGCACACCTTCATTCCGCTGCCTTCTTAAAAAGGGACAGTGAAAAATCCACATAGCATGCAGGGATATCAATATCCACCCAACTGATAGCCATGCATAGTGGAATCCATGCTCCATCCCCCCACCACTCTCTTCTTGTCTACATGGACATCAACATAATCTATCATGATCCATCCAGCAGACACCTTCCAACCCCTCCAATTAGGTGTACAATTCAACTCGTATGCAAAGATCGTTTTCTTATCTACTTCCATATTTCTTCATCCACCTATTGCACCTTCCTCGCATTAGCATTCCAAATGTACTAATCGTAGGGGCACATTTAAGGTCTACATTCATGGGGAGTTCTATATTCACCATTGAAGAATATTTGGTAGGTTTCTGATTCAATTACAGTGGTACAAAGACTTGTGTTGGAAATCCAAAATTCCTTCTTCAAACCTAGTCCAATAGTGATCTCAAGACCGCATGTACCATCTAACTTCTGAAATAGTGAACTATTGAATTAGGATCCACCACAGTACCATTTTCCTAACTCTCGGTCGATTCCATCAACATGTTGAGGGGTAAAGAATGACAAAGGTGATTGATATTCTCTAAAATACAACATCAACTTGTTTACTCAACCCATTTCATTCTATGCTAATCGGTTATGTCATTGGTTCTACCCTAGGGATTAGGATTTGTTCTCTAATGGTTCTTCTCCTAGCATAGGTTAGGATGTTCTTATCTCTGAGTTCTGCCACCTAGTTTATTCTTTCTACTCAGAAATGATTTCAATGAAACAGAACCTCTAAGCAAATCTGCTACATACTTTATTCCTTCTACTAAGAAATGGTCACAATCTCAATTTTTTTTTGTTTCTCAATTTTTGTTTTTTTTAAGTTTAATAAATGATAAAAATCTTAACATTTCATTTATTTGTATTCACTATAAATAAAAAAGAAATTATTTTAGATTTGTTTTTAAATATAGAATTTTATAATAAAAAAATATTTATGGTTTTACAAACAATAATATACAGAAAGAATTTAAGCCATATAATTTTATGGACTTTCATATTAGCTTTTTACCTTGAACAAATTTGGAATTTAAATGTTGCTTAAAGTATAAATTTATTGTCAATATATTATTTAGTTTTTCTTTTTCTGTGTTAGAATGTTTTTCATATAATTCTGATTTAACTTTGACTTAACTTGATTTTATGTATATTTTTCATTTTTATTTTTTGTTCAATCCACATTTATCATCCCGATTTTATATTTGTTCAATGCATTTATGACATATCAATTTTAATATTTTATAACATTTTCATTATTTAAATTTGAAATGCTTATGTTTTCATATATATTTTTTCTACTAATATAGATTAAATTTAATCATATGTAAATATAACTATTGAATTACAAAATAACAATGATAAACATTAAAGTTGAAATATATTTTTTCTACTAATATAGATTAAATTTAATCATATGTAAATATAACTATTGAATTACAAAATAACAATGATAAACATTAAAGTTGAATTTAAATAAGTATGGTTAGTATTGTTCATTTTGTACACATGGTGCATGGGATTCACCTTCATATATGACACCTCAATACTCGTAGAAAAATATGATTCCAACCATTGACTTGCTAAGAGAGGAATTCAGAGTCATATTGAGAAAACAATAAAAAAAAATGAAGAAAATACTTGGAATGGAGAGACTTTTGAATAAAACTCATTTGATACTTAATGATGACCATTGAACTATATAATGGATTTTAGAGTTGTTTATTTTTTTTTTGAGTTTTTGAAAAAAACATAATATTTAATGAAAAAATAGATGGCCACTTTAAATGTTAATATGTGATATGTTAATTTTTTTCATATGTTCAAAATGATGGTGGTTATAATTTTAATGTTATGTGTAAAAACATGTAATATTATTATATTGTTCATTTACAATATTTTATAAAACTATTTTATTTTAAATCTCATATTAATTAGTATTATTTTTAAATTTTAGGTAATGGAAAACCTAGGTTCGAAATGAAAAAGGTGGAGTCGAGTGAGTAATGGCCAAGAATAAATTGGGAAGAAGTTACGAGGCTTCAACCAAATTCATGGTGGGGATAAAGAGCTACTCCTAGCCTAGAAGCCAAAAATGTCAATCATGTTTCAAACTAGGGCACTTGATTGGTAGGTTCTACCAGGTGGTAAACATTTAAACATAGAAGCCAAAAATGTCAATCATGTTTCAAACTAGGGCACTTGATTGGTAGGTTCTACCAGGTGGGTCACAACACCTTTTAAAACAAGAAGCATTCTTTGTTGTTTAATTAAGTGCAC
Source organism: Picea engelmannii (assembly GCA_009831015.1). Classification (NCBI taxonomy): domain Eukaryota; kingdom Viridiplantae; phylum Streptophyta; class Pinopsida; order Pinales; family Pinaceae; genus Picea; species Picea engelmannii. The sequence goes on from ML778614.1 coordinate 601,006, forward strand.
TGCTACATTTAAAACCCATAAAAATTAAAGTTGCGGTGTAACCATTTCAATCAAATGCAACAATATTGTTAATAGACCTACATCAAGATAGGAATTGAGTGAAATGGCATAGTGATGCGTCTAAATGTTAGCACTGGTACACTCTTAGTAAACTAGACATGATAAATAAATTAGCAATTTGATGAGGTTCACCTTCATTAGGTAACTTTAAAAACCTTGCATAAGCATTGTATAATCTTTCTCATTTTCAAAAAGATTGTTTAGATAATATAAATATAAAAGAAATATCCAAACAAGTGATCTTGGTCATGTATTTAAGTTATATGCTAAAAGATTAAAGTATTTTTTGTTTTTTTTTCCTAAACTAGAAGAAATATCAAATTGAACAATATTGTCCATACATATTTTAATTTATCTTTAATGCTTATCAATGTTATTTTATAATTCAATAGAGATATTTACATATGTTTAAATTTAATCCATATGAGTAGAAAAAATAAATGTGAAAAATAAGCATTTAAAATAATGATAAAGTTATAAAATATTGAAATTGGGATGCAAGAGGTATATTAAATAAATATGAAAATATGATTATATGAGTGGAAAGAATATATGAAAACATAAGTATCTAAATTAATGAAAAGTTATAAAATATTAAAATTGGGATGAGAAATGTGTATTGAAAAAAAAATAGAAAGGATATATATATATATATATATATATATATATATATATATATATATATATATAGGTACAAAATATATGAAAAAAATTAGAAGCAGAAAAAAGATAAAACTAAATAATACATTGAGGAAGAAAAAATTATAGTTATTGGCGATTGTGGAGTTCTCTGAAAACCCTAGTGAAAACCCCAACTCTATATCCGTTGACCCCCCCACAGACGGATCTGACACACCCAAGGTCATCGTGTTGCAAGAGTTCGGTGCCATTGATATCACAAGTTGAACCCAAAAGGGATGGGGCAACCCCCCTTTTACAGGAACGTAGTTGCAAACATCAAAGAAGGAATGTGGGCAAAGAGGCTTGCCTTTGAACAATCGCCTAACCTATGAGATCAAATCTTAGCCAACGAACATGGGTTCATTAAAGAAATGGAAGTTGAGTTGAACATGTCTCATCCAAAGGCATATCTTGGATGGGACCTATGGAAATGCATTCACCAATCAGACAAACCGCCAAGGTACACCATTAGCTCAATGATGGTTGGTGAAAAAACCCAGTTTATGAGGGAGAATGATCTCATCAGAAAGTTTTTGGGCCTATGGAATTCCGAAAGAGACCTCATGAGATGGATCAAACACTGGTGGAACCCCAAGGGAGATTACAAAGTGAATCTCAGCTCAAAGGGTTTTTTCACGATCATCCCCTATAGTTTGGAAGACAAGGAAAGTATTTTTGACAATGGGCCATACTTCTACAACTCTCCTGGGCTATTCCTCAAACTCCGTACATACCGTTTCATCCAAGAGAAAGAAGACTTCACCATGGAACCAGTATGGATTAGACTATATTCTCTACCGTAGGAATTTTGGATGGAGTAAATCCTCATGGGAATAGGGAATGCCCTGGGAAGATACATGAAATCATCTGAGGCCACAAAGCAGAGGAAATACACTTCCTACACTCGAATCTTCATTTACATGGACATATTGAAGGCTCTACAAGGATTAGTAAACCTAGAATATCATGATGAAGACCGGAATCAAAGAATGGACTATTAGCATATTCCTTTCCGCTGTGGAAAATGCCATGAGCACGGTCACCTCTATGCGATTGTCCCTTGAATTCCCAGAACCCAAAAGCAGGGGAGGGGAAGAAAAAGGATGGTTATACTACATTTACATGCAGGAAAAATAAAAACCCTAGTAAACAAAATCTAGAAAGAACTTAGAATATCCCCACCAGAAACTCCTTTGACATTCTCAGCCAACTCCCGGAGGAAGAGGAGGTAGGAAATATGCACAAAAAAGACAACCAAGACAAGGAAAATGTAAAATCCAAACATCAAATGGAACCAACCAAATAACATCATCAAGAAACAAGCCCATTATCCCAACATAATGTGGACAAGCCAGACGATGGGGGGGATACTTTACTGCAACTAGATGAACAAAATCTAAAGGATATAGATCTAGAAAAACTAGAGGAGGCCTTCAACCGAAAGGAAATGAAAACCATCCATGTATATTAAGGATATTCTTAGACCCACCCACTGATATAAAACATACCTCCCATGAAAGAAAGCATCGAGGACGTAAATGCGCACATCAACTCATTAAGGAAGTAGGGAACTACATGCTCAACTCAGGGTGGATCTAGAGACTCACGGAAGGGTATCTCTATCCACCCCACAAATCATCATGATGAATATCATAACATGGAATATAAGAGGGCTTAATGGAAGATCCAAACAAAGGGATCTTCCAGAAAACATTCGTGTAGAGAATCTGAACATTATCCTTTTACAAGAAACAAAATGTGTCAGGGATGAAGCAGATGATATATTCTGGTGCTGCTGGAGGACCTATAAATCCACTCATACAGACTCAAATTGGGTCGCGAGGGGCCTGACAATCTTTTGGAAATCGGATACAACCATCATAGAACAACCCTTTTCCACGGTGGGTTGACTTCAGAGTAATATGATATAAAAGAGGAGGGATGATTACAAATGCTCACAGGCCCCAAAGTGCTCAAGACAACGAATTGTGCATGGATAGAATAGCCACTATAAGGTTGTTGCTAGGATCACAACATTGGTTTATTGGTGGTGAATTCAACATCATCCTCACACTAGAGGAAAAGACGGGAGGTACCAAGTGACTAGACCAAGACAGTGGTAAGTTCCAATGTTAAGAACCAAAGACTGAATACAAAAGCACCACAACAGATATGCAAGAACAATATGCAAAGTCTCCTTTATTACTATCAAACCCTTGAGGTATGGAAACAACGTACAATGGATCCTATTATGGAAGGGATCCTCTTATGTTCGCTTGCCTCTTTGAGGGGGCATCCTCCTATTGAGCTACCGCTCCAAATGAAATAATTATCTTCATGTCCCATTACATTGCTTGAGCCCCTTTATATAGTGATACCATCACCTAAGAACATTCTAGAGGAGGAATCTTCTAGAAGTAGAACCTTCTAAGAAGTCCTCTTACATTTATTATATCTAACTATCCATTTATTATATCTAACTACCATAGTGTGCCTTATTTAATAATATAGTGGACCTAGTCCACCTTACATTGAATGTCCTCCACTATTATCATTATGGGCCCTCTGGGCCCCCCCACTACCTCTCTAGCTACCTTACATTTCATATCCCTTATGAAACTATTGTGCTCAATGCTTGATGTACAACCATATACCAGGCTCCCATGGATAAGTGTGGACCATAGTGCTAAAGTAGACTAGAGAACTAGGGTCCCATGGATAAGTGTGAACCATAGTGATGAAGTATACTAGAGAACGAGGGTCCCATTGAGAAATCAAATCCACCATGTTGAAGTAGTCCAACTGTCATTGTAAACCAAGGTCCCATGTCCAAGTGCTCATGTGAACTCGACACGGAAGATATCGACACCCAATAACCAACTGAAAATGATGCTCACAATACTGATACCTATCATGTGGATCCAAATAAGAATATACATCCACATAGTGGGAAAGGGTCAAAGTTGAATCTAGAAGGAACAATACCATTGTATAATATGTGGGCTGGAAATTGTTAATCATAACTAGCTCATGATGTGGGACATTGATGTTCTCTATAGAAGGTGGATTAGAGTCATCAAATAAAATATGGAAGTGGTTGTCATCCCATAAATGACAACTATCCATATATCAATCATCGTAATCGACCTCAAAATCATACCAAACATATATTTATTGATTATATTCATCCTTGAGGTATTCCATAAGAAATCTCTCATGCATTATATCTAATGAATCTTGAATACTACGAAAACTATCATTGAGGTCGTCTGTGAAGCCATCTACAAAGTCATCCAATCTGTCATTCAATGTGTCAAACAATTAGGATTTGAATGTTTTAGTAATCTCTAGAATTTATTTGAGGGTTTGACAAGAAATAGCCATATGAGCACCCAATGAAAATTTATGAACTTTGCAATCTCACCGCCATCACGAAAAAACCAAAAAAATAGAACAATAACTTACTGCAGAAAATCACGGCGTTTTCCAGAAAAACCCTGAAAAACTGGTGAATTTAAAATGCTCATAACTTCACTTCCTAGACTCTGTTTCGGCTGATGTTTTTTTGACATTGGGTGAAATTGTGAGAGGAATTCAGATATGTAATTTGTTTGGGAGAATTCGGCCTCCAGTTTCTACAAAAATAAATAAAATCTCTCTACCATCTGTGGAAAAAACTTTGAAAAATTGTAGATTGTAAAACTTCAATATCTTGACTTCCATGACTCTGTTTCGGACGATTTGTTTTTTCAAATTGGGTATTTTTCTGAGGGGAACTCATATATACAACATGTTTCTTCAAAATTTTCACATAAATATACAAAAAATATATGGAATGTAGTGACCCTCTTTTTTCTTCTCCGAAAAAAAATCTACAAAAAGTAAAAAATATTTGTCCACAATGTCTGCCAAGGAAAGTGTTATTATACCACTTGTTAAGAACCAAATACTAAATAAAAAATCACCACAACATATATACAATAACAATATGTAAAATCTCCTTTATTACTATAAAACCCTTGAGGTACGACAACACTGTACGATGGATCTTATTATGGAAGGGATCCTCTCATGTTCACTTGCCTCTTCGAGGGGGCATCCTCCTATTGAGATGCCCCTTCAAATGCAATAATTCTCTTCATGTTCAATTACATTGCTTGAGCCCCTTTATATAGTGCTACCATCACCTAAGAAAATTCTAGAGGAGGAATCTTCTAGAAGTAGAACCTTCAAAGAATTCCTCTTACATTTATTATATCTAACTATCCATTTATTATATCTAACTACCATAGTTGGCCTTATTTAATAATATAGTGGATCTAGTCCACCTTACATTGAATGGCTTCCACTATTATCACTATGGGCCCTCTGGGCCCCCCCACTACCTCTCTAGCTACCTTACATCCAAACCCACATTGAACAACTTAATTTAATAGATATAGAAACTAGAAATGGCATCTTCACCTATCCCAGCTGCAGATCTGGGAATCAAAATGTGGAAAGTAGATTATATCGTTTCTTCATCCCAAAATCACTTTTGTTGGAGGATCTGATCATCGAATCCAACATCCTCCGAAAATCAAGGTTAGATCATTGGTTGGTATCACTTTGTCTAAAAAATGGGGCAATGCCCATTCTTAAACCCTTCACATTTGAGAAGTTATAGCTCACTCACTCGGACTTTCAAAATCTCTCAACATCTTGGTGGGAAAAAGACAAAATAGATCATGTCACACACATGTATAAATTCCAACAAAGGATAAAAAAATTCAAGGCACAACTAAAGATTTGGAACAAGAATGTATTTGGAAACATTTTATAGAGGAAGCAGGAAATTGAGAAATGCTTGGAAGTAATGCAAAGGATATTTATTATAGGATAATGAACGAAAACCTTAATAATGGATGAAGATAAGCTGTGAGAAGAATGGGAAGAGAGAAAACAATAAGAGGAAATACTCTGCAGGAAGAAATCTAGAGTACAACAGCTCAAGGAAGGAGAAAATAACACCAAGTTCTTCCACATATCCATGGTGCACATAAGATACATAAACAAAATCACTCATCTAGAAGACAACCAAGGAAACCCCATCCGGGATCATGCAAGCATAACAAAGGAATTGACAAACTAGTATAAATATCTTCTAACAGATCCCATAAAAGAGAGAATTCCCTTTATTTCCAAGATCACAAGGCATATCCCCTCCCTTCTAACAAAAGAACAAAATGATGCACTTACCAGGCTAATCACTCAAGAAGAAGTGGATCAAGCAGTCAAAGAGATGCCCCCTGGAAAAGCTTCAGGTCCGGATGGCTTCACAACAGACTTCTTCCACTATTGTTGGTCGTTGATCTAGGAAGAATTATGGCAAGTAGTTGAGGAATCCAAAAATTCGGGGTAATTTCTCTCAACCTTAAATGTCACCTTCCTCACTCTCATCCCAAAGGAAGAAAGGGTTACACATTCTAAGGAATTTCGACCAATAACACTGAGCAATGTAAGCTACAAAATCTTCACCAAATTAATCCCCTTGCAACTCAAACTAGTCTTTCCATACATCATCTCCAAAGAGAAATAAAGATATGTGGAGGGACAAAAAAATCATTGACAATGTCATCCTAGCACACAAGGTCATTCACTCATTGAAATCAACGAGAACCCTAGGTATTCTCATCAAGCTCGACCTCTCTAAAGAATTTGACATAATAAGCTAGCAATACATGAGTTCCCTCCTTAAAGTCTTTAGCAATATTTCATCAACCTTCTTCTCCATCCATATCAACGGAGTTCCCTACCAACCCTTTCCTCCCTCCCATGGAATACAACAAGGGAATCCCCTCTCCCCCTTCCTTTTTATGATAATGGCAGAAGGACTGGGGTGTTACATCAAAACGTCAAAGCCTTAGTAGAGGATGGATCTCTCAAAGGCCTACCTGTCCACAACTTTCAACCATCCCCCTCTCACATTCAATTAGTGGATGACACCCTTTTTCTCAATACCCCAACTGCCTAGGAGGATAGAAAGATTAGGATCATCCTCACCGACATTGTTGAAGCTTCAAGAACTTTCTTAAACCTCAAAAAGTCACATCTCTACTTCCTCAATACCCCAATGGCAATTCAAAACCAAATATAACGACTTATGGGCATCCCCAAGAGCTCCCTTACATCAAATTATATATGTGCTCCCCTCATGGGAGCGGCTACATGTAACATTTCCTGGGACAACCTACTACTTTCCATATCTAATAAGCTCAGTAACTAGACCTTTAGATCACTTAATATTGCATCCCATCTCGTTCTTCTAAAGTTGATACTCCAAGCCCTGCTGACTTGCCTCTTCACCACTCTAGCAACCCCCCAATATGTCATTAGGGTTATCTGAAACCTCCAAGATAGCCTCCTATGGCATGGTAACCATCCGAACAAAAAATGGGTGCTGGTGGGATGGGATAAAATCTGTAGGCCGAAATCCTTAGGGGGGTTGGGCCTAAGAGATCGAGGAAAAAAAAATTGAGTAGTGGGGGTAAAATTTGGTGGCGTTGGCTCAAGCACCTCACAACACTCTCGGAAAGAATATGGAAAAGGAAATACGTGCCCAATACCATAGAGAACCTTCTAATCAGATTCAATGATCTGATCCATGGATCAAATATCTAGAACACAACTTGGAGCAATATATCACACATACAAAAGCATGTTTTCTGGCATATTGGAAATGGAGAACACTCCCTATTTTGGAAAGACTCCTGGCAGAAACAACTGCCCCTAAGATCCATAGAATATCTGAACCCCATTTATCAATAGATGCAATCAAGAGACACTCTACACGTAACGAACCTCTAGAAGGAAAACCCTTTGCAATACACCTGGTGCGGATGGAAAACTGAACCCCATGAATTACACCTACAAGTGAAAATGGACCTGTTGGCTTGGAGGGACTATGCAAATATGCGGAAAATACACATCAGGGAAGGACTAAACATCCTCAAATGGGGCCATTCCTCAACATGTAGCTTGTTAGTCAAAGAAGCATACCATCTCCATGAAAACCACCAAGGGAAACTGAAGGAGCATATATATATAAAGATATGGAATCCAAATTTATGGCCCAAAGTCTCAATTTTCCTCTGGTTAATTTCCCAAAACTACATACTCACTTGGGACAACCTTTAAAAATTAGGGTTTTTAGGCCCTTCAATAAGTCCCCTTTGTCAACAACAGGAAGATACAATCAAGGACTTACTAAACCATTTCATCCACAATGAGGCCATATACATTATGGAAGAACAAATAATGCATCGCTGCAACAAGAATTGGGCCAACATCATAAGCACCATTGAATATTCAGATTCAATCTCCTATCAAAATCCAATTCTAGACCACATCTGGCAGCTAATACTAGGCTTCAGAGTTTGAAAAATTGGGAAAGAAAAAAATAAAATAATTATTTGCTCCATTCCCTTCCCCCCCACCACTCAGACTTGACAAGGATCCTAAACATTATCTGGGAAATTATCAGAGCCGAGAACTGGAACCAAGAGGACCTCAAGTGAAATCCTATGGAATGTCACATCCTCCAGGCCTGACATCTAAATCTCAACGATGATTCGAGAAAGAATGATACTCGCAATAATAAAATCGATCGTGTTCCGAGCACATGGTCCCCTCCCCCTTGGTTATGTTAAACTAAAATTTGATGGTTCTTCAAATGGTAATACAGGGCCGATAGGTTTTGTTGTGATTCTAAGATACAGCGAGGGAAAATTCTACACTTCACAACAGGATATTTGGGACTCAATACAAAGAATGATGAAAAACTCTGGAGCCTACATAGGGGGGTTAAGTTAACAATATGTCACAACATATTCACGCTCATAGTGGAAGGGGATTCCCAGATCATCATCCAACTGATCTTAAAAATCATTTATGGTTTACACCCCTCAAAAATCTCACCTAGCTAGAGATTAGTAAGATGGGTGGAAGACTTCAAGTCCCTCCTTTAGCCCCATCGCATTCATATCCCCTCCCATGTGTAAAGAGATGCCAACAAAATTGCAGAATGTTTGGTCAATGAGTGAGTGGACTAAAAAAAAGAGCTAATCCAATGGAACACTCAAATTTCTCCACCGACCAGGCTATTAGGTCGTTCTATGGATCTCGCCTGAAGAGACTATCGTGTCCTGGATGGGGTGCCATGTAGCCCACGGTAGAACACACAACCCTCCCATGAAATCAACTATAAATATGGCCATCCGCCATCCCACACCCCATTCGTGGATGGAGGGAAACCATGAAATCTTACAGAAGAAGAGAGGACAACTCCCCCACACCAAATTAATGAAGGCCTCGATGATTAATGGAAAGAGGGGGATGTAAGTATGGGTGGCGGCATAGTGATCGTGTCCACCCCTCAGTTAACTATCCATCTTGGTCATGACATCCAACACTTCGACTCAACACTGTGTCACCGCACTCTACCCGAGAATTTGGTTTTGGCACAATCGGTTCTCTTGGTTGGTCCAGTTGGTCCTTTGCTCCCCAGGCTCCACCATGTCGAGAGAGAGAGGAAATCCTAGGCAAGGTCATGCCTGGTACAGTCATGTAGCCAGGCAGAGATGACTGCATACAACCTAGTTTGGTACTGTGTTCATTTCTTACCTAGTTTTAATTTTCAAAGTTTATTAATATTCTTAGTTTACATAAACAATTGTGTGTACAATACCATCCTCCACCTACTCTAGTTTCCAATTGGCAAGGCAAGTGGAAGATTCCCTTTTTTGGCCGAAAGCATAATAAGAGGCCTCATATTTCAGTTTCCACTAGTTTGGTGGAAAGTGACACGCGAGTGACATGTATCAATTTTGTAAAGTGACAACTCATTAATAAAAATTACCTCTTTTTATTTAAAAAAAATATATATCATACTTTAAACAACACTTTAATTCTGAATTGATTTAAGGAAGAATACTCATATGAAAGTCCATAAAATTATATATTTTTTAATTATATAATTTTCTTTTATAAAATTATATATTTAAAAAAAAATTATGTTTTTTTAGCTTGTTATCGTGAATAAAAGAAATGAAATGTTATCATCATGGTAGATTGCATGCATCTCTGGTCGCCATATCGATGGCTATTGTTGCATCCTCAAAGGTTCAGGCGAGCAGTAAGAATAACCTAACCGATGGTAGAAGAAGACCCATTAGAACACCAAAACCAATGACACAATGGATGAAAACAATGACAGAATGGATGAATTGATATATGCATGTATATAAACATAGAATAGACTCGATTGAGCTAATGAATTGATCCAATGTTTTAGAGAATCTCGGTCACCTATGTCATTCTTTTAACCCTCAAAATGTAATTGTAATAGACCGAGAGTTAGGGAAACGATAGGCTCTTGGAACCTGATTGAATAGTTCACTATCAGAGAAGATGGACACGAGGTGATGAGATCATTGTTGAACTAGGGTTGAAGAACAAATGTTGGCTTTACAACATAAGTCTTTGCACTACTATAAACCTATTGAAAGTTCCCCGCGGTGAATATCAAACTTCCTATGTATATAGAATCTCTTAAATGTGATCCTATGTAAAGAACATTTGGAATGGGAAGGTGTGAAAGGTGGATGAATAAATATTGTAATAGATATGCACATGATCTTTGCACAGATGCTAGGACTTAAATTGTACACCTGATGGGAGGGGTTGGAAGGTGGTGGTGGGTTGGATCATGAGTCGCAAACAGTAAGAGGTCTATGATATTTGCAGTGTAAGTATCTCTTCTTTACCAAAAAATTTAGCAATAAATCCACTTTGAACACTTTGGACCATCTTCTTTAAGTTTGAGAAGATGGTCTTTATAACACTTTGAACACATATTCTCCGTTTCGGAGCTTCCGAAAAATCCACACCCTTTAACGCATGTCTGAGGCTCTTCTGAATCCATCCTTTTCCTCACTTCTTCAACTCTCCTCTTCTATGTGTAATCGGGCTCTACACACGGGATATGTATTTTTCCCGTGTAATTGAAGGATGTGAGGATGTGTATAAATGCTCAATCAATGCCGATATATACACCGTGTAATTGACGTTAAGGAACAATGAAGCAAGCACGATGGTTGAGATTTTATTCAACTAACTGAATTTATTCAAAAAGCAGGTAACATTATGTGAACAATTTGATTAAATTTAATATAATTTCGCATATTCTCAATGTAAAAATATAATTAGCACAATCGCATCAACTAAAACTGGTTAAAATACTGAGTGGGCACAATTGCATATTCCTGTACAACCTGAGTGGGCCTAATGGTTAAGAACATGTGTTTCCTCTTAAGAGATCACAGTTCAAATCCAGAGATCAAACCTTTCCCACTTTTCAAAATTAATTTTGCAGAACTCCATCAAACCTTTCCCACCTTTCAAAATTAATTATGCAAAATTCCATAAAATCAAAGCTATTAAAAAAAAACATTAACTTAATTATCATTATAATTTTAGTTTCATTAAATTTTTGGATTTATATGTATTTTTATATACATTAACTTAATTATCATTATATTTGTAGTGTGATTAATTTTTTGGCTCAATATATATTTCTATATTAAAAATGGTGTTATAGGATATAGGATCTTTTAATAATAAATATTATATAGATGATCAAGATTTAATAAACATAAAATGTTCATAAAAAATAATTCTTTATCATTTTACAAGAAAATCATCCTCGAGTGTGTGCATCCTCTAGATGTTAGGGTTTAGGGTTTAGAAAGTTTTTTGAACATTCTGATTAATTATCTGGTGGCTTGGTCATGTTCTAGGCATACTACATCTTTTTGTTCATGGTTATAATCTATAATAATTATGGTACCAATGGTTTTCTTAGATACGAACTTCGACTCAACCCAAGAGATGATCCAAGATGATGTACTATGGATGGTTCAAAGTCTAGTTAGTGTGAGAGATAATGCCTAATTAATGCTACATTCTATAGTTTAGGGATTGGATTGGGTTTGCTGGAAGATGTTGAGAGATTCTCTCAACCTCTCCCTCCAAGAGTGGAATAAGTTGGATCTCACAACACTTATTTAAGTGTGATGTATCTCTTTGTAATGTGTGCAATATAATATATCATTTTGTGTATCTGTCTGCAATATCTATGCTCTCCTAATTTCTAAATTGGTATGGGTTCTGGCTTAACTCCCTCACTGGAGAGCCAGGGAGATGTGAGAGTCGATTCTTCTACAGCAGTAGGATTAGTATAGGTGTGTGTGGATCTAATGTGTGAGAAAATATTGTTGCGTGCTTTGTGTGACAGCTAACAACAAGTCGTGAGTGTCGTAGATTCATTTTGTTTGTGTGAAGAAGCCTCATAGCCTCTGCGTGGAAAGTCTACCGAGACATTGTATTTGTTGTCTGAGCACCGTAGCTAAGGAGGAGCATTGCCAGGTTGTCACTGAGGATATTCTGCTAGGAAAAGAAGCTGTGTACTAGTCGAGAAGAGCCACATGTACGGAGAATAGCATAGTCGTGATATTCATTTCCAAGACGCTTATCTTCATAATAGCAAAGTCCGACTATTTATTTTCTGTGCGGAAATTTGAAAGATAGATGGTGTTGTTTAACTTGCGTGAGGGAACTGTGGTGAACAAAAAACAAAAGATTATGATTGCTTGGAATCCACAGTAGAGGATTTGACTGCCTTTCCTGCCGCCTTTATATTCATATATATATTTATTTGTGTGTGTTTTTAGTGTGACTTAATAGTTTAGTGAGTTTGAGAGATTGTGAATTTAATGAATGTGCATTGAATATTGTACGATGACGCAGACCCCTGACCCTCGGGCCAGAATATGCTACAGGATCATTCTAAAATTCCCTTGAGCCGAAATGGCTCCTTTTGTTCTCTGCTGGAATCTCAACATTTGATCCACAGGTCCTGTTGAAATCCCACCTGTGCGAACATACACCAGGCATGAGCTTTCATCTCCTCACAACCTCTGAATATGACCGCCTCTCTTTTCCCAAAATGGAATTTCGGGTTTCAGGACTCCCTGAGTCCTGATGTCGAGAGTCTTTACCTTCTCGATTCCCCGATCTCCGAAATGCCGAAATGGCACTCAATGAAGATTAGCCCCCTGGGCCATATCTCAATCCATGTGACTTCCTACCCTGTGACCACACGCTTCTTTCGGGACTTCGGGGTTTCTAACGCCGAAATTCCCCTGTTCCCTACCTTCGGGATTCCCGAAATGCTGAATCTCGAATCTCTGAAATGCCACTCCCCGATTTTCTCCTCCAAGGATTTCCTTTCCTCGGCTTTTTGCGTTTCGTGATTTCGGAGTTTCAATTGCCAAAGTGCTCGACTCTCTATAACAAAATCCATGAATTGCTGAATTTCGAAATCCCGATACTCGGTGCGACTGCAGCCTCACGCTCCTCTATGTCACATTTCATGACTTCAGGGTTTTCATCCCCAAAATCCCGGATTCCTTGTTCTCAGGATTTTTGAAATCCCGATACCCGGTATGCCGAAAAACCCGTAACTCTGTTTCGCGGCCTGGCGCTATTCCTTCAACATTTTCGGGTTATCTCGTTTTGGGATTTCACGACCCCTGTTGCAAGATCTCTGTTCCTTCGAGTTCCTGGTATCCGAAATACCGATGTGCCGAAATGGTTGGTCTACGACTATTCCTCCAAATGCTTTTCAGAGTTTCACGTTTCGGGACTTCGCAATTCCCGCTGGACTAATTCCTTGACCCTTCGACCTCCCGGTATCCGAAATGCCAAAATACCGAATCCCAAAATGACGAAACTCCACTGATCCGATGACTCTAATCCTTTCAGGATTTTATGGGTCAAGAGCTCCGAACTCTTACCCTTAGCATTCCTGGTAACCGAAATGCTGAAATCTCCTTTCTTTCGGAGATTCTCCCAATGCTTTGATCATTACCACGTGTCCTCCTACTTGGATAGTCATGATCCTCTCAGGATTTCACTAACCGCGAAAATACACAACCTCGAAGTTCCTTACTTCCTGAAACACCGATACCTGAACTTCCAAAGCCTTACCTCCTTGCACGATCTACGGCTGAGATCTACCTCGATCCGACGGCTCCTGCTCTATCGGGACTTCATGAACTAGGAGTTCGTGATGCGACAACTCCACAATTCTTGGTCCTTCAACCTTCCGGTATCCGAAACCTCGATGGGTTTGGATAATTCAACATATCAAAGGCCTCAGCCTTTGTCCCTACTATGAAGCCTATATTCACAACTTCTGTCTACGTTCTTGAAAACACTTTCCCTCCTGAGCTTCCTCGAACTCAGAATTTTCAAAGGGTCTTCCTTTCGGCCTCTGCACCCTCTCCGCTATGGTCTGGGCATGAAATCACTCTCCCTCCTGAGCTTTATTCTCTTTGAATCCTTGAAGGATTCTTCGACCTTTGTACTCCTTGCAAGTCTCTGTCCCTCCTGGACTTTGCTTGCTCTAAACCCGTGAAAAAGATTCCCAACTACTACACTCCTTGCAAAGTCTCTTCATGCATGAAGGTGCTATTTGTCCTGAGCTTGTATGGTGCTCAAACCTCTAAGGGACTTCACCCTCTTTCCTTCTTCCTCAGATGAAGAATATGATGCCTTCTTGGTAGTATCTTTCTCAAGCAACTCCTTGTTCAGCCTGCAGGGTGTTCAACAACCCTGTGAAGGTCTTCTTCTTGACACTTCTTCGTGTTCTAGAACTCAAAAGAGTCCTTCTATGCACTATCTACACTTTCTCAATGCCCTCCTGGCAGAGCTCTATAGAATACTTAGTGATTCTATCTCCTTCTGAACTCGAACCAGAGTTCTTCTCCTCAATGCAACCCATGCATCTTCTCAATGCCCGCTTGGCAGAGATCTATATAAATCCTCAGAGATTCTGTCTTATTCCAGAACTCAAAAGAGTCCTTCTACGCACTATTTTCACTTTCTCAATGCCCTCCTGGCAGAGCTCTATAGAATCCTCAATGATGTTATCTCCTTTTGAACTTGAACCAAAGTTCTTCTCCTCAATGTAACCCATGCATCTGCTCAATGCCCACCTGGCAGAGCTCTATAGAACTCCTCAGAGATTTTGTCTTCTTCTGTGACTTCCTTTGAAAAATCCTACCTCCAAGGTATTCAACAACCTCGAAGCTTCCTTCCTGAGCGTAAACCTTTAGCTAGTGCACCCTCCTGGTACGTCCTTGCCCAAATTCCACAGAATTCAGGAGTGCATCTAGGCACTAGCTTTCATAACCCGCAGTGTTCTGTCACACCTCTTGGTATGAAGCCTCAAAGAACCCCAAACCTAAAATCAAATAACCCACAGATAGAAGAACCTATATGTTCCTGCAAATGCATACCTAACATACATCTACAACATATCATCAATACACATATGAAGACATTCATCATACACAGAATAACATGCAAGAAAAAATGTTTTTTGTATTAATGTAAAATGTCTCTTTTACAATGTGTTTGATCTCGGACTACAATAGAGACTCGGTTCTCCTCTCTTCTCTACTCTAACTCTCGCAGAGTTTTTCCTATCTCTCTTCTCTACTCAATACTAACTCAAAATAAGATCCAAGATCTTTTACATGAGGGGGCTCTTCGAGCTCTTCCCTCCAAGCTACCTACCATATTCAATTATATTGAATTCATAATTAAATGACTATCTAATCTAGATTGGATCTAGATCCCAGCCTTACAACCATTAAAGGCTACTTCTACCTAATGCATGCCCAAAGGCATGGATCTATGGCTCCATGACCTTACATACATTAATTACATTGAAATCAAATTCAAAATGTGAGAGGACTGGTGCCTCTCTCCCTTGAATGCGCGCTTTGAATGCGCTGAGTGGGCTGGCTGGCTGGCGCATGGCTGGCTTGGGAGCAATGCTCCTGCATCATATGAGAACTTGGACTTTGAATCATATTGAGTCTAGTCAACTCAATGTGTAAGAGAAAAGATTGTTAGAATTGACTACTCTAACAACTTGCAGGTGCAGAACAAAGATTGAAGATGATGGATTCAGATCTTCTGTGTGGTGTTCTTAATTTTTTTATAGGTTTACATGTTTATGTAAAATAAAGTAGGAACTCTTGTATCTTGATATAAGCTGGCAACCCCAGTTTCAAGAACAATTCTTCTTATGATTGGAATTCACCTTGTGTAATTGATTTTTGAAGACATTCTGTACCTAGACTGACTTTCTACAAACTGATGGATAACCGAAACTGAAATGTATGATAGATGGAGGTATGTCCATAGGATGATTCATTACTTGACAACTTTTCTCATGGAATCCTCGGTGAGTCAAGTTTGCCAATATTGTCTATTGTGCAAGCTCATGAATGATGGTTTGAAGAATTTACATTTTAAATGAGTTGAATGGTAAGCTTGAAGATGAGGATGAGAAAGAGCGCAGTCTCGAGGCATCATAGTGAGTGTAGAAGTTGATGAATACCATGCCAGACAAAGTGTTGTAACCTTTTTTGTTATGTAATTTGTGAAGTTTTGTAATTTAGGCATTAACATGGGGTGTTAGAGATAATGCCTAATTAATGCTACATTATAGAGTTTAGGGATTAGATTGGGTTTGCTCAAAGATGTTGAGAGATTTTCTCAACCTCTCCCTCCAAGAGTGGAATAATTTGGATCTCACAACACTTATTTAAGTGTGATGTATCTCTTTGTAATGTGTGCAATATAATTTATCATTTTGTGTATTTCTCTACAATATCTATGATCTCCTAATTTCTAAATGTTAGGATCAACCATTTAGTTCTAAATTGGATGTCGAATACAATATACATTGTTCCTCTGGTTTGTGGTTAGTCTCTTTTAATTTATGTTCTCATTACATGATTTTTGTTAATACATGTAATTATATTTCATAATTTCTAGTAAAAGAATTAGAATATCTTGTGAAGAAATCARTTGTATTATTTAGTTGTATAAGTACATTGCTTGTAGTCAAGTATTCAATTTGATCCATAATTTAATTTATGGGTGTATGGGAGTAAAAACTTTTGGTACATATCTCACTTCCATCCACCCACCATTAGTTTACATTGTCTTYGTAATGGTGGGTTCCTTCTTAGGGTAGTGACAMCTCGACCTCCATTGATAGTAGTGGTGGGTTCCTTAGTAGGGTAGTGATGGCCTCATCCTCTATTGATAGTAGYGGTGGGTTCCTTCATAGGATAGTGACAACCTCGACCTCCATTGATAGTATTGRCCTCCCTCACTATAAAGCTGTCAACATTGAKCAATAAATCTAAGCWCCATATGGTATTTTTAAGCACTACTTGGTTTTCTGTATAATTTTATTTTTATATTACATAAAATTTAAGAAACTCATTCCTCAATAACCATATTTTGATGAGATAAATTGTTAGTGACAAATAGTTTGAAATTGTGACTTATGATTTAATGTGGGTATAGGAAGATTATAAGAAAAAAGTGATTTTCATCTTCAACCTTTCTAATATCCCAAACATGAAAACATATTCCTTTCTACCCACAACATTTTTGAATTTTATCTAAGACTTTGTTTCACTATGAAATTGCACATTTTCATAATAATTTTTCACATTTACATTATATTAACATGATAAAATTTCATGAACATAATTATTTCTACATACTTAGTTTTTTTAATAAAATCAATTTTTTTTTTAAACATTTATATTTATCATCCAAATCAATATTTTTTATTAATGAATTAATATGTATCACTAAAATCCATAACCTATTATGTAATTTAGTAATTGTCACTAAACGTTTTTATTTAAAAAAAATAATTTATCATCCAAATCAATATTTTGTATTAATGAATTAATATATATCACTAAAATCCATAACATATCATATAATTTAGTAATTGTCACTAAACGTTTTAATTTTTTTTTGTTATGTATTGCATATTTAAAAAAAATATTATTATGTGTTCCATAGCTTAGTTATATCAAAAGGAATAATTAAATAGGTTACTATAGGATTTGTGGTATTTTTTTTTTATTTTTTTCATTAATTTCCTTATATTTCTTCCTTCACTCGTTAGATTTTTTTAGTTTAACTGATTTCTCACTTTCTTCTTCCATATCAAAATCTGTCACGATCTAACAGCCAAACACATTTTATTAATGGTTATTACAAATAAAAACATCTTTAATAAATAGTGCAATTAAATATGGATGGTACGATGTAAGACGACCATATTAAGAAATAAATTCCTTAAAGAAAGAAGTATAAACATTTAATTTGATTTTTTTAGTTTAACTGATTTCTCACTTTCTTCTTCCATATCAAAATCTGTCACGATCTAACAGCCAAACACATTTTATTAATGGTTATTACAAATAAAAACATCTTTAATAAATAGTGCAATTAAATATGGATGGTACGATGTAAGACGACCATATTAAGAAATAAATTCCTTAAAGAAAGAAGTATAAACATTTAATTTGTTGTTGAAAATCTTAGGTTGAACATTGAAAAGGAATTAAAATATTTAAAGTTAATATCAATAAGGAATTTGATATATTTAAAATGGATATTATAATTTTGGTATAATAGTATGAAAGTGACTTATATCTAGGGATGTAGATCAATTGGTGATGGAGCTCACCGTTAAGGAACTCATATACAAAAGGTAAGCTAATGCTCCATCTTGCATAAGCTACAATGAATAAGAAAGAAGACATAATACATATAAAATCATAACTTAACTAATTTGAATATGTTGGGAGAAATGGAGACCCAACAACCTTGTTAAGAATTAGAGTAGGGTAAAGAGATATTGAAGAACCAATAATATTTCATTTCTTATGGTAAGAAATATGAAGAATAATAATCCGTCAAAAATGTTTGTGTAGTTCAATCCCTCTATCACTAGTTCAAGATTGAACTCACAAGACCTTGTGGTCCTCCCACCAAAGAGCACACACATATAATGGTGAATATGTGGGAAATAGTGAGGGACCCTACTATCTTCAAAGAATAACAATTAGAAAAAAATGTGCATGTTGAAATCAGGAACAACAATATCTATGAAAGAATATCCAATGCAACCCATATTGTAAAACAAAAATCTTGGTCTCTTTATCCCTTGAGTGCCACTTTATAGATTCGATGTTCAATTAGTTATGTTGAGTGTGTCTTTTACATGATACATCACTCTTGTTTTTTTTTTCATTTGAGACCTATCAACATTTAGCATTAGTATTTGGAAATCCCATGTCACCTTCCTTTATTTACCTATCCTCCTATCTCTAAGAACGAGTCCCTCTCCATGCAAATTTTTATGTGGTTTCATCCATCGACTTGTTGTGGTGTGGTTGGAACTACATTATTGAGATATTATAAAAAATCAATCTAATATGTAATATTAAACATCACCAAGGTTCAATTCTTGACCAAGAATCAAACATCTCATACTATATTTCTACTCAATACATTATCATTAAAGTATATATTTAAAATAAGAATGTCGGAGGTCTCACTACAATCATCTATAGACTTGGAAAATTTAATATTCTTATAACTAGAAGATCAATAATGATGCCTATGGTACCCAAGGCTATTCTTTTGGAAAAACAATTCCACAACATGCAATCTCCTTGTTTGGTTTGATTATCCATCTATGTTCACAATTTTACTTCAAGCAACTAAAAAGATAACACTTTACACTCATTGAGATTTTCCAATAAACGTTGTTTTACAACCATAAATTTGGAATTTGTTTCCCAACGTTTTGCTTTTTTTGTTTGTAATCTTTTTGCCGGATGTGTGACATCAAAGATCATATGGTGAAAGTGTGTGATATTAAACATAACCCCAAAAGATTCAAATAATTTTTAGTCAATTCATCTTAACTATGTGGAGCTCTTTAAAACTCTAAACTGCATTGAAACATCTTTTATTTAAGTGTAGATTCCACAAATGCAACCTAGTTTAAATACAATGAGATTAAATCTCGAGGAGACATCCTAAAAAAAAAAAAACTTAAACACCAACTTAAATTTTACATGGAGAAGTCTAAACATTCTACATTTTGGATGTTTTTTCGCAAACCATCATCTGAATTTGACTATATAATTGTTGGTGAAATTGCAATTTTTCATTTCTTA
>ML778614.1:623173-684984 GCA_009831015.1 Picea engelmannii
GAAAGGATCCTAAACTTTATTCAAGAAATTATTAGATATGAGCACTATACCAAAGAGGACCTCAAGTAAAATCCCATGGAATGTCACATCCTCCAGGACTGACAACTAAATCTCACCGATGATTCGATAAATAATTATACTCGCAATAATAAAATCGGTCGTATTCCAAGCACATCGTCCCCTCTGCCCCTAGTTTTGTTAAGCTAAAATTTGATGGTTCTTCACCCCACAACTCACCATGATCAATATCATAACATGGAATATAAGAGGGATTAATGGAAGATCCAAACAAAGGACTCTTCGAGAAAACATTCTTGTAGAGAATCTGAACATTATCCTTTTACAACAAACAAAATGTGTCGGGGAATATTCTGGTGTTGCTGGAGGACCTATAACTCCTCTCATACATACTCAAATGGGGTCGTGAGGGGCCTGGAAATATTGTGGAACCCGAATAAAGCCATCAAAGCAGAACCCTTTTCCACGGTGGGCACGCTAATGGCTCACTTCAGAGTAATATGATCTAAGAAAGGAGGGATGATTACAAATTCTCACGGGCCCCAAATTTCTCAAGACACATAACTGTTCATGGGTAGAATAACCACTATAAGGGAACTCCTAGGATCACAACACTGGCTGATTGGTGGTGACTTCAACATCACCTTCACACTAGAGGAAAAGATGGGAGGTACCAAGCGGATAGACCAAGACAGTGGTAAGTTTCGAACCCTCATTGATCAACTTAATTTAATAGATATAAAAACTAGAAATGGTATCTTCACCTGGCCCAACTACAGATCTAGGAATCAACATGTGGAAAGTATATTATATTTATTCGTCATCTCAGAATCACTTTTGTTGGAGGATCTGATCATTGAATCCAACATCCTCCCAAAATTGGGCTCAGGTCATTGGCTCATATCGTTTTGCATAGAAATTGGGCCATGCCCATGCTTAAACCCTTCACATTTGTGAATTTCTCACTCACTCACCTGAACTTTCAAAATATCTCAAAATCTTGGTGGTAACAAGGCAAAATAGATCATGGCAGACACATGTATAAATTCCAACAAAGGATAAAAAACTTCAAGGCATAGCTAAAGAGTTGGAACAAGATTGTATTTGGAAACATTTTATAGAGGAAGCAGGAAATTGAGAAACACCTGGAAGTAATGCAAAAGTTATTTATTACAGAAGAAAGAACTCCAGCCTTAATAATGGAGGAAGATAAACTCCGAGCAGAATTGGAAGAGAAACAACAACAAGAGGAAATACTCTGCAGGAAGAAATCCAGAGTACAACATCTCAAGGAAGGAGAAAATAACACCAAGTTCTTCCATAGATCCATGGTGCAGAAAAGATACATAAACAAAATCACTCAACTAGAAGAAAACCAGGGAAACCCCATCCAGGATCATGCAAGCATAACAGAGGAATTGACAAACTAGTATAAATATCTTCTAATTGAGCCCATAAAAGAGAGAATGCATGTTATTCACAAGATCACAAGGAACATCCCCTCCTTGGTCACAAAAGAACAAAATGAAGAACATACCAGGCCAATTACTCAAGAGGAAGTGGATCAATTAGTTAAAGAGATTCCCCCTGGAAAATCCCCAGGTCATGATGCATTCACAACAAACTTCTTCCACTATTGTTGGTTGTTGATCTGGGAAGAAGTCTGGCAAGTAGTTGAGGAATCCACAACTTCGGGGCAATTTCTATCAACCTTCAATGCCACCTTCCTCATTCTCACCCCAAAGGAAGAAAGGGTTACGCATCCTAAGAAATTTAGACCAATAACACCCTACAATGTAATCTACAAAATCACCACCAAAGTCATCGCCATGCGAATCAAACCAGTATTTCCATACATCATATCCAAAGAGAACGAAATATATGTGGAGGGACGACAAATCATGGATAGTGTCATCCTAGCACATGAGGTCATTCACTCGTTGAAATCAAAAAGAACCCTAGGTATGCACATCAAGCTCGACCTCTCTAAATCTTTTGACATAATAATCTAGAAATACATGAGCTCCCTCCTTAAAGTCTCTAGAAATATTTCCTCAACCTTCTTCTCCATCCTTTTCAATGGAATGTCCTCCCAACCCTTTTCTCCCTCCCATGGCATAGGAGAAGGGAATCCCCTCTCCACATTCCTTTTTTTCATAATGGCAGAAGGACTGGGGCATTACATCAAAGCCTCGGTAGAGGAAGGATCTCTCAAAGGCCTACCTCTCCACAACCTCCAACCAACACCCTCCCACATTCAATTTCTAGATGACACCCTTTTGTTGAATACCACAACTTCATAGGAGGATAACAAGCTCAAGATCATCCTCACCGACTTTTTCGAATCTTTGCGAACTTTCTTAAACCTTGACAATAACATATCTACTTATTCAACACCCCAATGGAAATTCAAAACCACATCTCTCGACTTCTAGGCATCCCCAAGAGCTCCCTTCCATCCAATTATCTAGGTGTTACCCTCATGGGAGTGGCTACACGTAACATTTCATGGGACAACCTACTTCTTTCCATCTCTAATAGGCTCTGTAACTGGACCTTTAGATCACCTAATCTTGGATCCCATCTCATTCTTCTAAAGTCTATACTCCAAGCCCTGCCGACTTACCTCTTCACCACTCTAGCAACCCCCCAATATGTCATCAGAGCTATTAGGAACCTCCAACATAGCTTCCTGTGGCATGGTCACCATCTGAACAAAAAATGGACACTGGTGGGATGGGATCAAATCTGGAGGCCCAAATCGTTAGGGGGAATGGGCCTCAGAGATCCAGGAAAACACAATCAAGTAATGGGGGTAAATATTGATGGCATTAGCTCAAGCACCCCACAACACTCTGGGAAAGAATATGGAAAAGGAAATACATTCCCAATACCAGAGAGAAGATTCTAATCAGATTCAATGATCGGATCCATGGATCAAACATCTAGAACACAATTTGGAGAAATATTTCACTCATACAGAAGCATGCCTTCTGGGATATTGGAAATGGAGAACACTCCCTGTTTTGACAAGACTCCTGGCATCAACAACTTCCCCTAACCTCCATAGAATATCTCAACCCCCTCTATCAACAAATGCAATCAAGGGACACTCTACACATAAAGGACCTCTGGAAGGAAAACTCTCTCTAATACACCTATTGTAGATGGAAAATTGAACCCCATGAATTACACCTACAAGTGGAAATGGACTTACAGGCCTGGAGGGACTATGCAAATCAGCGGAAGATACACATCAGGGAAGGACCAAACATCCTCAAATGGGGCCATTCCTCAACATGTAAATTGGTAGTCAAATAAGCATACCATCTCAAGTAAAACCACCAAGGGAAACCGAAGGAGAAGATATAGAGAAAAATATGGACTCCAAATTTCTGGCTGAAAGTCTCGATTTTCCTCTGGTTAATTGCCCAAAACTACATAATCACTTGGGACAACCTTCAAAAATGAGGGTTTTCAGGCCCTTCAATATGTCCACTCTGTCAACAACAGGAAGAGACAATCAAGGACTTACTAAACCATTGCAGCCGCAGTGAAGCACAACTAATGCGTCGCTTCAACAGGAACCGAGCCAGCATCATAAGAACCATTGAAAATTCGTATTCAATCTCCTATCAAAATCTAGTTCAAGACTGGATCTGGAAGCTAATACTAGTCTTCACAGTATCAAAACTTTTAAAATAATGAAATAATATAATTATTCGCTTCATTCCCTCCCCCCCCCAGCCACTCAACCTGGGCAAGGATCCTAAATTTTATCCAGGAAATTATCAGATACAGTGAGGGAAAATTCTACACTTCACAACAGGATATTTGGGACTCAATACAAAGAATGATGCAAAACTCTGGAGCCTACATAGGGGGGTTAAGTTAACAATATGTCACAACATATTCATGCTCATAGTGGAAGGCGATTCCCAGATCATCATCCAACTGATCTTAAAAATCATTTATGGTTTACACCCCTCAAAAATCTCACCTAGCTAGAGATTAGTAAGATGGGTGGAAGACTTCAAGTCCCTCCTTTAGCCCCATCGCATTCATATCCCCTCCCATGTGTAAAGAGATGCCAACAAAATTGCAGAATGTCTGGTCAATGAGCGAGTGGACTCAAAGGAAGAGCTAATCCAATGGAACACTCAAATTTATCCATGAACCACGCTATTAGGCCGTTGCATGGATCTCGCCCGAAGAGACTATCATGTCCTGGATGGGGTGCCATGTAGCCCACGGGAGAACACACAACCCTCCCATGAAATCAACTGTAAATATGGCCATCCGCCATCCCACACCCCATTCATGGATTGAGGGCGACCATGAAATCTTACATTGGAAGGGAGGACAACTCCCCCATGCCAAATTAATGGAGGCCTCGATGATTAATGGAAAGAGGGGGATGCTAAGTACATGTGGTAGCATAGCGATCATGTCCACCCCTCAGTTAACTATCCATCTTGGCCATGACATTCAACACTTTGCCTCAGCACTATGTCACCTCACTCTACTCGAGAATTTGGTATATAAATTGATATATGCATGTATATAAACATAGAATAGACTCGATTGAGCTAATGAATTGATCCAATGTTTTAGAGAATCTCAGTCACCTATGTCATTCTTTTAACCCTCAACATGTAATTGTAATAGACCGAGAGTTAGGGAAACGATACGCTCTTGGAACCTGATTGAATAGTTCACTATCGGAGAAGATGGTACACGAGGTGATGAGATCATTGTTGAACTAGGGTTGAAGAACAAATGTTGGCTTTACAACATAAGTCTTTGCACTACTATAAACCTATTGAAAGTTCCCCGCGGTGAATATCAAACTTCCTATGTATATAGAATCTCTTAAATGTGATCCTATGGAAAGAAATTTTTGGAATGGGAAGGTGTGAAAGGTGGATGAATAAATATTGTAATAGATATGCACATGATCTTTGCACAGATGCTAGGACTTAAATTGTACACCTGATGGGAGGGGTTGGAAGGTGGTGGTGGGTCGGATCATGAGTCGCAAACAGTAAGAGGTCTATGATATTTGCAGTGTAAGTATCTCTTCTTTACCAAAAAATTTAGCAATAAATCTACTACAAAAGAGATAGATAAATATCTACAATATACTCATGTGGATCGAATAAAAAAGAGAGAAACTGTTTTATCCCTATATGTTATGTAGCTTGCTGGCTTTGACGAGGGGATTGGCCTTGGCTAGAGCCTCGCGTCCTTGAGTCTTGTAGTCGAATGAGCAGCCATGTTCCTCCGGATATCGATGGAGACTGCAATAAGTATTTCCGCAACGACACTGAAAACCTGTTAATCCAACGCGTTTTCTGCAACTAAAACATCGCGTAGGTTTAGACGGCACTGCATGGATTTCTCCAGTATCAGACTGACCACCAGCAGGCTCGACCTCGGTGGTCTGATGAATGGCAGGCGTTGCTTCTACTTTAAGTTTGAGAAGATGGTCTTTATAACACTTTGAACACATATTCTCCGTTTCGGAGTCTAGTTAGTGTTAGAGATAATGTTAGTGTTAGAGATAATGCCTAATTAATGGTTCAGAGTCTAGTTAGTGTTAGTGTTAGAGATAATGCCTAGTTAGTGTTAGTGTTAGAGATAATGCCTAGTTAGTAGAGATGGATGGTTCAGAGTCTAGTTAGTGTTAGAGATAATGCCTAATTAATGCTACATTCTAGAGTTTAGGGATTGGATTGGGTTTGCTGGAAGATGTTGAGAGATTCTCTCAACCTCTCCCTCCAAGAGTGGAATAAGTTGGATCTCACAACACTTATTTAAGTGTGATGTATCTCTTTGTAATGTGTGCAATATAATTTATCATTTTGAGTATCTGTCTGCAATATCTATGCTCTCCTAATTTCTAAACTGGTATGGGTTCTGGCTTAACTCCCTCACTGGAGAGCCAGGGGGATGTGAGAGTTGATTCTGCTATAGCAGTAGGATTAGTATAGGTGTGTGTGGATCTGATGTGTGATAAAATATTGTTGCGTGCTTTGTGTGACAGCTAACAACAAGTCGTGAGTGTCGTAGATTCATTTTGTTTGTGTGAAGAAGCCCCGTAGCCTCTGCGTGGAAAGTCTACCAAGACATTGTATTTGTTGTCTAAGCATCGTAGCTAAGGAGGAACACTGTTAGATTGTCACTGAGGATATTTTGCTAGCAAAAAAAGATGTGCACTAGTCGAGAAGAGCCACATGTCCGGAGAATAGCATAGTCATGATATTCATTTCCAAGACGCTTATCTTCAGAATAGCAAAGTCTGACTATTCATTTTCTGTGTGGAAATTTGAAAGGTAGATGACGTTGTTTAACCTGCGTGAGGGAACTATGGTGAATGAAAAACAAAAGATTATGATTGCTTGGAATCCACCATAGAAGATTTGACTGCCTTTCTTGCCACCTTTATATTGCTATATATATTTATTTGTGTGTGTTGTTAGTGTGACTTAATAGTTTAGTGAGTTTGAGAGATTGTGAATTTAATGAATGTGCATTGAATATTGTACGATGACGCAGACCCCCGACCCTTGGGCCAGAGTCCGCTACAGGATCGTTCTAAAATTCCCTTGAGCTGAAATGGCTCCTTTTGTTCCTTGTTGGAACCTCAACATTTGATGCATAGGTCTTGCTGAAACCCCACCTGTGCGAACATACACCAAGCATGAGATTTCATCTCCTCATGGCCTATGAATATGACCGCCTCTCTTTTCCCAAAATGGAATTTCGGGTTTTGGGACTCCCTGAGTCCTGATGTCGAGAGTCTCTGCCTTCTCGATTCCCCGATCTCCGAAATGCCGAAATGGCACTCAACGAGGATTATCCCCCTGGGCCATATCTCAATCCATGTGACCTCCTACCCCGTGACCACATGCTTCTTTCAGGACTTCGGGGTTTCTAACGCTGAAATGCCCCTGTTCCTTGCCTTCAGGATTCCTAAAATGCCGAATCCCAAATCTTCGAAATGCCACTCCCTGACTTTCTCTTCCAAGGATTTCCTTTCCCCGACTTTTTGCGTTTCGTGATTTCGGAGTTTTAATTGTCGAAGTGCTCGACTCTCTGTAACGGAATCCCCGAATTGCTGAGTTTCAAAATCTCGATACACGGTGAGACCACAGCCTCACTCTCCTCTATGTCGCATTTCACGACTTCGTGGTTTTCATCCCCAAAAGCCAGGATTCCTTGTTCTCAGGATTTTTGAAATCTCGATACTCGGTATGCCGAAAAACCCGTAACTCTATTTCGTGGCCCGACGTTATTCCTTCAGCATTTTCAGGTTATCTCGTTTGGGGATTTCGCAACCCCTGTTGCAAGACCTCTACTCCTTCGAGTTCTCGGTATCCGAAATATCGATGTGCCAAAATGGTTGGTCTACGGCTATTCCTCCGAATGCTTTTCAGAGTTTCGTGTTTTGGGACTTCGCGATTCCTGCTGGACTAATTCCTTGACCCTTCGACCTCCTGGTATCCGAAATGCCAAAATACTAAATCCCAAAATGATGAAACTCCACTCCTGCGGGATATCAATGGCTCTAAGCCTCCCCTAATTCGACAGCTCTGATCCTTTCGGTATTTTATGGGTCAAGAGCTTCGAACTCTTACCCATAGCATTCCCGATAACTGGAATGCTGAAATTTCCTTTCTTTCAGAGATTCTCATGATGCTTTGATCGCTGCCACGTGTCCTCCTACTTGGAGAGTCACGATCCTCTTGGGATTTCCCTGACCGTGAAAATCCACAACCTCGAATTTCCTTACTTCCCGAAACCCCAATACCTGAACTTTCGAAGCCTTACTTCCTTGCGCGATCTACGGTTGAGATATGCCTCGATCCGATGGCTCCTTCTCTATCGAGACTTCGCAAACCGGGAGTTCGCAATGAGACGACTACACAATTCTTGGTCCTTCAACCTTTCGGTATCTAAAACCTCGATGGGTTTGGATAATTCAACATATCAAAGGCCTCAGCCTTTGTCCCTACTATGAAGCCTGTATTCACAACTTTTGTCTACGTTCTTGAAAACGCTTTTCCTCCTGAGCTTCCTCGAACTCAGACCTTTCAAAGGGTCTTCCTTTAGGCCTCTACAACCTCTCGGCTATGGTCTGGGCATGAAAGCACTCTCCCTCCTGAGATTTATTATCTTTGAATCCTTGAAGGATTCTTCGACCTCTATACTCCTTGCAGGTCTCTGTCCCTCCTGGACTTTGCTTGCTCTGAACCTGTGAAAAAGATTCTTGACTCCTACACTCCTTGCAGAGTCTTTGCACGCATGAAGGTGCTATTTGTCCTGAGCTTGTCTTCTGCTTAGACATCTAAGGGACTTCACCCTTTTTCCTTCTTCCTCAGATGAAGAATATGATTCCTTCTTGGCAGTCTCTTGCTCAAGCAACTCCTTGCTAAGCCTGCAAGGTGTTCAACAAACTTGTGAAGGTCTTCTTCTTGACACTTCTTGATCCATAGGATCTTTTAATGACTATGGTTGAGTTTTAATTTTTCATGCGTTAATTATCCAATTGAGAAGCTTAATGAAAGAATGAGGAAAAGAGAGGAATTATGACATCCATATACACATATGCAGATCTGAAAGGAAATAATAGACAACAAACCATAACATGAGAAGTGATAACGGAGTTCGGCACAACGTTGCCTATGTCTCCAGGGCTTTGTCTCTGTGCGAGAGGCTTCTTTATTTATGTTCAAAAGATCAAAAGTACATCGTAGAAGTACCAATTGGCTACAAGACTGATCTGGTCATGTTCTTCCAGATCTCTAGAACCTTGCAAAGAAAATGGCACGCAAAACAGACGTCCGAAGCTCCCAGAAATGGCCCGCAAGCGTCTGCTCCTCAATAGCTTCCCTGCATAAAAATGGCTTTAGCTTGGCTTCCCTTCAGCATAACTCTGCTATGAATTTCCTCCATGGCCTCAAACATGCCTGGTTTTTATAGATATGAAGTTGGTTATCCATCCCCAACTTCCTCCCAAAATTTGGGCTCCAAAAATGTCCAATATCTCCCAAAAATGGAGAAAATGCATTATTAACAGGCTGAAATCAAATAAAAATCATAACTATAGCACAAAATCCACTTTTCATGAATAATAGGGCACAACCCCTTTTGGTGCGCGCTCCTGGTCATATGGGATCCTGCCATATGGCCATGCGTTAACCTCTCGGGCGCTAGTTGTCCTGGCTCCTGGTCCTGTGGCGCGGTCATAGGACCGTTGGTCTATGGATAGAGCTCCCCGCACATTTTTTTTGGTGGACGGGTCCTGGTCGCATGGGACCCCTCGAGAACCAAGGGCTAAGCCCTATCATAAACTCCCGTGCCATTTTAACCCCCCCACCCGCACTCCTGGTTACATGGGGTGGTCACATCATATGTCAAGTGCCGAGGGCTGGGGCTCAGCCCCAGCCCTTTCCCCGGCCGAATATCGTTACAACTCAATTCAAATAAATTGTTTAACATATAGTTATTAAGAACCACTAGTGGAGCGGGCAGTTAGCCCGGTCCTGCTAGTCCATGGCACAGAGGAGAGGTCGGGGGTTCGACCCTGGTGGAAACCATAAAATTTTACCCAAACCACGAGCCAACCACAGGGTACCACGTGGCAGCCCATGACTGGGCCACGTGGAACATCAACAACCAACCCAAAACTGCCAAGTGTTGAATGCTGACTCGTCCACATGCTTGCCACCTGTCACCGTACCTGCCCAGTCACTTCCCTGTCATCCCTACCACATGTCTTCCACGTCAGCATGTGCCACATGTCACCCTTACAGTGGTAACACGTGTCACCCTATGATTGGTCCAATTGTCTTTTGTACGCCACATCACCTGCCATGTGTCATCTCCAGGGGTTTCCACATCATCTGTACGGCCGTACGGCCTGTACAGTCAGCCTACCATGTGGCACTGTACGAACTTTACAATCATCCCCTTTTTTTGCCTGTTTGGGTTTTCGGACAGAACGCGACATCTTTCACATACGAATCATGTTTGACGAAGTAAATATATGGCCAAAATCAAGAAGACAAGACGGACGCAATGGCGCTAGTTTCGTCAGATTCTGAGTTCTTTCATTTTTGAGCCTTTTTGAGCCCTGTCAGGCTTCTGGATCCGATTCTTGATCACTTCTTCCCGTTCCAGAACTCAAAAGAGTCCTTCTATGCACTATCTGCACTTTCTCAATGCCCTCCTAGCAGAGCTCTATAGAATCCTTAGTGATTCTATCTCCTTCTGAACTCGAACCAGAGTTCTTCTCCTCAATGCAACCCATGCATCTGCTCAATGCCCGCCTGGCAGAGCTCTATAGAAATCCTCAGAGATTCTATCTTATTCCAGAACTCAAAAGAGTCCTTCTATGCACTATCTGCACTTTCTCAATGCCCTCCTAGCAGAGATCTATAGAATCCTCAGTGATTCTATCTCCTTCTAAACTCGAACCAGAGTTCTTCTCCTCAATGCAACCCATGCATCTGCTCAATGCCCACCTGGCAGAGCTCTACAAAACTCCTCAGAGATTCTATCTTCTTATGTGCTTTCCTTTCAAAAATCCTACCTCCAAGGTATTCAACAACGTCGAAGCTTCCTTCCTGAGCCTAAACCTTCAGCTAGTGCACCCTCCTGGCACGTCCTTGCCCATATTTCGCAGAATTCAGGAGTGCATCTAGGCACTAGCTTTCAGAACCCTCAGCGTTCTGTCACACCTCTTGGTAAGAAGCCTCAAAGAACCCCAAACCTAAAATCAAAGAACCCACATATAGCAGAACCTATATGTTCCTGCAAATGCATACCTAACATA
The DNA here is from genome assembly GCA_009831015.1 of Picea engelmannii. NCBI lineage: Eukaryota > Viridiplantae > Streptophyta > Pinopsida > Pinales > Pinaceae > Picea > Picea engelmannii. The sequence continues at coordinate 634,032 of ML778614.1, forward strand.
CATCTACAACATATCATCAATACACATAATAACATGCAGGAAAAACTGCTTTTTGTATTAATGTAAAATGCCTCTTTTACAATGTGTTTGATCTTGGACTGGAACAGAGTCTCGGCTCTCCTCTCTTCTCTACTCTAACTCTCATAGAGTTTTTCCTATCTCTCTTCTCTACTCAATACTAACTCAAAATAAGATCCAAGATCTTTTACATGAGGGGGCTCTTCGAGCTCTTCCCTCCAAGCTACCTACCATATTCAATTATATTGAATTCATAATTAAATGGCTATCTAATCTAGATTAGATCTAGATCCCAACCTTACAACCATTAAAGGCTACTTCTACCTAACGCATGCTCAAAGGAATGGCTCTATGGCTCCACGACCTTACATACATTAATTACATTGAAATCAAATTCAAAATGTGAGAGGATTGTCGCCTCTCTCCCTTGAATGCACGCCTTGAATGCGCTGAGTGGGCTGGCTGGCTGGCGCATGGCTGGCTTGGGAGAAATGCTCCTGCATCATACGAGAACTTGGACTTTGAATCATATTGAGTCTAGTCAACTCAATGTGTAAGAGAAAATATTGTTAGAATTGACTACTCTAACATGTTGCAGATGCAGAACAAAGATTGAAGATGATGGATTCAGATCTTCTGTGTGGTGTTCTTAAATTTTTTATAGGTTTACATGTTTATGTAAAGGAAAGTAGGAACTCTTGTATCTTGATATACACTGGCAGCCCCAGTTTCAAGAACAATTCTTCTTATGATTGGACTTCACCTTGTGTAATTGATTTTTGAAGACATTCCATATGTAGACTAACTTTCTACAAACTGATGGATAACCGAAACTGAAATGTATGATAGATGGAGGTATGTCCATAAGATGATTCATTACTTGACAACTTTTCTCATGGAATCCTCGGTGAGTCAAGTTTGTCAATATTTTCTATTGTGCAAGCTCATGAATGATGGTCTGAAGAATTTACATTTTAAATGAGTTGAATGGTAAGATTGAAGATGAGGATGAGAAAGAGTGCAATATTGAGGCATCATAGTGAGTGTAGAAGTTGATGAATACCATGCCAGAAAAAATGTTGTAACTTTTTTTGTTATGTAATTTGTGAAGTTTTGTAATGTAGGCATTAACATGGGGTGTTAGAGATAATGCCTAATTAATGCTACATTATAGAGTTTAGGGATTAGATTGGGTTTGCTTGAAGATGTTGAGAGATTTTCTCAACCTCTTCCTCCAAGAGTGGAATAATTTGGATCTCACAACACTTATTTAAGTGTGATGTATCTCTTTGTAATGTGTGCAATATAATTTATCATTTTGTGTATTTCTCTACAATATCTATGATCTCCTAATTTCTAAATGTTAGGATCAACCGTTTAGTTCTAAATTGGATGTTGAATACAATATACATTTTTCCTCTGGTTTGTGGTTAGTCTCTTTTAATTTATGTTCTCATTACATGATTTTTGTTAATACATGTAATTATATTTCATAATTTCTTGTAAAAGAATTAGAATATCTTGTGAAGAAATCAATTGTATTATTTAGTTGTATAAGTACATTGCTTGTAGTAAAGTATTCAATTTGATCCATAATTTAATTTATGGTTGTATGGGAGTAAAAACTTTTGGTACATATCTCACTTCCATCCACCCACCATTAGTTTACATTGTCTTCGTAATGGTGGGTTCCTTCTTAGGGTAGTGACACCTCGACCTCCATTGATAGTAGTGGTGGGTTCCTTAGTAGGGTAGTGATGGCCTCAGCCTCTATTGACAGTAGTGGTGGGTTCCTTCATAGGGTAGTGACAACCTCAACCTCCATTGATAGTATTGGCCTCCCTCACTATAAAGCTGTCAACATTGAGCAATAAATCTAAACACCATATGGTATTTTTAAGCACTACTTGGTTTTATGTATAATTTTATTTTTATATTACATAAAATTTAAGAAACTCATTCCGCAATAACCATATTTTCATGAGATAAATTGTTAGTGACAAATAGTTTGAAATTGTGACTTATGATTTAATGTGGGTATAGGAAGATTATAATAAAAAAGTGATTTTCATCTTCAACCTTTCTAATATCCCAAACATGAAAAAATATTCCTTTCTACCCACAACATTTTAGAATTTTATCTAAAACTTTGGTTCACTATGAAATTGCACATTTCCATAATAATTTTTCACATTTACATTATATTAATATGATAAAATTTCATGAACATAATTATTTCTACATACTTAGTTTTTTTAATAGAATCAATCTTTTTTTAAACATTTATATTTATCATCCAAATCAATATTTTGTATCAATGAATTAATATGGATCACTAAAATCCATAACCTATTATGTAATTTAGTAATTGTCACTAAACGTTTTTATTTAAAAAAAATAAATTATCCAAATCAATATTTTGTATTAATGAATTAATATATATCACTAAAATCCATAACATATCATATAATTTAGTAATTGTCACTAAACGTTTTTATTAAAAATTTTTTTTGTTGTGTATTGCATATTTAAAAAAATTATTGTTATGTGTTCCATAGGTTAGTTATATCAAAAGGAATAATAAAATAGGTTACTATAGGATTTGTGGTACAAGTACCATCAGAATAAATTTATTGTGTAGACATTTTTTTTATTTTTTTCATTAATTTCCTTATGTTTCTTCCTTCACTCGTTAGATTTTTTTAGTTTAACTGATTTCTCACTTTCTTCTTCCATATCAAAATCTGTCACGATCTAACAGCCAAACACATAGTTTAACTGATTTCTCACTTTCTTCTTCCATATCAAAATATGTCACGATCTAACAGCGAAACACATTTTTTTAATGGTTATTACAAATAAAAACATCTTTAATAAATAGTGCAATTAAATATGGATGGTACGATGTAAGAAGACCATATTAAGAAATAAATTCCTTAATGAAAGAAGTATAAACATTTAATTTGTTGTTGAAAATCATAAACATTTAATTTGTTGTTGAAAATCTTAGGTTGAACATTGAAAAGGAATTAAAATATTTCTTAACAATCAAAAGAAGTTAATATCAATATTAGAAAGGAATTTGATATATTTAAAATGGACATTATAATTTTGGTATAATATAATGAAAGTGACTTATACCTAGGGATGTAGATCAATTGGTGACGGGGCTCACGGTTAAGGAATTCATATACAAAAGGTAATCTAATGGTCTACCTTGCATAAGCTATAATGAATAAGAAAGAAGATATAATACATATAAAATCATAACTTAACTAACTTGAGTACGTTGGGAGAAATGGAGACCCAACAACCTTGTTAAGAATTAGAGTAGGGTAAAGAGAGATATTGAAGAACCAATAATATTTCATTTCTTATGGTAAGAAATATGAAGAATAATAATCCGTCAAAAATGTTTGTGTAGTTCAATCCCTCTATCACTAGTTGAAGATTGAACTCACAAGACCTTGTGGTCCTCCCACCAAAGAGCACACACATATAATGGTGAATATGTGGGAAATAGTGACGGACCCTACCATCTTCAAAGAATAACAATTAGATAAAAATGTGCATGTTGAAATCAGGAACAACAATATCTATGAAAGAATATCCAATGCAGCCCATATTGTAAAACAAAAATCTTGGTCCTCCCTTTATCCCTTGAGTGCCACTTTATAGATTCGATGTTCAATTAGTTATGTTGAGTGTGTCTTTTACGGGATACATCACTCTTGTTTTTTTTTTCATTTGAGACCTATCAACATTTAGCATTAGTATTTGGAAATCCCATGTCACCTTCCTTTATTTACCTATCCTCCTATCTCTAAGAACGAGCCCCTCTCCATGCAAAGTTTTATGTGGTTTCATCCATCGACTTGTTGTGGTGTGGTTGGAACTACATTATTAAGATATTATAAAAAATCAATGTAATATGTAATATTAAACATCACCAAGGTTCAATTCTTGACCAAAAATCAAACATCTCATACTATATTTCTACTCAATACATTATCATTTAAAGTATATATTTAAAATAAGAATGTCGGAGGTCTCACTACAATCATCTATAGACTTGGAAAATTTAATATTCTTATAACTAGAAGATCAATAATGATGCCTATGGTACCCAAGGCCATTCTTTTGGAAAAACAATTCCACAACATGCAATCTCCTTGTTTGGTTTGATTATCCATCTATGTTCACAATTTTACTTCAAGCAACTAAAAAGATAACACTTTACACTTATTGAGATTTTCCAATAAACATTGTTTTACAACCTTAAATTTGGAATTTGTTTTACAACCTTAAATTTGGAATTTGTTTCCCAACGTTTTGATTTTTATGTTTGTAATCTTTTTGCAGGATGTGTGACATCAAAGATCATATGGTGAAAGTGTGTGATATTAAACATAACCCCAAAAGCTTCAAATAAATTTTATTCAATTCATCTCAACTATGTGGAGCTCTTTAAAACTCTAAACTGCATTGAAACATCTTTTATTTAAGTGTATATTCCACAGATGCAACCTAGTTTAAATTCAATGAGATTAAATCTCGAGGAGACTTCCTTAAAAGAAAAAACTTAAACACCAACTTAAATTTTACATGGAGAAGTCTAAACATTCTACATTTTGGATGTTTTTTCGCAAACCATCATCTGAATTTGACTATATAATTGTTGGTGAAATTGCAATTTTTCATTTCTTCAGTTCAAATTTTTAATGCATAAATGGATTTAGGACAATGAAAAGCCCCTATTGGAAACAAATTATGCAATATCAACAACTGATATCTGCAATTCCAACAATTCTTCTTAATGTTTGGTTGGATTTGAGGAAAAATCGATTAGAAAAATATACCTGGAAAATCAAGATAAATAAAAGGAAAAACAAAAGAGAAGTGATAGTTATACTCATACAACCAATGAAGTAATCCTAGCATCTTATCAAGGTCAGAAGTTGTACTCTCATTCTTAGTTATGAACCTAAACTAAGATATATATATATATATATATATATATATATATCAAAATGATCATGAAATGGGGTAGGTATTACATCATGATTAAAAATATAATCAATGAGAGTGATGAGTCTACCAAATTAGATCGAGATAATGAAATATTTGGTTGATCTCAGTGTAACATCCCGTTATTGCGAGGTCATGTTATTGACTTATTCTTTGAGGAAACATGCGTGCAAGTGATCTGATTATAGTATATGGTTATCGGTTTCTCTTATGGATTCTTATGATGATGTTGATCGATTATGATTTATGTTGTTTGATATGTATGTATTGGCAGATGCTATTGACAATTTTACCCTGAGTGTGTAGGACAGTTGACAGAATGAGGATGTCGATGGCATCAGTGGACGTCCTTGGACTCCAGATTGAGTGAGGAAGTGGGTTGTATTGGTTTGAGTGTTTCATTTATGCATATGTGACATATGATCGATTATATTATGATGTTTTTTATGAATCATTAGCAGTGTTTCGTTGATGGATGCAGACTCATGATTGCTTGCTAATATAACTCACATAAGGAGTAAAGGGGCCGTGCACATAGACCAGATATTAAGGGAGAGGTGTTGAAGCATACTAGCAATCCTGCCATGGCTTAAATTGTAGGTGAATGATTACCTAGTTCGAGAGGTCCGCAATGACGTGAGGGAAGACTATGACAATTTCTCACAAATATTTCTAAGGGGCACGTAATAAGTGGGGGTCCTTATTCCTTAGAATCCCTTAGCCTCTAACAAGGTCACTTGAATGGAGTGTTGACTCCAAGGGTTGGAAAACTATCAAAACTAGTCAAAGACGAGTTGCACCCTTGGAGCACAGAGTGCGTTTTGAAAGACACATCGTGTAATAATAAATTGAATCAAAGGTGAGTGACACCCTTTGAGGATGGAGTGTGTCTTGAAGGGAACATCGCATAAATACAATTTGAGTCAATGAAGCTAGCTGGCCTAGAAAAACCTGAGCGAATAATTAACCATGTAAAATCTTGAGCACTACCGGATTAATCAATCAATTAATTAATTAAGGATTAAATTTATTAATCATAGTCCCTATCAGAGTCTAATTATTTTCAATCAAAAATTTAATTAAGACTAATCTACATTAGTAAAAAGATTAAAAACTAAATTTATAAATGAAAATAAAAGACATCAAGTTAAGAAATAAAGGAAAATAAAATAAATTTAAAGATTGATTTAATACACATATGTGCAAGTAATTACCAAATTGGAATTTAAGATAAGAATGGAATAAATCTAAAGGAATGGGTAAGCATAAAAATGAATCTAGAGTTAGTTAACACTAGTCTAACTAGGAGTAGATTCTTATTTTAACTCAACTCAATTGGGTAAATGGTGACAAGTGTAAGGGGGAGGTAATTCTAAATTATTTTAATTAAAAAGAAAATTAATTGTGCAATTGGGAATGAGTTATGGGAACATTCTATAAAACAAATGGTTGAGATGAGCAAGGGATCACACTTGTCCTCAGTAAAGTTATGTTGTAGAATTTTTTACTGGTTTATGAGCAAGGGATCACACTTGTCTTGAGTAAAGTTATGTTATAGATTTTTTTACTGGTTTTTACTTGTGAGAGTTGGGTTACCCAGCTTGAGATAGAGTGATGGCTCTACCTTGCGAGCCGAACTTTGAGGTAGAAGAGTTTGGTTGTGTGTGCATGGATTGGGATTTGTAATTGTAATAATCTCGAATTGTATATATATTCAGTTTAGAATTTTTTCGTCAATCTCTGATAGAAATTGGCACGCCTCATTTAAAATATTTAATGATTGATAATAGATGTTATGTATGTATAGAGATTGCGAATTTCAGTGGTTGATGTCATTAGCATGCTTTTACAAACTTTAAATTCAGATGGATGTAATATGGATGTTAGAATGTGTATTGTGATCTTTCCTTTATCGATATCTCATCTAGTTATTCGGTGTAAGAATTAAAACTGTTATTGATCTGCGTATTGTTAAAATCGAAAGCTCTGAACCCTTATTTTTATTATCATTCTATTGGAGAGGGAATCTCATCGGGCCTCGTGATTTAATTTCTGGTGGAAAGACAGAACTCTGACCAGTGACTTGACTTTACATTAAAAAGTCGTATTGGATTACTAGTTTCTGTACAGATTCGAGTGCTTGGTGATTGCAAGGAATTTTCTTTGGAAGCTTATTTTGCTATTGGTTATTCCAGTTTGTTTTTAATGCTGGAGAATTTCCTTTGTAAAGGAAAACAAAACCCCGAACTCCTTGCTCGATATTTGTCTACGATTGGGAAATTCGGAATTTGTTTACGATTGGGAAATTCTGAATTTCTCTGTAATGGCTGACCCTCCCTTGAATAACCCAGTTTTTAACTTAGAAATGCTTTGCTCCCTTTTCGTAATCTGCGAAATTCCTTAGCTGTGGCATTCAACTCGTGGAAGTTTTGGATCATCCTTTAATTTCCGTCGTCTACTCGGGCAAATCCCCAAGCTCGACGTTTTAGAAGAAGGCGGATTGGTTGTCATCTTGGGCGCTTTTCCTTCAAAGTCCTCATGAACGAATTTTGCTCATTGTGATTAGCATCCCTCATCGTCGCGGAGGATCAATAAATTAATATTCCTAGGCACCATTACCTCTCACTTAGACGTGATCAGAACATGGACTTCGGTTTAACGTCATGACAATTGGTTGTGCTAATAGTTTCAAACTCTATCACTCACCTTAGTTTAAAAACACCTTAGTTTAAAAATAAACATTAAAGGAGAAAATCCGAAATGCAACTAAGGAGAACCTCAAAATATCTCTATAGCATAAACGCTCTCCATTTAGATATGTTTACCCGGAAATATAATAATATGGGCCTGAGACGCAGCAGCCTCTTTCTTATTGAGATCTCCCCGTATTACTAGCAGAAGCTTTCCACAACTCTTTTGGTGAAAAACTGGTAAAACTAATATTGAAGTTTTACTTTTGTTCCCTAAAAGCTAGTTGCTTTTAGGTGGTGCGCTCATAGGTTATCTTTTACATTAATTTTTATAATTATCTGCATCTTAGATCTTGAACTATTTCCAGTAATTTTATATGTAAAAGTTACTCCTACATAACATTTAGACCAGATGCAACGATATAACATTTAGACCAGATGCAACGATATAACTAATATGGGTTACATAAAATGTCTTGTTAAGTATTTTAGGATTTAAATTTTAAAAGGTTAGCCATCCTCCCTTAAATGTAAGTGTATGGCCCCTTTGGAGAAGGAATCAACCCAGGTTAATTACAACTTCATATTAATTCGTCACCCAAATCTTTTAGCACACTAAACTTCTTTTGTACAATTAAAGATTTTAGTCTTGCTTCCAGAGGTACTCTTATACCATTTTAACTTGGGTATTATGATTGAAATTGAATCCTCAAAGCTTAATAATTCTTGACTTAATTTTTTTTAATTTCTTTAAAGGTATAGATAGCATTCACACTAAAACCTTACTCGATTTAAAACTCCTTTAGATAGATTTATCCTTACTCTTCCATATAGAAGGAATAAACAAATTTATGTTATGGTATTAATGTATATGTTTAAGCATCATATTTTGGGATGGAAGAATGGAATAAAATTGATGTCAATGTATGATTGTTTTAGAAATTAGTTTACCTTGCACCATGAATTTATTGTGATGTATGATTGTTTTGTGATTAGATTACTTGTGCTAGGAAGATATAATCGATGATTACTTTTGCACCGTGGAATCAAAATTGAGGATCACTTTTGCACCATGAAAATAAACTTGATAATTACTCTTGCATCATAAAATAAGTTGATAATAACCGTTGGGTCAAGAAATTAATGTTGATATATGACTGTTTAGTATATAGATTTCTCTTGCATCGTTAATTATGTTGATGTATGATTGTTTAAAAATTAGTTACTCTTGTATCATTAAATACAATTGATGTATGATCGTTTTAATAGTTAGATTCTCTTGCGCCATTAAAATATTATTGATGTTGGTTGATTTAGTAAATGTATTACTCTTGTGCCATGATTACTTGATAAGTGAGGTTGATCGGTGATCTAAATTGGTTTCGTCTTGATTGTAATAGTGGGATTTAGACACCTCCTTTTTCCTGAGAACAATCAGCATCCCTGAGACATTAAGTGGTCAAAATCAATCAGATGAATCTTGGACTTGAGCATTGATTATGTGTCATGGAGTTCCTAACCTTGCAGGGTAGGTTGGTCAGGTATATCTTTATGTTCAGTGACATGGTTGATAATTTTTGTATTTTCTTCATTTGATTGTGTGGTGTTGAATTGGGTCACTCTTTATGTTTGTGCATGGATTTGCGTCACTATTAATTATCTTATGTGTCGAATATGTCATTATATTATGATTATGAGAAATTTGTGATGTTGTTAATTATGTCTTGACGATCTTAATTTTCCCAATGCAATTAAAAATAATAATTATACCCTTTTATTCATTATTCATTGTCGTAACCAGAGGGGTCCTTACACTCAGTCTTATCTTAGCCAGTGATGAATCTACCAAATTCGTCGAGATGATTAAATATTCAACAAATCCCACTCTTTTTTTACAAAGTGATGTGTCTATAGGCCATGTCTTCAACATTACCATTTCAGAACCTTTTGAATAAGAGGGAATTCGACTCCAATCATGATCCCTCCATGTTCAAGAATGTTTTCTGTTGATTGGAATAATATTTTTGAGCCTCTCCCTTATTATTCTACACCCTTAAAAATAAGATTTAAATTTAATTCAATAAAAAATTACAAATGTATACTAGATGAGAGAGAATATGCAAGAATTTTATCACCCTGAGATTGGAAAGATTTGGGTTCTCCCAATATTGTTTCAGCTTCCCCACTTTCGTATCATTTTAGGTGGGAATATTTTCCTATTCAATAGGGTAGTTATGAAAGGGCCATTAGAATCAAATATGCTTCTTGGGAATGATCATGTATATTTTATGAATGATATGGTGTCAATGCTCTTTTGAGTGATGCATTTTCCTCACCATAGAAGAATTTTCACTATTGATCAGATTGCATCTGAAAATCACCATCATAATTGAACTTTAGCTCAAGCTACCCCTTTGTATGTTCCTAGTATTTAAGTGGACCCTACCTGACATTGGGTGAATTGTGTAGCATCATATCCTCAATGTTAAATTGCTTCTAAGAATGACCCTTTGCATTCACATTTGCATTTACGGTACAAGGTCTCAAAAATTGATCAAATGATTTATCCTCAATGTTAAACTCTTTCTTCCCCTTATTGGCCCAAGTGACTATGATTTTCCTCTTGAGTCTGATCTCATAGTTTGTGGGTATTCATGCCCTATTACTTGTAAGTGTTCGCTCGTAGACTTTTCCATCTCTTTCTAGAATCTCCATTATTATATGGAATATGTTCAATTAATTTCACCCATATTGGCCATCAATCCTCCTAGTTCACATGATTTCTTGGATGTTGAATTGACTTTAGATGAGGTTGTTCACAAAGTTGTGACTATGAATTGTAGAACGAGGGAATACATGCATCATACATTGTTATTCCTTCCCAAAATGGGGAATTTATATGTTTACTTCCAAATAAATACTTGGCCTAATCCTAGAAATGGGATCCCCGTGAATAATTACTATCGAGAAACCACAAGGTAATGCTTTGCTTTGTACAATATTATGTTTTTAATGTTTGTTGTTTTTTATTTTTATATTCTAGAGAAGAAGTTGTTATTTAAGGTTCATATATTGGAATTATTAACTTCGAGAGGAGTGTTGTTAGTCATATATGTTTGTGTGTGTGTGTGTGTGTGTGTGAAGTTGGAGACATTTTATTTAGTGTTTTACATCACTTGGGACAAGTATGATCCATTCTCAGAGATAATGATATTGAAACTATCATATAGGTTAGGATTTCTCTCCTTGCATTGTGCATTATCAGTTTCTTGTTTCATTTTTCCTTAAGATCGACCACACTAAGTTTCAACAATAATCCTTCTTTGTTGTTTTAAAAGGTGTTGTATCCCATGTGGTAGATCATATCAATCATGGGTTCCCTAGTTAGAATCATGTTTGTCATTTTTGGCTTCCATGTAGAAAATTTTCATAGGCTCGGAGTCCCTTTTTAGCCTAACCATGAATTTGGTTTAAGACTAATGACTTCTTCCCAATTTATTCTGGGCCATTACCCACTAGACACCCCTTTTTTCATTTGAAGTTGTACTAATGAATCACATACCACTTCTTGCACTTTTGAGCCTAGGTTTTCCATCAACTAAATTTTTTAAATAATACTAAATAATGTGATATTTAAGATAAAATAATTTTATAAAATATTATAAATTAACAATATCGTAATATTGCATATTTTTATTTATAAAATTTGAATTTAAAATACTAAAAAATGGAATTTTAACATGATATAAAATGGAATTTTAGCATGATATAAAATATATGATATAACTTCGAGAGGCGTGTTGTTAGTCATATATGTGTGTGTGTGTGTGTGTGTGTGTGTGTGTGTGTGTGTGTGTGTGTACATGTGAATTTGGAGACATTTTATATAGTGTTTTACATCACTTGGGTCGAGTGTGATCCCTTATAAAAGATAATGATCTTGAAACTAGCATATATGTTAGGATTTCACGCCTTGCATTGTGCACTATCAATTTCTTGTTTCATTTTTCCTTAATATCGACCACGCTAAGTTTCAATAAGAATATTTCTTTGTTGTTTTAAAAGGTGTTGTAACCCACGTGGTAGAAAGAACACGAGGGTCCATACACATTTGGTTTTTCAATTCACATTCTTAAAGGTCAAGGGCATCAAATCGTGGAGGAGAAGCGTTGTTTATCATAGACATTGAGTAGTGAATCTTGTTTTTTGTGGATAAACAGTCACTTGCATTGTATATGGAGAAACAAAGAGGGCACAACATTCTGTAATCGTCAGGGTTCTCTCCTGTTTGGTATTTGAAATCGTTGCGATACTGCATGAGTAGAGGGCACGACGAGGAAGCGAAAGAGCTACGCAATCCAGGTGAGATCAAAATGATCCATTTCTTCTCAGAGCGGCGACGAGGTCATGGTCTGGTTTTGGTGGAGGGGGTGGTATAATTTTTTGATTAGAAGGCGAGATGATGTGGTCCACTCCTGTATAAATCCATGAAGACTAACGAGACCTTGTGTTGTTGAAAGGCACGCTGATCTATTAATATGGCAAGAACTTAGAGTGGAAAATTAGAAATCGATAAGTTCAATGGAAAGAACAGTTTTGATATCTGGAAGGCCAAGATGCATAATTTTCTCGTGAAACAAGACGTGGTGAAGCCGTATTTTTGGAAAACAAAAGAAACTCGTGACCATTTCATATGAAGAGAGGGAAGAGATCGATGCAAGAGAACTAAGTTCCATACCTCTTTGTTTGGTCGATGATGTTGTGTTCAACATTGCTACGGAGAAGACAACAGTCGATTTGTGGACTAAGTTGGAAAGCTTGTATATGAAAAAATATTTGACGAACATGATCTTCCTAAAAAGACAATTGTACAGTTTGCGCATGAAGGAAGGTACAAAAATAGCTGATCATTTAAATACTTTTAATACTCTTTTAGTCCAGTTGACTAGCATGGGAGTTAAATTAGAATATGAAGACAAGGCGATTACATTGTTGTGTTCTTTGCCCGAGTCATGGGATCACTTTGTTACCTCTATTAATTTCAGTTCAACATAAAGTATTGAGTTTGATGTTATTGTTGGAGATTTATTGTCTGATGAAACAAGGAATAAATCTAATTTAGAAACCTCTACATATGAGGTGATGGTGGTCAGAGGAAGACCTAGAAGAAAGATGACATGTTCAGAGGGATTTCTCTCGATCAAAGTCGAAGGGAAAGAAGAGAAATATTAAGTGTTGGTTTTGTGGCAAATCTGGAAACCTGAAGAAGGATTGTTGGAAGTGGCAACAAGCCTCCAAATAAGACCCTCCAAAAGAAATGAAGGAAGCAAATGCAACTGAAATAGGTTCAACAACAAGTTCAGTTATGGTTGATGAACTTTTAACAATTGGTATGGTTTCATGTTATGATCAACAATGGTTATTAGATTCTGGTGCTCCAAATCACATGTGTCTCCATAGACACTGGTTTATTAGTTACCAATCTATAGATGATGGAATTTTTTGTATGGGAAATTATGTATCATGTAAAGTTGTGGGAATTGGTAGCATTCGAATTAAGATGTCTATTGGATCTATTAAGATACTAACTGATGTGAGACATGTACCTGAGATAATAAAGAACCTAATCTCTTTGGGAGTCTTAGATATTGGAGGATATAAAAGTACTATTCAAGGTGGATTTATGAAGGTCTACAAATGATTCCTACTAGTTATGAAAGCGAAGAAGGTTGGAAACATGTTTTTGTTAGAAGGAAGAACTGATTCACATCATGCGACAACTGTATTCGAGAATGACAGTGATTATGTTTGACTCTGGAATCAATGGTTGGGCCATATGAGCGAAAGAGGATTGAAGGTATTATCTGATCGCAAGTTACTTCCTAGTTTAAAGTCTTTAAAGTTAGATAACTGCAAGCACTGTATTTATGGAAAGAAGAATAGGTAGATATTTAAAACTAGAAGACACGCCAGTGAGGGAAGCCTTGATTATATCCATTCTGATGTTTGGGGGCCATCCCCTACTATTTCATATGGAGGATCATCATACTTTGTAACTATTATAGATGATTTCTCTAGGAAGGTGTGGATCTATATGTTGAAAATAAAGGATGATTTCTTTGTTGTTTACAAGCAGTTTAGAGCTTTAGTGGAAACGAGCATTGGTAGGTCCATTAAATGTTTAAGAACTTATAATGTTGGTGAATTTACATCAATGGAATTTGAGAACTATTGCAACGAGTTTGGGATTGATAGGAATAAAACCGCTTCTTATACTCCTAAAAAAAATGAATTTGTTGAATGCATGAACATGACTCTTCTAGAGAGAGCAAGGAATATGCTTAGTAATGCCAACTTGTAGCAGGAACTATGGGCAGAAGAAATAACTACAACTTTTTATCTGGTGAATAGATCACTATCAACAACAATAGAGTGCAATAATTATGAAGATGTATGGATAGGTCACCCTTGTAATTATTCTAATCTTAAATTTTTTGGTTGTGAAGCCTATGCTCTAATTCCGGAACATCAACGTTCTAAACTAGATCCAAAATAAAAATGGCTCATTTTTGTTGGATATGGTGATGGTATTAAGAGGTATAGGTTGTGGGATCTTACTGCCTACAAGATGACCATTAACATAGATGTAATACTTGATGAATCATCTCTCATCAAATTAGATGTATATGTTCACATGAAACATGTGAAAGTACCAAAATATCAACAGATTCGGTTTAAAACCCATTCAACTACAGATGAAAGTGAACATGAACAAGTTTTTGAAGATGTTCATGAAGAGGTTCCTGCAGAGGAAAACATGGTTGGTGATGAAAATCAATAGATTTTCGATGAGCCACAAACTTCCCTAAGGAGGTTTACATGGGTCATAATTCCTCCAATAAGGTATGATGATTTTGTTTCATCGGTTTCTTTAAGTACTAATGATGATGAACCTTCGTTCTATGAGGAAGTTGTGGAGGGTTCTAATAGTGAAAAATGGAAAGAAGCAATGAAGGATGAAATGAATGATTTAGTGAAGAATGCTACATGGGACCTGGTAGAACTTCAAAAATAGAAGAAAATTGTAGGTTGCAAGTGGGTCTACAAGATGAAGAAGGGTGTTTATGATAAGGTACAAAGGTACAAAGAAAGGATGGTTACAAAAGGATATTCTCAGAAAGAAGGTATTGACTTTCATGATTTTTTTTACCAGTTTTTAAAATCATTTCAATTCAAAGTATGTTAGCATTGGTTGCATTACCTGATTTGGAGTTGGAGCAACTAGTTGTTAAGACTGCTTTCTTACATGGAGATTTGGATGAGGAGATTTACATGGAACAACCTGAAGGGTTCATTCAGAATTGCAACAAGAAATTTGTTTGCAGGCTCAAGAAATCATTGTATGGTTTGAGGCAGTCGCCCAGACAATGGTACAATAAATTTGACTCTTTCATGATGAGCCAGAATCATACAAGGAGTGAGTGTGATCATTGTGTTTACTTTAAGAAATTGAGTAATAGCATATTCATTATCTTAGTGTTGTATGTTGACAATATGCTTTTAGCAAGATAAAGCATAACTGAGATCAACAGGTTAAAGGCTCAAATGGCTAGGACATTTTATATGAAAGATCTAATATCACCAAAGTAGATTTTGGGCATGGAGGAATGGTAAGCTTTGGTTCTCACAACAAAAGTAGGTCAAGAAAATACTTTTGAGGTTTGGTAGGAACAATGTGAAACTAGTTTATGTACCTTTCACTTCCCATTTTAATCTTTCTTCAAGTTTATGTTCTAGTACAAAAGAAGAAAATAAATATATGTTTCAAATATCGTATGCTAATGTAGTAGGAAGTTTAATGTATGCGATGCTTAATACAAGACCAGAAACTTCACATGCAGTTGGCGTTGTCAACACATATATGGAAAATCCAGGTAAAAAGCACTGGGCAACAATGAAATGGGTGCTTCAGTATCTGAGGGGCACAACTAATTACTGTACCACCTATAACGGTGGTTGTGAGTTAGTTTGTGGATATGTTGATTTTGATCTTGCAGGTGATCTTGACAAAATGAGGTCAACTTCAGGATATGTCTTTACTCTTGCAGGTGGAGCTATTAGTTGGATGTCAAATCTATATAACATTGTTTCTTTATCCACTACAGAAGCATGATACATAGCTGCTTCACATGCTTGCAAAGAGGCGGTTTGGTTAAAAGGTTTGTTTGGTGAGTTTGGAAGCATGCAAGACAAAGTAAAGCTACTTTGTGATAGTCAGTGCTATGGAGTTTCTCTGGAAAAAGTTCATACAAAAGAGAACTGCGCAGACATGTTCACAAAACCAATACTTTTAGAGAAGCTACGAAGGTGTTTGACTTCTCTTGGCTTGCAGAAAAGGTGATGAACAAAAGAAAGAGCAAGGTATGTATCAGGTTAATTGTTGTCAAGGTGGAGATTGTTGGAATTTGGTGACAACAAATTCCTCCAAGAATTGTTCAGGGTTGGTTGTAATTAATGAGACCAAGCTAGAATATGGATATGAGTGCATTCAATAGTCAGTTTCTTATGTAACTATTTATAATTTCTATAAATTCATGTATGCCTGTAGAGACTATAAGTGAGATGAGTGGAGTGAGCATGTTGTCACTCTTCATGCTATGAACAATAATAAAACCAATACCTCTGCTTGGTGGACGTAACCCAACGATTAATCCCGTGTTTTATGTCATTCATATGTTTGATCTGTTTATGTAATGTTTCTACTGCATATTAGTTTTAGATTTGGTGGTTGCAGGGTTAACAGTTTGAAACTGTCTCAACACTCCGATATTTCTATACTTAGCGTACCCCAACAAGTACACCCTTGCATAAATCCAAAGGTAGTGGGGGACAGTCTGCAAGAACAACAAACATGGTCCTGAAGAAAGGCTGTGGAATTTTTGGAAGTTCCGGAAGTGTTATAAAGACCATCTTCTCAAAATGTTATAAAGACCATCTTCTCAAACTTAAAGTAAAGGCAACGGCTGCAATCAATGGTCAGACAGGAAATTGCTTCGTGGACGAATTCGTTCATGGTTTAGGATTCGCAGAGGTGTCAATGGAGCCAAGGATCTGCTCTCTTTATTGGTTGAAACAATGCTCTAGGTCCCGATTTTCCGGTGCCTATAAGATGACTGGGTTTACCTGAACCGACGGGATATCAAAAGACGGTGTGAAACCTTAATCGAGTGGGAAGAGAAACAACTTAGAGGTGGATGAAGGGAGTTTGCAGGTAGACCTTGGTATGCCCCGAACATGGCCAAACCGGTTGATAATTAGTCAAAACACTGAAAGAACATGCTAAACCCTAACTTGCGTGTGCGTAGAGGAAGACAACACTTGAATTTTTCATTTTTTTTCTTACTATTATTTAGTTTATTAAATCTTTGCAATCTAATTAATATTTATTGTTAAAAAATCTTATATTTTAGAGTTTCATTTCTAATATAGGGATGTTTATCTATATAATTATCCTTTAACTTGCTAAATAGCATGAAGCAGCTAAGTTAAATAATCATCAATGGCACATACATTTAAATAATAATACATATATTAGGCTTATTTGTTAAGTAATCAAAGTGCCTAAGTTTAATAACACACTCTCACTAAAATGAAAAGATGTGAGTGTGTAGTGTATATGTAGGTGGTAGACATTTTTTCACCCAAATCAACCACATGCATTCATTTAAGGCATACCTTCATTCCGCTGCCTTCTTAAAATGGGACAGTGAAAAATACACATAGCATGTAGTGGGGATATCAATATCCACCCAAATGATGGCCATGCATATTGGCATCCATGCTCCATCCTCCCACGACTCTCTTGTTGTCTAATTCTCTTGTTGTCTAGATGGACATCAACATAATCCATCACGATCCATCCGAGCTTCTAACAACCCCTCCAATTAGGTGTACAATTCAACTCCTATGCAAACATCATCTTCTTATCTACTCCCATATTTCTTCATCCACCTATTGCACCTTCCTCGCATTAGCATTCCAAATGTACTCGCCCTAGTGGTACATTTAAGAAGGTCTATATTGATCACGAGTTCTATATTCACCACTGAAAGAACATTTGGTAGGTTTCGTATTTAATTACAGTGGTGTAAAGACTTGTGTTGAAAGCCAAAATTCCTTCTTCAACCCTAGTCCAAGAGTGATCTCAAGACCTCATGTACCATCTCTCTTCTCAAATAGTGAACTATTCAATAGGGATCCAACACGGTACCATTTTCCTAACTCTCGGTTGATTCCATCAACATGTTGAGGGGTAAAGAATGACAAAGGTGATTGATATTCTCTAAAATACAACATCAACTAGTTTTTTCAACCCATTCCATTCTACGTAGTTTATTCCTTCCACTAAGAAATGATCACAATCTCAATTTTTTTTGTTTTTTAAGTTTAATAAATCTTAAAAATCTTAATATTTTTAATAACATTTCATTTATTTGTATTCACTATCACAAGTTAAAATAAAAAGAAATTATTATGTATTTGTATTTTAATATAAAATTTATTGTTTTTATTATTAAAATATATCAAAAGAATTTAAGTCATATAATTTTATGGATTTTCATATTAGTATTCTACATTGACCAAATTTGGAATTTAAGTGTTGTTTAAAGTATAAATTTGTTGTCAATATATTATTTAGTTTTTCTTTTTTGTGTTTAGAATGTTTTTCATATAATTTTGACTTAACTTATTTTATGTACATTTTTCTTTTTTATTTCTTTTCAATCCACATTTGTCATCACAATTTTACATTTGTTCAATGCATCTCAGGCATACTAGTTTTAATATTTTATAACTTTTTCATTATTTGAATATGAAATGTTTATGTTTTCAATCTTTTTTTTTATTCATATGGATTAAATTTAATCATATGTAAATATAGTTATTAAATTACAAAATAACAATGATAAACTGAATTGAAATAGGTATAGTTAGTATTGTTCATTTTGTACACATGTTGCATGGGATTCACCCTCATATATGACACCTCAACTCTTGCAAATAAATATGATTCCAACCATTGGCTTGCTAAGAAAGGAATTTAGACTCATATTGAAAAAACAATAAAAAATAATGCAAGAAAAGAGTAAAAAAAATACTTGGAATGGAGAGACTTGCGAATAAAACTCATTTGATACTTAATGATAACCATGAAACTATATAATGGATTTTTGAGTTGTTTATATATATATATATTTTTGGTTTTTTTTGAAAATAACATAATATTTAAAGAAAAAAAGAAAAAATAGATGGCCACTTTAAGTGTTAATATCTGATATGTTAATTTTTTATATGTTCAAAAGTATGGTGGTTGTAATTTTAATGTTATATGTAAAAACATGAAATATTATTATATTGTTCATTTATAATATTTTATAAAATTATTTTATTTTAAATCTCATATTATTTAGTATTATGTTTAAATTTTAGTTGATGGAAAACTTAGGTTTGAAATGAAAAATGGGGAGTCGAGTGGGTAATGGTCAAGAATAAATTGGGAAGAAGTTCTTCAACCAAAGTCATGGTGGGGATAAAAAGTGACTCCTAGCTTATAAACATTTAAACATAGAAACCAAAAATGTCAATCATGTTTTAAACTAGGGAACCCGTGATCGATAGGTTCTACCAAGTGGGTCACAACACCTTTTTAAACCAAAATCATTCTTTGTTTTTTAATTAAGTGTGCAACTACATTTAAAACCCATACAATTTTAAGTTGTGGTGCAACCATTTCAATCAAATGAAGCAATATTGTTAATAGACCTACACCAAGATAGAAATTGATTGAAATGACACAGCGAGGTGTCTCGTTGCATGCTTCGTTCCCAGTGGTCTATTATTCACAACGCATGAGTAAAAAAAAATTAGTGCTCCAAAAAAATGTTAGCACTGGTACACTCCTAGTAACACATCGCACCACTTAAGTTGCAATAAAATAATTTAACATAATGGTAGACATAGGTCAAAGAAACCCACTGGTATTTTAAAGAACATGTCAAACCCATGACTTGTAGACAAGAAATGCACTACACCATACAATACAAAATCTTAGTTAAAGAAAAAAAATCAAAACAATATCGATAAACCGTGCATAAGCATAGTATAATCTCCAAGTAACTTTAAAAACCGTGCATAAGCATAGTATAATCTCCACCATTTTCAAAAATATTGTTTGGATAATATAAATATAAAATAAATATCCAAACAAGTGATCTTGGTAAACAATACATCTTGGTCATGTATTTAAGCTATATACTAAAAGATTAAAGTATCTTATGTTCTCTTTTTTCCCTTAAATTAGAAGAAATATCAAATTGAACAATATTATACACACATATTTTAATTTAGATTTAATGCTTATCAATGCTACTTTCTAATTCAATAGAGATATTTACATATGTTTAAAGTTAATCTAGAAAAAATAAATGTGAAAACAAGCATTTAAAATAATGATAAAGTTATAAAATATTGAAATTGGGATGCAAGAGGTGTATTAAACAAATATGAAAATATGACTATATGAGTGGAAAGAAGATGTGAAAACATAAGTATTTAAATTAATTAAAAATTATAAATATTAAAATTGGGATGAGAAATGTGTATTGAACAAAAATAGAAAGGATATATATATATATATATATATATTTAAGATGGGTAAAAAATATATCAAAAGCAATAGAAGAAGAAAAAAGATAAAACTAAATAATACATTGAGGAAGAAAAAAGTACAGTGATTGGCGATTGTGGAGCTCTGTGAAAACCCTATTGAAAATCCCATCTCTGTATCCACCGACCCGCCACAGACGAATCCACCATACCCGAGGTCATCGTGTTGCACGAGCTCGACACCACTGATCTAACAATATGAACCCAAAAGGGGGGTAGGGGGGACCCCTCTTACAGGAATGTAGTCGAAAAGAACAAGGAAGGATTCCAGTGCGGGGGGGACCCCTCTTACAAGAATGTAGTCGAAAAGAACAGAGAAGGATTCTAGGTGAAGAGGCTTGCCTTTGAACCACTGATCCGTTGGATCTTTTAATGACTTATGGTTGAGTTTTAATTTTGCATGCATTAATTAACCATTTGAGAAACTTAATGAAAGAATGAGGAAAGAAGAGGAATTATAACAACCATATACACATATGCAGATCTGAAATGAAATAATAGACAACAAACCATAACATGTAGATTGATAACAAAGTTCGGCACAACTTCGCCTACGTCTCCAGGCCTTTTTCTCTGTGGGGGAGGCTTCTTTATTTCTGTTCAAAAGATCAAAAGTACATCGCTGCAATGCCAAATGGCTACAAGACTGATCTGGTCATGTTCTTCCAGATCTCTAGAACCATGCAAAGAAAACGGCACGCAAAACGGACGTCCGGAGCTCCTAGAAATGGTCTGACAACATCTCCTCCTCAAAATCTTCTCTGCCTCAAAATGGCTTTGGCTTGACTTCTCCTCAGCATTATTATGCTCCGAATGCCCTCAAAGATGTCCCCTGGCCTCAAATAGGCCTTGGTTATATAGCTGGGAAAGTTGGTTTCTCTCCTCCAATTTCCTCCCAAAAATTAGGCTACAAAACTACCCAATAACTCCCAAAAATGGAGAAAATACATTAAAAATGGCTTAATTATAGTTAAAAACCAAAAACTTGGTTATAAAACCACTTTATAACTAATATAAGGGAATAAGCCCCCAAACCCTGGCGTGCGCCCCTCTGGAACGGTCATATACTTTTAATAAGGCCAAGCGCTAGCCCAAAGGGTTAAGCGCTGGCCCCAAACTGCGTCAACACCCGGTCGTATGGCATATAATAAAACCGTGACTTAAATACAAACCCCCCACGCCATTTATCAGAGGGTATCGTCACATGTCAACACAATGGAACTGCAGATCGGGGCTAAGCCGCGGCCCGACCCCCCCGCCAACGGTCACATACACTGAAGTTAAATACAATTAAATACAAATATTTTACAACGTACAATGTATAACCCGTCGATCGGTCAGAATTTGTGAAGACATAGCCGGTGGGGGAGGTCCACGATTCGAACCTGGTGGACTATGCAAATTTTTGAACACAACCAATTCAACCAATACCTGGGTGCCACGTGGCAGTCCGTGATTGGGCCACGTGGCACCCAATCACTTGCCAATTAAATGCCACGTGTCAGCAAATGATTCGACCACATTCTTGCCACCTGTCGACCGTACTGCCACATCAACCTTGCCACATCAGCCCTTCCGTACGACTCTGTCACCTTCCACGTCATCCATGCCACGTGTCACCCTTCCAGTGGTGACATGTGTCACCTCCGGATAGGTCCATCCATACGCCAAAATGTCCAAATCTGCCTGCCACATGTCACTACCCGACGCTGCCACATCACCTGTATGGACCTACCACGTGTCGTCTGTACGTACCTGCTACGTCAGCGTACGGACATGCCACGTCAGCGTCTGTACGGACTGTACGGACTGCAGAGTCAGCAATTTTTTTGCTTGTTTGACTTTTCAGACAGAATGTGATATCTTCTCCATACGGAGCCCGTTTGACAAAGTAAATATACCACCGGAATTAGGAAGACGAGACGGGCGCAATGGCATTGGTTTCGTCGGATTCTGAGCACTTTCATTTTTGAGCAGTTTTCAAGCCCTGTCAGGCTTCTGGATCTGATTTCGGATCACACCTCCCCACAATAAGACCTTTTGGTCCCCAAAAGGTTACTGACCAATCAACAATCTCAGGATAGGCCACCCGTCTTGCTCTCTGTCTCTAAACTCTGTCATGTGCACCTGTCTCATCAAGATCAACTGTAACACAATCATGACAACTGACAGTATATTGTTAGCCATTTGAACCCTGTTACATCTTACTGAAGCCACCATCATCCATGTAGAAAACATTGCTAATGATAGTATCAAGAAGACGACTGCAAATGAGCTGATATACTTTAGATATCTGCACAACATGAGCTTATCTTGAAGCAACTTATGATTGATTTTCCATTCAACAACCATATTTTGTTCTTTCTTAAGATCAATTACTTCATTTGAAACAATTATTGGTTTGTCACATGCTTGCACTGCATTCGTTAATTGTTCCCTTGTTTGAAGTGTTTTATTTGCTTTAACACGATGAGTATGAACCACATAATCATGACCTGCTTTAGTGAATTGATATTGATTCTTTGTCCTGTAGAAGATTGCCTTACAATCAAATAAGTATGGACTACCTAAGATCATTCCACATCCTCTTAACGACAAAACATCACAAGTTACTTCATCCACATACTTAGATGAAATTGCAAACTTGATTGTGCACTGTTTTGTTATGTGCATTTGATGATGATTGCTCATCCATTTAAGTGTGTAAGGCTTATGATGAGTTTTTGTTTTTAATCCCAATTTCTTAACCAATTCTTCTGAGATTAAATTAGATTGAGATCCACTGTCGATTAATGTGTCTATCTTAGGTTGTCGCATGATTACCCTTATATGAAACAACTTGCTTCTACAATCAATATCTTCACCATTCTTACATGTCATACCAACCAATGAAATCTTTGACTCATCACCTGAATCCGATCCCAAGTCTATGGGTTTTGATGTCGTTGCCACTATTTGCATTCCCTTCTTTTCTTTGAACCACTTTGGCCTCTTCTCAGGATGCAACTGCCAACATCTGTCCTCATCATGCCCCTCTTTCTTGCAATGCTTGCAAGAGGGCTTGCCTTCCTTCTTTGACACTGCATTTGCATTATTGCCATTGCCATGCCTTTTCCTCTTGTCCTCTTTCCTCGAAGACGATGATTCCCCTGACATACCTGTTTTCCCTGTTTCAATATATGTAGCTTGAACATAAACCTCATCAAGGTTAGTGGGTCCAAACATGAAAACAGTGTTTCTAATATGCACAGGCAAACCTCCTATATACTTCATAAGGGTTTCTTGTGTTTGCAAAGGAATGTCTAACATTAATTCCATCTTTCTAAATCCATCGGTGTATTCCTACACTGTTTGTCCTTTCCTTATTTTTAAAGATTGCCATTCTATTATTGCTTTTTCTTTATAACCCAAAGGATAGAATTGTTTCCTAAGTGCAGAAATGAAATCCTTCCATGATGGAAATACATTACCCACATTTTGTGTTCCTTTTTGCAGCCTGCTTTGCCACCAGATAAGCGTTGTACCTGCAAGTCTCAAAGATGCCAACTTGATTTGTGTGGCCTCATCCTTGATCTGTTGCACACTGCAGTATACCTCCATCTGCTTGATCCAGTTATCAATTTTTTCTGCATTTACTTCACCATCATATATGGGCAACTCAAATTTTACATCAAGTTTTAACAATGGCATTTCATGTTTATTCTTATGAACATTTTTCTTTCCACTAGATTTAGAACTTGAACTTGAAGAAGAAGGAGAAGAAGGAGGTGTTGATGGAGGTGAAGGAGGAATATACGGATGGTCCTCTTCCTCTTCACTTTTTTTCTTTGAAGAATCACCCAAAACTGGCCGCTTTTGTTCTAAGTAATCTTCGTACAAAACTTGCACCATCTCTGACATAGCAAGGAATGTGTTCCAGAACTCTTTCTCATCTTGAGAAATCCCTTCTTTCAATGCCATGTTCTCGCTGTGAGAAGCTCTTTTTCTCAATCCAATTAATGGATTCTCTTCAACAAGCTCGCCTTCACCACACTGTAGCTTTTCCCTAGTTAACATGCAAAACTCAAATCCAAACGTCAACTAGCTCTGATACCACTTGATCCGTTGGATCTTTTAATGACTTATGGTTGAGTTTTAATTTTGCATGCATTAATTAACCATTTGAGAAACCTAATGAAAGAATGAGGAAAGAAGAGGAATTATAACAACCATATACACATATGCATATCTGAAATGAAATAATAGATAGCAAACCATAACACGCAGATTGATAACGGAGTTCGGCACAACTTTGCCTACGTCTCCGGGCCTTTTTCTCTATGGGGGAGGCTTCTTTATTTCTGCTCAAAAGCTCAAAAGTACATTTCTGCAATGCCAAATGGATACAAGACTGATCTAGTCATGTTCTTTCAGATCTCTAGAACCATGCAAAGAAAATGGCATGCAAAACGGACGTCCGGAGATCCTAGAAATGGTCCGACAACGTCTCCTCCTCAAAAGCTTCTCTGCCTCAAAATGGCTTTGGCTTGAATTCTCCTCAGCATTATTCTTCTCTGAATGCCCTCAAATCTGTCCCCTGGCCTCAAATAGGCCTTGGTTATATAGCTAGGAAAGTTGGTTTCTCTCCTCCAACTTCCTCCCAAAAATTAGGCTCCAAAACTACCCAATAACTCCCAAAAATGGAGAAAATACATTAAAAATGTCTTAATTATAGTTAAAAACCAAAAAATTGGTTATAAAATCACTTTATAACTAATATATGGGCCTAATCCCCCAAACCCTGGCGCGCGCCCCTCTGGAACGGTCATATGATTTTAATAAGGCCAAGCGCTAGCCCAAAGGGCTAAGCGCTGGCCCCAAACTGCGTCAACACCTGGTCGTATGGCATATAATAAAACTGTGACTTAAACACAAACCCCCACGCCATTTCGCGAAGGGTATGGTCACATGTCAACACAATGGAACTGCGGGTCGGGGCTAAGCCCCGGCCCGACCCCCCCGCCAACGGTCACATACACTAAAGTTAAATACAATTAAATACAAATATTTTGCAACGTACAATGTATAACCCGTCGGTCGGTCGAAATTTGTGAAGGCGTAGCCGGTGGGGGAGGTCCACGGTTCGAACCCGGTGGACTATGCGAATTTTTGAATACAACCAATTCAAACAATACCTCGGTGCCATGTGGCAACCCGTGATTGGGCCACGTGGCACCCAATCACTTGCCAATTAAATGCCACGTGTCAGCAAATGATTCGACCACATGCTTGCCACCTGTCGACCGTACTGCCACATAAAAATTGCCACATCATCCCTATCGTATGGATCTTTCACCTTCCACGTCATCCGTGCCACGTGTCACCCTTCCAGTGGTGACACATGTCACCTCCGGATAGGTCCATCCGTACGCCAAAATGTCCAAATCTACCTGCCATGTGTCACTACCCGAGGCTGCCACGTCACCTGTATGGACATGCCATGTTTCATCTGTATGGACCTGCTACGTCAGCGTACGAACATGCCACGTCAGCGTCCGTATGGACTGTACGGACTGCATAGTCAACAATTTTTTTACCTGTTTGACTTTTCGGATAGAATGCGATATCTTCTCCATACGGAGCCCGTTTGACAAAGTAAATATACCACCGGAATCAGGAATATGAGACGGACGTAATGGAATTGGTTTCGTCGGATTCTGAGCACTTTCATTTTTGAGCATTTTTCAAGCCCTGTCAGGCTTCTGGATCCGATTTCGGATCAACCACCACCTCACCTGGGAGATCAAATATTAGACAAGGAGCATGGGTTCAATAAATAAATGGAATTTGAGCTAAGAATGTCTCATCCAAAGGAATATCGTGGATGTGAACGAGGGAAATGAATTCCTGAATCAGACAAACCACCAAGGTACACCATTAGCTCAACGAGGGTTGGTGAAAAAACCTAGTTCATGAGGGAGCATGCTCTCATTGGAAATTGTTTGGGCCTATAAATTTCCAAAAGAGACCTAATGCGATGGATCAAACATTGGTGGAACCCAAAGGGATTTTACGAAGTGCAGCTGAGCTCAAAGGGTTTTTTCATGATCATCCTCTATATTTTGGAAGACAAGGAAAAGATTTTCGACAATGGGGCATACTTTTACAACTCTACTGGGATATTCCTCAGGTTCCAGACAGACCATTTCATCCCCAAAAAATAAGACTTCACCATGGCATTGGTATGGATAAGAATATATTCTCTACCATAGGAATTTTGGTTGGAGGAAATCCTCATAGGAATAGGGAACACCGTGGTAAGATACCTGAAATCATCTGAGGCCACAAAGCAGAGGAAATTAACTTCCTATGCTTGAATCTGTGTTTACATGGACATATCGAAGGTTGTATGAGGCTGAGTAACCCTAGAATATCATGATGAAGATTAGAATTAAACAATGGACTATGAGCATATGCCTTTCCGTTGTATAAAATGCCACGAGCATGGTCACCTCTTCCACGATTGTCCCTTGAATTCCCAGAACCAAAAAGTAGGGGAGGGGAAGAAAAAGGATGGTTATACTATAGTTACATGTAGGGAAAAAAAAACCTAGTAAACAAAATAAAAAAAGACTTAGAATATCCCCACCATAAAATCCTTTGACATTATCAATCAACTCCCGGAGGAAGAGGGTGTAGGAAATCTGTACAAAAAGAAAACCACGACAAAGAAAAGGGAAAATCTAAAAATCAAATGGAACTAACCAAATAGAATCATGAAGAAATAAGCCCAGTAGCCCAGCAGAATGTGGACAAGCCATAGGATGGGGGGGATACTTAAATGTAACTAGATGAACAAGATCTGGAGGATATAGATGTAGAAAATTTGGAGGAGGCCTTCAACCGAAAGGAAATGAAAATCATCCCAGTAGATTAGGGATCTCCTTATACCCACCCACTGAGCTCAAATGTACCTCTCGTGAAAGTAGGCATCGAGGCCGCAAATCCACACATCAACTCATTAAGGAAGTAGGGAACTACATCCTCAACTCAGGGTGGATCTAGAGACTCACAGAAGGGTATCTCTAACCACCCCACAAATAACCATGATGAAGATCATAACATGGAATATAAGAGGGATTAATCAAAGATCCAAACAAAGGACTTTTCGAGAAAACATTTGTGTAGAGAATCTGAACATTCTCCTTTTACAGGAAACAAAATGTGTCGGGGATGAAATTGAGGATATATTCTGGTGTTGTTGGAGGAATTATAACTCCACTCATACAGAGTCAAATGGGGTCACGAAGGGCCTGAAAATCATGTGGAACCCCGATACAACCATCATCGACCAACCCTTTTCCACGATGGGCATGCTTATGGATCACTTCATAGTAATATGATCTAAAAAAGGAGGGATGATTACAAATCCTCATGGGCCCCAAAGTTATCAAGACAGAGAATTGTTCATGGGTAGAATATCCACTATAAGGGCACTACTAGGATCACAACATTAGTTGATTGGTGGTGACTTCAACATCATCCTCACACTAGAGGAAAAGATAGGAGGTACCAAGTTGCTAGACCAAGACAGTGATAAGTTACAAACCCTCATTGATCAACTTGATTTAATAGATATAGAAAATATAAATGTTATTTTCACCTGGCCCAACCACAGTTCTAGGAATCAACATGTGGAAAGTATATTATATCGTTTCCTCATCTCAGAATCACTTTTTTTGGAGGATCCGATCATCGAATCCAACATCCTGCCAAAATCGGGCGCTGATCATTGCCTGATATCGCATTGTCTAAAAATTGGGGCCATGCCCATGCTTAAACCCTTCATATTTGAGAATTTTTGGATCACTCACCCAGACTTTAAAATTCTCTCTAAATATTGGTGGGAAGAAGCCAAAATAGATCATGGCACACAAATGTATAAATTCCAACAAAGGATAAAAAAATTCAAGGCACGGCTAAAGAGTTGGAACAAGAATGTATTTGGAAACATTTTATAGAGGATTTAGGAAATTGAGAAACGCCCGGAAGCAATGCAAAAGGTCTTTATTACATGAGAAAGAATGAGAACCTTAATAATGGAGGAAAAGAAGCTTTGAGTAGAACTGGAAGATCGAAAAAAACAAGAGGAAATACTCTACAGGAAGAAATCTAATGTACAACATCTCAAGGAAGGAGAAAAGAACACCAAGTTCTTCCACATATAAATGGTGCAAAGAAGATACATAAACAAAATCACTCAACAAGAATACAACCATGGAAACCCCATCCGAGATCATGCAAGAATAACAGAGGAATTGACAAACTAGTAAAAAGATCTTCTTACTGAGCCCATAAAAAAGAGAATGCCCTCTATTCGCAAGATCACAAGGCACATCCTCTCCCTTGTCATAAAAGAATAAAACGAAGCACTTACCAAGACAATTACTCAAGAGGAAGTGGATCAAGCAATCAAAGAGATTCCCCCTAGAAAATCCCCAGGTCTGTATGGCTTCACAATAGACTTCTTCCACTATTGTTGGTCATTGATCTGAGAAAAAGTCTAGCAAGTATTTGTCGAATCCATAACTTCAAGGCAATTTCTCTCAGCCTTCAATTCCACCTTCCTCACTCTCATTCGAAAGGAAGAAAGGGTTATGCGTACTAGGCAATTTTGACCAATAAAACTTTGCAATGTAATCTACAAAATCATCACCAAAGTCATCCCCCTACGACTCAAACCAGTCTTTCCATACATCATCTCCAAAGAGAAATCAAGATATGTGTAGGGACAAAAAATAATGGATAGTTTCATCCTAGCACATGAGCTCATTCACTCGTTGAAATCAATGAGAAATCCAGGTATGCTCATCAAACTCGACCTCTCTAAATATTTTGACATAATAAGCTAGCAATACATGATCTCCCTCCTTAAAGTCTTTAGCAATACTTCCTCAACCTTCTTCTCCATCCTTGTCAATGGAGTTCCCTCCCAACCCTTTTCTCCCTCCCATGGAATATGACAAGGGATTCCTCTCTTCCCCTTCCTTATTGTCATAATGGCGGAAGGATTGGGCCGTTTCATCAAAGCCTCAGTAGAGGATGGATATCTCAAAGGCCTACCTCTCCAAAACCTCCATCCAATCTCCTCCCACATTCAATTTGTAGATGACACCCTTTTCCTGAATACCCCAACTTCTCAGGAGGCTAACAAGCTCAAGATTATCCTCAATAACTTTGTCAAAGCTTCAGGAATTTTATTAATGATCAACAAGTCACATATCTACTTCATCAATACCCCACTGGTAATTCAAAACCGCATATCCTGACTTTTGGACATCCCCAAGAGCTCCCTTCCATCCAATTATCTAGGTGTTCACCTCACGGGAATGGATATAGGTAACATTTCATGGGACAAACTACCACTTTCCATCTCTAATAGGCTCAGTAACTAGACCTTTAGATCACTTAATCTTGTAGCATGTCTGGCTCTTCTAAATTCTATAATCCACTTACCTCTTCACCACTCTAGCATCCCCCCAATCTGTCATCAGGGCTATCAGAAACCTTCAACATAGCTTCATGTGGCATGGTCACCATCCGAACAAAAAGTGGGCACTCATGGGATGGGATAAAATATGGAGGCCCAAATCCTTAGGGGTACTGGGACTCAAAGTTCCAGAAAAACACAATCACGTAATGGGGGTAAAATTTGGTGGCGCTAGCTCAAGCGCCCCACAACACTCTAGGAAAGAACATGGAAAAGGAAATACGTTCCCAATACCAGAGAGAAGCTTCTAATCAGATTCAATGATCAGATCCATGGATCAAATATCTAGAACACAACTTGGAGCAATATCTCACTCATAGAGAAGCATGCTTTCTGGGATATTTGAAATGGAGAACACTCCCTGTTTTGGAAAGACTCTTGGCAACAACAAATTCCCCTAAACTTCATAGAATATCTCAACCCCCTCTATCAAAAAATGAAATCAAGGGACACTCTACACGTAAAGGACCTTTGGAGGGAAAACTCTCTGCCATACACCTGGTGTAGATGGAAAATTGAACCCCATGAGTTACACCTACAAGTGGAAATGGACCTGTAGGCATGGAGAGACTATGAAAATCAATGTAAAATACACATCAAAGAAGGATTAAACATCCTCAAATGGGGCCATTCCTGAACAGGTAACTTGGCAGTCAAAGAATCATACCATCTCCACGAAAACTACCAAGGGAATCTGAAGGAGCAGATATAGAGCAAAATATGGAATCCAAATTTATGGCTGAAATTCTTGATTTTCCTCTAGTTATTTGCCCAAAACTACATACTCACTTGGGACAACCTTCAAAATCGAGGGTTTTTAGGCCCTTCAATATGTCCCCTTTGTCAACAATCGGAAGATACAATCAAGGAATTACTAAACCATTGCAGTCACAGTGAGTCCATCTAGGTTATGGAAGCACAACTAATGTGTCGCTCCAACAGGAAATGGGCCAACATCATAAGCACCATTAAAAATTTGGATTCAATCTGCTATCAAAATCTAATTCTAGACTGCATTTGGCAGTTAATACTAGGCTTCATAGTCTGGAAAATTTGGAAAGAATGAAATAAAAGAATTATTCACTCCATTCCCTCCCCCCCCACCCAAACTAGGCAAGGATCCTAAAATTTATCTGAGAATTTATCAGAGCCGAGCACTAGACCCAAGAGGACCTCAAGTGAAATGCTATGGAATATCACATCCTCAAGGACTGACAACTAAATCTCATCGATGATTCGAGAAAAAATGATACTCAAAATAATAAAATTGGTCGTATTCTGATCACATGGTCCCCTCTCCCCCTGGTTTTGTTATACTAAACTTTGATGGTTCTTGAAATGGTAATCCGGGGCCGACAGGTTTTGGTGCGATTCTAAGGGACAGCGAGGGGAAAATTCTACACTTCACAGCACGATATTTGGGACTCAATACAAACAATGTTGTAGATCTCTGGAGCATACTTAGGGGGGTTAAGGTAGCAATATGTCACAACATCTTCCAACTCATAATGGCATGGGATTCCGAGATCATCATCCAACTCATCTTAAAAACCATTGATGGTTCACACCCCTCAAAATTCTCACCTAATTGGATATTACTAGGACTGCTTGAAGACTTCAAGTCCCTCCTTGAGCTCCATCTCATTCATACCCCCTCCCATGTGAAAATAGATGCCAAAAAAATTGCATAATGTCTAGCCAACGAGCGAGCAGACTCAAAGGAAGAACTAATCCAATGGAACGCTCAAATGTATCGACCGACCATGCTATTGGGAAATTGTATGGATCTGTCCCAAAGAGACTATCATGCCACAGATGGAGTGCCATGTAGCCCATGGGAGAACACACAACCATCCCATGAAATCAACCATGGATATGGCCAGCCACCATCCCACACCCCATTCGTGAATGGAGGGTGATCATAAAATCTTGCAAAGGAAGGGAGGAAAACTCCCCTGCATCAAATTAAGTGAGGCCTCGATGATTAATGGCAAGATGGTGATGTTGACTATGGGTGGTAGCATAACGATCATGTCTGCCCCTCAATTAACTATCCATCTTGGTCATGACATTCAACACTTTTCCTCAACACTCTGTCACCTCACTCTGCCCGAGAATTTTGTTTTGGCACAGTTGGTTCTCTTGGTTTTGGTCCAGTTGGTCCTACGCCCCCCAGGCTCGACCATGTCGAGAGAGAGAGTAAATCTGAGGTGAGGTCCTTCCTCGTATAGTCGTGTAGCCAAGCAAAGATGCCTACATAATTTGGAGAGAGATCTGTCAATTTCCTAGACTCAATGAATTGCATGGCCACATACTCCTCCAATGGCCTTCATGGACGAGGAATCATGGAGGAACCAATTCAAGTTCCACTAGAATCCCTCTGGTACATTGCCCGAGATGACTACTTGCGCCCAAACACTAATGTGGATATTACAGGTACAGAGGCAGCCATGGATGGCACCACTTGCATTGTTCAGGAGGAATTCCTCCACACGGTTACAGATACACACATTCGCCCCAACACCAGTGGGGATGATAAAGGAACAATGACGACCATGGAGGGTGCCACTTGCATTATGCACGAGGAGTTCCCCAACGTTGCACCTCCACTGCTAAACACAATAGAGGAATTCAACCAGAATCCACCCACCCTCTTTAGCATGGAGAAAGGAGCTTATTTTTGACATTCGAGGTCATATTGAAGACCAACTCCATCGAGACACCCTCATTAGCAGCCGCATTGACATGTTGTTCGATTCCTTTTCAAATGCACGAACCAAGCAAAGGTTCCTCACCTACACGCATCCTTTCTTGATCCAGCCCAACGATGGCATCTTTCATAGTGGTGCTCCAGATGGCAGGTTCCATGGTTCTCAGAACCCCTCTAATGTCTAAATCTGCATAGTCATTTGAGCATCACTAGCAAGGTGATGGATTGTTTTGTCTTGTCAACCTAGTCTGGTACTCTGTTCATTTCTTGCCTAGTTTTAATTTTGAGACTTTATTAATATTCTTAGTTTACACAGACAGTTATGTCTACAATACCATCCTCCACCTACTCTGGTTTCCAATTGGCACAGAAAGTGGTGGATAACCTTTTATTGACCAAAAGAATAATAGAAGGCCACTTGTTTCGGTTTCCACTAGTGGTAGACCACTAACATGTATCAAATTTTGTACAATGACAACTCATTAATAGAAATTACCTCTTTTTATTTATAAAAAAGAAAAAATCATACTTTTAAAATTCTAAATTAGTTTAAAGAAGAATACTCATATAAGAGTCCATAAAATTATATATTTTTTAATTATATGATTTTCTTTTATAAAAATAAATATTTAAAAAATATTTATGTTTTTTTTTAACTTGTTATCGTGAATAAAAGAAAACGAAATGCTATCATCGTGGCAGATTGTATGCATCTGTGGTCGCCATATCCATGGCTTTTGCTGCATCCTCAAAGCTTCGAGTGAGCAGTAAGAATAACCTAACCGATGTTAGAAGAAGACCCATTAGAGCACCAAAACCAATGACATAATGGATGAACTGATATATGCATCTATATAAACATAGAATGGACTGGATTGAGCTAATGAATTGATCCAATGTTTTAGAAAATCTCAGTCACCTATGTCATTCTTTTAACCCTCAACATGCAATTGTAATAGACCGAGAGTTAGGGAAACGATACGCTCTTGGATCATGATTGAATAGTTCACTATAGGAGAAGATGGGACATGAGGTGATGAGATCATTGTTGGACTAGGGTTGAAGAACCACTACTATAAACCTATTGAATGTTCTCCGCCGTGAATATCAAACTTCATATGTATATAGAACCTCTTAAATGTGACTCTATGGAAAGAATATTTGGAATGCTAATGCTGGGAAGGGAAGGTGTGAAAGGTGGATGAAAAAATATTGTAATAGATATGCACATGATCTTTGCACAGATGCTAGGACTTGAATTGTACACCTGATGGGAGGGGTTGGAAGGTAGCGGTGGGTTGGATTATGTTGATGGTCATCGAGACAATAAGACAGTGATGATAAGATGAAGCGTCGATGTGACTATGATCGGATTTTATCACAATTTTAAATCTTAAAAATTTAGAATTAAAGTGCACAAATAAAATTTTTAATATACAACAGCGGGATGAGTCGCAAACATTAAGAGCTCTATGATATTTGCATTGTAAGTATCTCTTCTTTACCAAAAAATTTAGCAATAAATCTACTACAAAAGAGATAGATTAATATCTACAATATAATCATGTGGATCTAATAAAAAAGAGAGAAACTGTTTTATCCCTATATGTTGTCTAGCTTGCTGGCTTTGACGAGGGGATTGGCCTTGGTTAGAGCCTCGCGTCCTTGAGTCTTGTAGTCGAATGAGCAACCATGTTCCTCCGGATATCGATGGAGACCGCAATAAATATTTCCGCAAGGACACTGAAAACCTGTTAAGCCAATGCATTTTCTGCAACTAAAACATCGCGTAGGTATAGACAGCTCTGCATGGATTTCTCCAGTATCAGACTGACCACCAGCAGGCTCGACCTCGGTGGTAGTGTTCTGATGAATGGCAGGCGTTGCTTCTACTTTAAGTTTGAGAAGATGGTCTTTATAACACTTTGAACACATATTCTCCGTTTCGGAGCTTCTGAAAAATCCACACCCTTTAACGCACGTCTGAGGCTCTTCTGAATCCATCGTTTTCGTCACTTCTTCAACTCTCCTCTTCTATGTGTAATAAGGCTCTACACAATGGATAGGTATTTTTCTTGGGTGGAAGGATGTGTATAAATGCTCAATCAATGCCTGTATATACACCGTGTAACTGATGGTAAGGGACAATGAAGCAAGCACAACGGTTGAGATTTAATTCAAGGATATAGATCTAGAAAAACTGGAGGAGGCCTTCAACTGAAAGGAAATGAAAACCATCCTAGTAGATTAAGGATCTTCTTAGACCCACCCACTGATATCAAACGTACCACCCGTGAAAGCAAGCATCCAGGACGTAAATCCGCACATCAACTCATGAAGGAAGTAGGGAACTACATGCTCAACTCAGGGTGGGGTATCTTTATCCACCCCACAAACTATCATGATGAATATCATAACATGGAATATAAGAGGGCTTAATGGAATATCCAAACAAAGAGCTCTTCCACAAAACATTCGTGCAGAGAATCTGAACATTATCCTTTTAGAAGAAACAAAATGTGTCGGGGATGAAGCAAAGGATATATTCTGGTGCTTCTGGAGGAAGTATAACTCCACTCATACAAACTCAAATTGGGCCACAAGGGGCCTGGCAATCTTATGAAACCCGAATACAACCATCATAGACCAACCCTTTTCCACGGTGAGCTCACTTCAGAGTAATATGATATAAAAAAGGAGGGATGATTACAAATGCTCACGGGCCCCAAAGTGTTCAAGATAGAGAATTGTTCATGTCTAGAATAGCCACTGTAAGGGCACTTATAGGATCACAACATTGGTTGATTGGTGGTGAATTCAACATTATCCTCACACTAGAGGAAAAGATGGGAGGTACCAAATGACTAGACCAAGACAATGGTAAGTTCCAATGTTAAGAACCAATGACTGAATAAAAAAGCACCACAACAGATATACAAGAACAATATGCAAAGTCTCCTTTATTACTATCAAACCCTTGAGGTAGGGAAACAATGTACAATGGATCCTATTCTGGAAGGGATCCTCTCATGTTCACTTGCCTCTTAGAGGGGCCATCCTCCTATTGAGCTACTGCTCCAAATAAAATAATTATCTTCATGTCCCATTACATTGCTTGAGCCCCTTTATATAGTGCTACTATCACCTAAGAACATTCTAGAGGAGGAATCTTCTATAAGTAGAACCTTCTAGGAAGTCCTCTTACATTTATTATATCTAACTATCCATTTATTATCTCTAACTACCATAGTGTGTCTTATTTAATAATATAGTGGACCTATTCCACATTACATTGAATGACCTCCACTATTATCATTATGGGTCCTCTAGGCCCCCCCTACCTCTCTAGCTACCTTACATTCCATATCCCTTATGAAACCATTCTCCTCAATGCTTGATGTACAACCATATACCAGGCTCCCAAGGATAAGTGTGGACCATAGTGTTGAAGTAGACTAGAGAACCAGGGTCCCATGGATACGTGTGAACCATAGTGATGAAGTATACTAGAGAACGAGGGTCCCATTGAGAAATCAAATCCACCATGTTGAAGTAGTCCAAATACCAGTGTAAACCAAGGCCCCATTTCCAAGTGCTCATGTGAACTCGACACGGAAGATATCGACAGCCAATAACCAACTGAAAATGATGTTCCCAATACTGATACCTATCATGTGGATCCAAATAAGAATATTCATCCACATAGTGGGAAAGGGTGAAAGTTGAATCTGGAAGGAACAATACCATTGTAGAATATGTGGGCTAGACGTTGTTAATCATAACTAGCTCATGATGTGGGACATTGATGTTCTCTACAGAAGGTGGAGTAGAGTCATCAAATAAAATATGAAAGTGGTTGTCATTCAAGAAATGACAACTATCCATATATCAATCATCGCAATCGGCCTCAAAATCATACCAAACATATAATTATTTATTATATTCATCCCTGAGGTATGCCATAATAAATATCTCATGCATTCTATTCAATGAATCTTGAATACTAAGAAAACTATCAATAAGGTTGTCTGTGAGGCCATCTACAAAGTCATTCAATCTGTCATTCAATGTGTCAAACAATTGGGCTTTTAATGTTTTACTAATTTGTAGAATTTCTTTGAGGTTTTGACAAGAAATAACCATCTGAGAACCCTATGAAAATTTATAAACTCTATAGTCTCACCTCCATCACGAAAAAACCCAAAAAATAGCACAATAACTTACTGCACAAAATCACGACGTTTTCCGGAAACACCCTGAAAAACTGATGAATTTAAAATGCTCATAACTTCACTTCCTAGACTCCGTTTCGGCTGATTTTTTTTTTAAATTGGGTGAAATTGTGAGAGGAAATCAGATCTGTAATTTGTTTTGGAGA
This sequence comes from Picea engelmannii, assembly GCA_009831015.1. Taxonomy (NCBI): domain Eukaryota; kingdom Viridiplantae; phylum Streptophyta; class Pinopsida; order Pinales; family Pinaceae; genus Picea; species Picea engelmannii. Next base: position 671,111 of record ML778614.1, read on the forward strand.
ATTCAGCCTCCAGCTTCTACAAAAATAAATAACATTGCTTCGTTGTCTGCGGAAAAAATACTGAAAAATTGCATATTGTAAAATTTCAATATCTTGACTTCCCTAACTCCATTTCGGACGATTTGTTTTTTCAAATTGAGTGTTTTTCTAAGTGGAAATCAGATATACAACCTGTTTCTTCAAAGTTTGCACATAAATATACAAAATATATCTGGAATGTAGCGACCCTCTTTTTCCTTCTCCGAAAAGAATCTGCAAAAAGTAACAAATATTTGCCCACAATGTCTACCAAGGAAAGTGTTATGATACAACTTGTTAAGAACCAAATACTGAATAGAAAAGCACCACAACAAATATACAATAACAATATGTAAAATCTTCTTTATTACTATCAAACCCTTGAAGTAGGGCAACACCGTACAATGGATCATATTATGGAAGGGATCTTCTCCTGTTCACTTGCCTCTTCGAGGGGGCATCCTCCTATTGAGATGCCTCTTCAAATGCAATAATTTTCTTCATGTCCCATTACATTGCTTGAACCCCTTTATATAGTGCTACCATCACCTAAGAACATTCTAGAGGAGGAATCTTCTAGAAGTAGAACCTTCTAAGAATTCTTCTTACATTTATTATATCTAACTATCCATTTATTATATCTAACTACCATAGTGGGCCTTATTTAATAATATAGTGGACCTAGTCAACCTTACATTGAATGGCCTTCAATATTATCACTATGGGCCCTCTGCCCCCCCCCCACTATTAACCAGAGGAAAATCGAAACTTTCGGCCATAAATTTGGATTCCATATCTTTATATATATATATGCTCCTTCAGTTTCCCTTGGTGGTTTTTGTGGATATGGTATTCTTCTTTGACTAACAAGCTACATGTTGAGGAATGACCCCATTTGAGGATGTTTAGTCCTTCCCTGATGTGTATTTTTCTCTTATTTGCATAGTCCCTCCAAGCCAGCAGGTTTGTTTCCACTTGTAGGTGTAATTCATGGGGTTCAGTTTTCCATCTGCACCAGGTGTATTGCAGAGAGTTTTCCTTCTAGAGGTCCTTTGCGTGTAGAGTGTCCCTTTGCCAACAACAGGAAGATACAATCGAGGACTTACTAAACCATTGAAACCACAGTGAGACCATCTATGTTATGGAAGAACAACTAATGCGTCACTCCAACAAGAACTGGGCGAACATCATAAACACCATTGAAAATTCAGATTCAATCTCCTATCAAAATCCAATTCTAGACCGCATCTAGCAGCTAATACTAAGCTTTAGAGTTTGGAAAATTTGGAAAGAACAAATAAAATAATCATTCGCTCCATTCCTTCCCTCCCCCCCCTCGACCACTCTGACTCGACAAGGATCCTAAACTTTATCTAGGAAATTATTAGAGCCGAGAACTGAAACCAAGAGGACCTCAAGTGAAATCCTATGAAATGTCACATCCTCCATCCCTGACATCTAAATCTCACCAATGATTCAAGAAAGAATGATACTCGCAATAATAAAATCGATCGTATTCCAAGCATATGGTCCCTTCCCCCTTGGTTTTGTTAAACTAAAATTTGATGGTTCTTCAAATGGTAATATGGGGCGGACAGGTTTTGGTGCAATTCTAAGATACAACAAGGGGAAATTCTACACTTCACAACAGGATATTTGGGACTCAATACAAAGAATGCCGCAAAAGTATGAAGCCTACTTAGGGGGTTAAAGTTAACAATATGTCACAACATATTCACACTCATAGTGGAAGGGGATTCCCAGATCATCATCCAACTGATCTTAAAAATCATTGATGGTTTACACCCCTAAAAAATCTCACCTAGCTAGAGATTACTAAGATGGGTGGAAGAATTCAAGTTCCTCCTTCAGCCCCATCGCATTCACATCCCCTCTCATGTGTAAAGTGATGCCAAAAAAGTTGCAGAATGTCTGGTCAGTGAGCGAGTGGACTCAAAGGAAGAGCTAATCCAATGGAACACTCAAATTTCTCCACCAACCATGCTATTAGGCCATTGTATGGATCTCGCCTGAAAAGACTAGCATGTCCTGGATGGGCTGTCATGTAGGCCACGGGAGAACACATAACCCTCCCATGAAATCAACTATAAATATGGCTATCCGCCATCCCACACCCCATTCGTGGATGGAGGGTGACCATGAAATCTTACAAAGAAAGAAATCTTACAAAGAAAGAGGACAACTCCCCCACGTCAAATTAATGGAGGTGTAGATGATTAATGGAAAGAGGTGGATGCTAAGTACGGGTGGTAGCATAGCGATCATGTCCACCCCTCAGTTAACTATCCATCTTGGCCATGACATTCAACACTTTGCCTCAGCACTGTGTCACCTCACTCTACCCGAGAATTTGGTTTTGGCATAGTCGGTTCTCTTAGTTTTGGTCTAGTTGGTCCTTCGCTCCCCAGGCTCCACTATGTCGAGAGAGAGAGGAAATCCCAAGAAAGGTCATGCCTGGTACAGTCATGTAGCCAGGCAGGAATGCCTACATACAACCTAGTCTGGTACTGAGTTCATTTCTTGCCTAGTTTTAATTTTCTAAGTTTATTAGTATTCTTAGTTTACATAAACAATTATGTGTACAATACCATCCTCCACCTACCTGGTTTTCAATTCGAAGGCAAGTGGCAGATGCCCTTTCTTGGCCGAAATCATAATAAGAGGCCTCCTATTTCGGTTTCCACTAGTTTAGCCTTGGCTGAAATCATAATAAGAGGCTTCCTATTTCGGTTTCCACTAGTTTAGCGGAATAGGTGGCACGCCAGTGACATGTATCAATTTTGTAAAGTAACAACTCATTAATAGAAATTACCTCTTTTTATTTAAAAAAAAAAAAAACATACTTTAAACAACATTTAAATTCTAAATTGGTTTAAGGAAGAATACTCATATGAAAGTCCATAAAATTATATATTTTTTAATTATATAATTTTCTTGTATAAAATTATATATTTAAAAAAAAATTATGTTTTTTTAGATTGTTATCGTGAATAAAAGAAAATGAAATGTTATCATCATGGTAGATTGCATGCATCTCTGGTCGCCATATCGATGGCTTTTGTTGCATCCTCAAAGGTTCTGCAGTAAGAATAACCTAACCGATGGTAGAAGAAGACCCACCGCTGGTAGAAGAAGACCCATTAGAGCACCAAAACCAATGACACAATGGATGAATTGATATATGCATGTATATAAACATAGAATAGACTCGATTGAGCTAATGAATTGATCCAATGTTTTAGAGAATCTGAGTCACCTATTTCATTCTTTTAACCCTCAACATGTAATTGTAATAGACAGAGAGTTAGGGAAACGATACGCTCTTAGAACCTGATTGAATAGTTCACTATCGGAGAAGATGGTACACGAGGTGATGAGATCATTGTTGGACTAGGGTTGAAGAACAAATTTTGGCTTTACAACATAAGTCTTTGCACTACTATAAACCTATTGAATGTTCCCCGCGGTGAATATCAAGCTTCCTATGTATATAGAATCTCTTAAATGTGATCCATGGAAAGAACATTTGGAATGGGAAGGTGTGAAAGGTGGATGAATAAATATTGTAATAGATATACACATGATCTTTGCACAGATGCTAGGACTTAAATTGTACACCTGATGGGAGGGGCTGGAGGGTGGTGGTGGGTTGGATCATGAGTGGCAAACATTAAGAGCTCTGTGATATTTGCATTGTAAGTATCTCTTCTTTACCAAACAATTTAGCAATAAATCTACTACAAAAGAGATAGATAAATATCTACAATATAATCATGTGGATCTAATAAAAAAGAGAGAAACTGTTTTATCCCTATATGTTGTCTAGCTTGCTGGCTTTGACGAGGGGATTGGCCTTGGCTAGAGCCTCGCGTCCTTGAGTCTTGTAGTCGAATGAGCAGCCATGTTCCTCCAGATATCGATGGAGACCGCAATAAGTATTTCCGCAACGACACTGAAAACCTGTTAATCCAACGCGTTTTCTGCAACTAAAACATCGCGTAGGTTTAGACGGCTCTGCATGGATTTCTCCACTATCAGATTGACCACTAGCAGGCTCGACCTCGGTGGTCTGATGAATGGCAGGCGTTGCTTCTACTTTAAGTTTGAGAAGATGGTCTTTATAACACTTTGAACACATATTCTCCGTTTGGGAGCTTCCGAAAAATCCACACCCTTTAACGCACGTCTGAGGCTCTTCTGAATCCATTCTTTTCCTCACTTCTTCAACTCTCCTCTTCTATATGTAATCGGGCTCTACACACGGGATACGTATTTTTCCTTGGTGGAATGATGTGTATAAATGCTCAATCATTGCCGATATATACACCGTGTAATTGACGTTAAGGAACAATGAAGCAAGCACGACGGTTGATATTTAATTCACCTAACTGAATTTATTCAAAAAACAGGTAACATTATGTGAACAATTTGATTAAATTTAATATAATTTCGCATATTTTCAATGTAAAAATATAATTAGCACAATCGCATCAACTGAAACTGGTTAAAATACTCAGGTCACATCCTTTCACACCTTTGCAAATAATTATGCAGACCTCCATCAAACCTTTCCCACCTTTTCAAATTAATTATGCAGAACTCCATCAAATCTAATAATTAACATGGACCATGTTTACTGTTTCTGAAACTATAAAAAATAAACATTAACCTAATTACCTTTATATTTTTAGTTCGATTAAATTTTTGGATTTATATGTATTTTTATATACATTTACTTAATTATCATTCTATATTAAAAATTGTGTTATAGCATCTTCTAATAATAAATATTATATAGATGACCAAGATTTAATAAACTTAAAATGTCCATAACATTTTTTTTCTTTCCCATTTTATTGGAAGAATCATGGTTGAGTGTGTGCATCCTTTAGATGTTAGGGTTTAGGGTTTGGAAAGTTTTCTGAATACTCTGATTAATTATCTCGTGGTTTGGTCATGTTCTAGGCATACTTCGTCCTTTTTTGTCCATGGTTATAATATATATTAAGGAGTTATCGTACCAGTCGCTTGCTTAGATCATTGAGAGTCTAGTTAGAATCAATAGTTTACTCCTAACTTGGATGTTGAATACAATATACATTGTTTCTCTAGTTTGTGGTTAGTCTCTTTTAATTCTAGTCAATTTATGTTGTGGTGTAGGTATGTTAACAACATTGTTGTATTTGATGGAAATGGTTGCACAACTACATTAAATTTTATGGGTTGTAAAGGTAGAGGTGCACTTAATTAAATGAAATGTATCGATGGTTCAATATTCCAAGAGCACCGACATGATTTTAGAAGGAATTTTCCTTTATAACGCATAGATGGATGGGTATCACAAAAAAAAACCACTTGAGAGGCGTCGCAAAAGATGCACCAATTTGTTTTTTAAATTTATTGCGGTGTTTTTCTTTAAACAATATCGACTCATACTTTTCAACAAGACACATAAATGATGCTAGTAACTATGAATTTTGCATGGGACACACTACTTTGAGGTGAGCCAAAGCATTAAAGCGAACCACACATAATTGGAAAATAAAAATTGAAAAAGTGGTCAAATTTCAAGCTATATTCAAACTTTAATCGGATGAGAATGAAAATAGGAAGACAATAATCAATTCACCTAGTTTCTAATGTCTTAAGGAGGCATGGTTCCATTATTGAGAGAAAATCAAAATTCTGGGTAATTTCAAAATTTTGAAAATGTGTGGAATCTATGAGTGTTTCTCTACAACATGTTGTAGAGCAACAGAAAGAGGACAAATTTAAAAGGAGAGCGAGCATTAGTGTTTGATTGAGTGTTTGGAAACGTCGAATGAAGTATACCAATGAAAATGAGTTTGTCATTTTTTTTCCATATCGGGGTGCACCTAAAGATAGGGATACACATTGGGGCATAAGATTGAATGTCACCAGTTGGCTTTGATTGGTGCTTGTATTTTATTAAAACTTATTATAGTGCTTTTGAAAATTTAATCACCTATGTGTTATTTTTTATGTGCACACCGGTACATATGTATCTTACATTCACACCGGTAAAAAAACCTCCACAAAATCCTTCGGTCTACCACCTCTGCTAACAACCTCTTCTATAAACAAAGAAGGATTAATTTTTCGAGGAGGTTCCGCAAAACCCTATGCTAGAAGGTGCTCTTCTTGTAGTGTCATTTCATAATTATTGTTATACTTATTTATTTTTCTTAAATATATTTTAGTCTATTTTTTTTATGAATATTTTGTTTCATCAAATAAGTAACGCCAGAAGTGGTATCAGAGGAATTTCATTTTCCAGCACATGGTCCAAATTTAGAAACTTTTTTTACGCTAAAAACGTATTGTGCACATCACATGACATGGATTGGAAAGGTATGGAATCACATGGAAATGGAAAGAAAGGCATGGCATGGCATGGAAATGCAATCAATGGCATTGAAAGTCACGACAAGGCAAGACAAGGCATGGCATGATAAGGAAAGACAATGCAAGGCATGTCGTGACATGGAAATGAAATGCAAGGCAAGGCATGACATGGAATGTCATGGAATGGAAAGGCATTGAAGGGCATGGAAATGGAAGGAAAGGAATGGAATGGCAGGGCAAGGTAAGGAATGACATGTAAATTCATGGCATGGAAAGATAAGGCATGAGATGGAATGGAAAGGAAAGTAAATGCAAGGCATGACATGGCAAGGAAATACAATGCATGTCATGGAAATGAATTGCATGGCATGAAAATGAGATGAATGGAATGGAAATAAATGGCATGGAAAGGTAGGGCATGAAAAGGAAATGCAAGCCATGGCATGGAAAGGCATGCAAAGGCAAGACATAGCATGGCATGGCATGGAAAGAAAATGCAAGGAAACCTGGATGACAATGGCATGGCATGTCAATGGATTTCCATTGGATGTCTTGGCAAGGAATAACATTGACATGGCAATGGAATGGCATTGAAAGGCATGGAAATAACATAAAAATGGCATGGCATGGCATGGAAATTACATGGTATGGCTTGAAAAGGCATGGCATGGCATGTCATGGAAATGGAAGGAAAGACATGGCATGGCATGACATGACAAGACAACGAATGGCATGGAAATTCATGGCATGGAAAGGAAAGACACAACATGACATTCCATGGAAAGGAAATGAAATGCAAGACATGGCATGGCATGGAAAGAAAGAAAAGACAATGCAAGGCATGGCACAAAATGGCATGGTAAGGAAAAGCATGGCAAGGCAAGGCATGGCATGACATAGCAAGGCATGGAAATGGAAGACGATACATGGGATGGCATGGAAAGGAAAGGAATGACATTGCAAGTCATGGCATGACAAGGAAATGCATGGCTAGGAAAGGAAATGTAAGGCATGGCATGGTAGGTAAGGCATTGCATGGCATGGAAAGGCAAGGAAATTCAAGGCATGGCATGGCAATGGAATGCAATGACATTTCTTGGCAAAGCACAATATTGGCATGGCAATGGCATGGAAATGGAATATCATGGCATGGCATGGAATACTAATGGTATGGCATGGCATGGAATGGCTTGGAAAGTCATGGAAATGGCATTGCATGGCAATGGGGTGGAAATGGAAATATCATGGCAATGGCATGCCATGGAATGGCTTGTCAAGGCATGACAATATCATGGAATTGGCTTGGCATGGAATGCCAATGGTATGACAATGACATGGCATAAATAGATTTGTGGGATTGGCTCTGGGAGGTTCCTTTGTTTCCTTGTGTGCTCTAACGCAAAAATTGGGTAGGAATGTGCAATAAACTCTCATAGATAGTGAAGGGAAAAGAATAATGGTTTCAAGTCTCCCTAGAGGAATTTGGTAGCATAGCATTACTTTCTATGGTGTCTCATGAAAGGTAACCTCAAAACCTTTAGTTGTAGCTGGAAAATGATACCTATTCTAAGATCTAGCTTCCATGTCAACTCTCTCATTCTATTGATCAAAATCAATAAGTTTAGTGGACACCATGGAAGACTGAACAAATGTTATTAATAATTGATGGTTTAACAAAATTTACCTATGCCCACTATGCAATATAAACAAACATGAGTGCATTAATAAGTTTGACAACATATAGGGATAGATAAGTTTGTCACTCCTTTTAGTAGTTCTCAGATATTTATCTACCCCTATTTTAGTAGATTTATTGCTAAATTTTTTGGTAAATAAGAGATACTTACACTTTGAAAATATCATAGAGCTCTTAATGTTTGAGACTCATCCAGTTGTTATATATTAAAATTTATATTTTTGTACAATTGAAATACAAACAACATGCTATTTTCCATTAAGGACATTTAAGTATAACAAAAGCATTTTGATATCTTTTAACATTTTGAAAGGATAAACAGATTAACATCAAACTATTTTTTGATGTAAATATGAGAATTGACTAGATATTAGGTAACTAAAAATTCAACACAGAGAGGCAGTGTAACCAAAAACATTTTGATATCTTTTAACATTTTGAAATGATAAACATATTAACATCAAACTATCTTTTGATGTAAATATGAGAATTGAGAAAATATTAGGTATCTAAAAATTCAACACAGATACGCATTATAACACAGACTCATGGTATCTCATCTAAACAGAAATCCAATTATAACAACTAAAAAAACCCAGAATTAGAACATGTTACAATGTTACGAAAACTTTAGAACATGTTACACTGTTACCAAAACTTCACAAACTAATTGCTTAGCAAATAGAAATAATAAGTTCAACTTAAAAACTAAAAATGATAAATATTAAAAAAAAATTGTAATTAATGAAATAAAATATTGACATTTTCATTTGATCCATCATTCCAGCTTTCATCCAAAAATATTTCAGTTTGCATTTTTGATAAGCTGTAACTACAAGTTTGAAACTGTCTCAACGCTCCGATCTTTCTATACTTAACGTACCCCAACAAGTACACCCTTGCATAAATCCAAAGGTAGTGGGAAACAGTCCGCATAACAGCAAACATGGTCCTGAAGAAAGGCTGTGGAATTTTTGGAAGCTCCGCAAGTGTTATAAAGAACATCTTCTCAAACTTAAAGTAAAGGCAACGGCTGCCATCAATGGTCAGACAGGAAATTGCTTCCTGGACGAATTCGTTCATGGCGTAGGATTCGCAGAGGTGTCAATGGAGCCAAGGATCTGCTCTCTTTATTGGTTGAAACAATGCTCTAGGTCCCGATTTTCCGGTGCCTATAAGATGACCTGAACGGACTGGATATTAAAAGACGGTGTGCAACCTTAATCGAGTGGGAATAGAAACAGCTTATAGGTGGACGAAAGGAGTTTTCAGGTAGGCCCTGGTATGCCCGGAACATGGTCAAACCGCTATAATTACGTCGAAAGGCATACACCTATTGATAATGGGCAGATTTAATAGAGGTTTAGTGTTTAATAAGTTTTCTATGGACAGGATTAAATATGGCTGGAATATTCTTAGTAGTCACACAAAATAAATGGCTATGATTTCAATCATTAACTTCCTAGCTATTATAAAGAAATCCGTTTATGTGTTTACTTTTTTACATTTACCTAATCATATTTAAAAATTACTTTGATAGCTAACTGATTGCCAGGTAAGTGATTAACAGAAATTAAATTAAGTGATTAACAAAAATTAAAATATTAACACCAAATAAATAAAGCGGAACAGTTTATTTAATAATCGACAATAAAATTTAATATATTCTTTTAAGGATTTTTCATCTTATCAGACTTTCGACATTAACCAGCAGCTATTTCGCTACTCTGCTAGTTAATCAACAAACTGAAAAAACTTGCTAAACCCTAACTTGCGTGTGCGTAGAGGAAGAGAATACCTCGCCAGAATTTTTCTACTAATGATAAAGGAAAAAACATTCACGATAAAGTAAATATTTGCTATCTATTTAATATTTATGGTTAAAAAATCTTATATTTTAAAGTTTCATTTCTAATATAGGGATGTTTATTTGTATAATTATCCTTTAACATCCTAGATAGCATAAAGCAGATAAGTTAAATAATCATCAAAGGCACATACATTTAAATAATAATACATATATTAGGCTTATTTGTTAAGTAATCAAAGTGCCTAAGCATAATAACAGAGTGTCACTAAAATGAAAACATGTCAGTGTACATGTAGGTGGTAGACATTTTGTCATCCAAATCAACCACCTGCATTTGTTCAAGGCATATTTTCATTCGGCTGCCTTGTCAAAAGGGACAGTGAAAAATACACATAATATTTTATAACTTTTTCATTAATTAAATTTGAAATGCTTATGTTTTTACATTTCTTTTCGATTCATATGGATTAAATTTAATCATATGTAAATATAGCTATTGAATTACAAAATAACAATGATAAACATTAATAGCTTTATTATTTAAATTTGAAATGCTTATGTTTTTACATTTCTTTTCGATTCATATGGATTAAATTTAATTATATGTAAATATAGCTATTGAATTACAAAATAACAATGATAAACATTAATAGTTATGGTTAGTATTGTTCATTTTGTACATATGGTGCATGGATTCACCCATACATGACACCTCAACACTTGCAAAAAAATATCTAACAATTGCTTTGCTAAGAAAGGAATTCAGACTCATATTGAGAAAACGATAATTAAAAATGCAAGCAAAGAGTGAAGAAAATACTTGGAATAGAGAGACTTGTCAATAAAACTCATTTGATACTTAATGATGGCTATGGAACTATATAATGGATTTTTGAGATGTTTACAGATAAAAAAAAATAAAAAAAAATTGAGTTTTTGAAAAAAACATAATATTAAAAAAAAATTAGATGGCCACTTTAAGTGTTATTAATATATGATATATATATATTTTTTTTCATATGTTCAAAATTATGATGGTTATAATTTTAATGTTATGTGTAAAAAACATGCAATATTATTATATTCTTCATTTATAATATTTTATAAAACTATTTTATTAAATTTCATATTATTTTTATATTTTAATTGGTGGAAAATTTAAGTTTAAAATGAAAAGGGAGAATCTTATGAGTAATGACCAAGAATAAATTGGGGAGAAGTCATGAGGCTTAAACGAAAGTCACGGTGGGGATAAAAAGCCACTGCTAGCCTACAAACATTTAAACATAGAAGCCATAAATGTCAATCATGTTTCAAACTAGGGCACTCGTGATCGGTAGGTTCTACCAGGTGGGTCACAACACCTTTTAAAACAAGAAACATTCTGTGTTGTTTAATGGAGTGCACTGTTACATTTAAAACTCATAATATTTAAAGTTGCGGTGCAACAATTTCAATCAAATGCAACAATATTGTTAATAGACCTACACCAAGATAGAAATTGAGTGAAATGGCATAGTTGCATTCTTCGTTCATAGTGGTCTATTATTAATAATGCTTATTAATAATGCATCAGTAAAAAAAATTGGTAAAAAAAAAATTGGTGCTCCAAAAAATGGTTAGCACTTAAGTTTCAATAAAATACTTAAGTTGCAATAAAACAATTTAAAATAGTCATAGACATAGGTCAAAATAGGTCAAAGAAACTCACCGGTATTTTAAAGAACATGTTGTTAAACTCATGACTTGTAGACAAGAAATGCACTACACCATACAATACAAAAACTTAGTTAAAGAAAAAAAATAAAAACAATATCAATAAACTAGACATGATAAATAAATTAGCAATTTGATGAGGTTCACCCTCATTAGGTAACTTTAACAACCTTGCATAGGCATAGTATAATCTCCACCATTTTCCAAAAGGTTGTTTGGATAAAATATATATAAAAGAAATATCCAAACAAGTGATCTTGGTAAACAATAGATCTTGGTCATGTATTTAAGCTATATACTAAAATATTAAAGTATCTTTTGTTAATTTATTTTCCCATAAACTATAAACTATCAATTTTTTTTTTTTAAAGTAACAAGTATTATATATTAAAAGCCTTCCAGAACCAAAGTAGAGTTTCAAAATATAGAAATAGCCATACTGTAATTACTGGACTGTCCCAACAGAGGGGAAACCAGTCCAGCCAGCAGAGGAGTCAAGCATAAGTAGTGTAATAAACTAAGAAAAATAGTCTCAGACAAACTGGTCACCAGTTAAAACGAAAAGAAGCTAACAAGACCTAAAATACCACTATGGGCCTAGACATATGGCGAATAACCTTGCCAGGTGGCGTGGAAGTCCTTGGTCCAAGGTTCCTCCTCGACATACGTCACTCGGTCTGCCGATTGCACTTCAACTTCCACATTGCTCACGGTTCTATCGGCACCTGTCGAAGTATCCTGCAGTGGTCGCCTTGCTGAGTCCACCTCCATGACCATGTCCTCGTGCCTGGCTTGCTCCAGCCCATTCTCTGCGGAGCATTGCACTTTGGTGTTTCCTCCACTGGTAGCTGCACAGGGTTCCTCCACTGAAGCCGCCCATACCGGGTCCGAAGGGAAAGCCTCGTGAAGGGAGGAGAGAAGCTGAAGAAGGACCGCTACCTTTCCATCTGTGGCTTGCAGGTGAAATTGAAGGTCCTCCACCCTCTGACGGAGTTCAAAGACCAAACCGTAAAGGATGGCCAGGATTTCTTTGAGCTGCGCGCCGTAGAAGGAGTCAGAGGACTGGTTCTTAGAGTTCCAAGGCTTGCGAGGAGGAGGAGGCTCGCCTCCTGTTTTCCGTAAAGAATCAAAGACTGGTACAAGGGCCGACTCAACCATTGTAGGGGCGAGAAGGGGACACGAGGAGGAGCTCGGCATCCGAGGGATGATTGCTAGACAATTAAACTGCGAAACAAGCGGAGCGGGAGAGGGAGAAATGAAAGGCTCGGTCTGGAGGGAAGGGGAGGAGCAGATGGAGGGTGAGTCGGGGGCCGAGACAGAGGGTTGGAAAGGTTTCCATGGAGAGCCCCTCCGTGGCCTCCCCCTTGGGCACGACATGAGGTGCTTCTTGTAACTGTCAAAAGAAACTAGGTGCACCAGGCAGAGGTAGAATGCCTGGAGGCGAGTAGGGGCTGCAGTAAGCATGAAAGTTCGAACAGGATCAGGCCATGGCAGTGAAGGGGGGAACCCTTCAGAGCGGGAGCAGAGACGAGGGACACACACCAGTAACCAAGCCATGAAATGACGTGCATAAGGAGAGGGAAGCTGCATAAATGAGCTTCCACGACATCGTAGGAGCAATTTAATGCAGGAGTAGGGTGGCGGGCGGTGGCACGAGCCCGTCACATGGCTCCATGCCCCGGTGGCCGATCCCTGCCTCAGTTGTACGCCAAGTGTGTCGCACTAGCACCCCATCTGGGGTATAAACTATCAAATTAAACAATATTATCCATCAATATTTTCATTTAGCTTTAATGCTTATCAGGGTTATTTTCTAATTCAATAGAAATATTTACATATGTTTAAATTTAATCCATATGAATAAGGAAAATAAATATGAAAAATAATCATTTCAAATAATGATAAAGTTATAAAATATTGAAATTGGGATGCAAGAGGTGTATTAAACAAATATGAAAATATGACTATATGAGTGGAAAGAAGATGTGAAAACATAAGTATTTAAATTAATGAAAAATTATAAAATATTAAAATTGGGATGAAAACATAAGTATTTAAGGCATACATTCATTCATCTTCCTTCTTAAAAAGGGACACTGAAAAATACACATAGCATGCAGTTGGGATGTCAATATCCACCCAACTGATGGCGATGTCATAGTGACATCCATGCTGAATCATCCCACCACTCTCTTGTTGTCTAGATGGATGATAAATGTGTATTGAATAAAAATAAAAAGGAAATAT
>ML778614.1:685020-731371 GCA_009831015.1 Picea engelmannii
ATATATATATATATATATATATATATATATATATATATATATATATATATATATATATAATTAAGATGGGTAAAAATATATGAAAAACATTAGAAGCAGAAAAAAGATAAAAATAAATAATACATTGAGGAAGCAAAAATTACAGTTATTGGCGATTGTGGAGCTCTGTGAAAACCCTAGAAAAAACCCCAGCTCTATACCCACTAACCCCCTCATAGACGTATCTTCCACACCCAAGGTCGTCGTGTTGCACCAGGACGATGTCACTGATCCCACAAGATGAACCCAAAAGGGAGTTGGAAACCCCCCGCTTATAGGAACGTAGCCAAAAAAAACAAAGAAGGATTGCAGGTGAAGAGGCCTGCCTTTGAAACACTGCCTCACTTACAAGATCAACTCTTAGCCAAGGAACATGGGTTTAGTAAAGAATTGGAACTTGAGTTGAGCATGTCTCATCCAAAGGAATCTCGTGGATGGGAATGAGGGGAGTGCATTCCCCAATTAGACAAACCACCAAGGTACACCATTAGCTCAACGAGGGTTGGTGAAGAAACCCAATTCATGAGGGAGCATGTTCTCATCGGAAATTTTTTGGGCTTATGGCCTTTCGAAAGAGACCTCATGAGATGGATTAAACACTGGTGGAACCCCAAGCGAGATTAAGAAGTGCATCTTAGCTCAAAGTGGTTTTTCATGATCACCCTCTATAGTTTGGAAGACAAGGACAATATTTTTGACAATGTTCCATACTTCTACAACTCTGTTGGGCTATTCCTCAGGTTCTAGACAAACTATTTCATTGTAGAGAAAGACTACACCATGACACTTGTATGGATAAGACTATATTCTCTGTCATAGGAGTTCTGGTTGGAGTAAATCCTCATGGGAATAGGGAACACCGTGGGAAGATACGTGAAATCATATGAGGCCACAAAGCAGAGGAAATACACTTCCTATGCTTGAATATGCATTTACATGGACATATATAAGGCTCTATGAGGCTTAGTAACCCTATAATATCATGATGAAGACTGGAATCAAACAATGGACTATGAACATATTCCTTTCCACTACAAAAAATGTCATGAGCATGGTGACCTCTTATGCAACTATCCCTTGAATTTCTAGAACCCAAAATCAGGGGAGGGGAATCAAAATGATGGTTATACTACATTTACATGTAGGAAAAAATAACCCTGTAGTAAACAAAAAAAAGAAAGCACATAGAATATCCCCACCAGAAACTCCTTCGACATTCTCATCCAACTCCCAAAGGAAGAGGAGGTAGGAAATATGCAAAAAAAAGACAACCAAGACAAGGAAAATGGAAAATCCAAACATAAAATGGAACAAACCAAATAACATCATCAAGAAACAATCCCAATAGCCGAACAGAATGTGGACAAGGTAGAGGATGGGGCAGATACTTTAATGGAACTAGATGAACAAGATCCAGTGGATATACATCTAGAAAAACTGGAGAACACCTTCAACCGAAAGGAAATGAAATCCATACCAGTAGATTAGGGATCTCCCTAGACCCACCCACTGAGCTCAAACGTACTTCTTGTGAAATAAAATGTTAAGGCCGCAAATCCACACATCAACTCATTAAGGAAGTAGGGAACTACATGCTCAAATCAGGGTGGATCTAGGGACTCATGAAAGGGTATCTCTATCAAGCCCACAACTCAGCATGATGAATATCATAACATGGAATATAAGAGGGCTTAATGGAATATCCAAACAATGGACTCTTCTAGAAAACATTCGTGTAGAGAATCTGAATATTCTCCTCTAACTTGAAATAAAATGTGTCAGGGATGAAGCGAAGGATATATTCTGGTGTTGTTGGAGAACCTATAAATCCACTCATACAGACTAAAATGGGGCTGCGAGGGGCCTAAAAATATTGTGGAACCCATATACAACCATCATATACCAACCCTTTTCCACGGTGGGCACGCTTATGGCTCACTTGAGAGTAATATGATCTAAAAAAGGACAGATGATTACAAATTCTCACAGACCCCAAAGTGCTCAAGATAGAGAATTGTTCATGGGTAGAATAGCCACTATAAGGGCATTGCTAGGATCACAACACTGGTTGATTGGTGGTGACTTCAACATCATCCTCACACTAGAGGAAAAGACATGAGGTACCAAGTGGCTAGACCAAGACAATGGTATGTTCCAAACTCTCATTGATCAACTTAATTTAATAGATATAGAAACTAGAAATGGTATCTTCACCTAGAAAGTAAATTATATCATTTCCTCGTCTCAGAATCACTTTTGTTGGAGGATCCGATCATCGAGTCCAACATTCTCCCAAAATCAGGCTCAGATCATTAGATGGTATCGCTTTGTCTAGAAATTAGGGCCATGACCATGCTTAAACCCTTGATATTTGAGAAGTTCTAGATCACTCACCCAAACTTTGAAAATCTCTCAAAATATTGGTGGGAACAAGAAAAAAAATATCATGGCACACACAGGTATAAATTCCAACAAAGGATAAAAAAATTGAAGGGACAACTAAAGAGTTGGAACAAGAATGTATTTGGAAATATTTTATAGAGGAAGAAGGAAATTTAGAAATGCCTGGAAGCAATGCAAAATTTCTTTATTACATGAGAAAGAACACCATCCTTAATAATGGATGAAGAGAAGCTCAAAGCATAACTAGATGAACGACAACAACAATAGGAAATACTTTGCAGGAAGAAATATGGAGTACAACAACTCAAGGAAGGAGAAAATAACACCAAGTTCTTCCATAGATCCATGGTGCACATAATATACATAAAAAAAATCAATCAACTAGAAGACAACTAGGGAAACCCCATACGGGATCACGCAAGCATAACAAAGGAATTGACAAACTAGCATAAATACCTTCTAATTGAGCCCATAAAAGAGAGAATGCCCGTTATTCACAATATCACAAGGCACATCCTCTCACTAGTCACAAAAGAACAAAATGAGCCACTTACCAGGCCAATTACTCAAGAGAAAGTGGATCAAGAAGTCAAAGAGATGCCCCCTAGAAAAGCACCAGGTCTGGATGGCTTCACATACTTCTTCCACTATTGTTGGTCATTGATCTGGGAAGAAGTCTGGAAAGTAGTTGAGGAATAAAGAACTGTGGGGAAATTTCTCTTGACCTGCAATGCCACCTTCCTCACTCTCATCCTAAAGGAATAAAGGGTTACTAATCCTAAGCAATTTTGACCAATAACACTCTGCAATGTAATCTACAAAATCATCACCAAAGTCATCTCCCTGCGACTCAAGCGAGTCTTTCCATACATCATCTCCAAAGAGAAATCAAGATCTGTGGACGGATGAAAAATCATAGACAGTGCCATCCTATCACACAAGGTCATTAACTCGTTGAAATCAATGAGAAACCTAGGTATTCTCATCTATATCGACCTCTCTAAATATTTTGACATAATAATCTAGCAATACATGAGCTCCCTCTTGAAATTATTTTACAATACTTCTTCAACCTTCTTCTCCATCTTTGTCAACCGAGGGACCTCCCAACCATTTTCTCCCTCCCATGGAACATGGCAAGGGAATCCACTCTCCCCCTTCCTTTTTGTCAGAATGGCAGAACGATTGGGGCATTTCATCAAAGCCTCAGTAGAGGATGGATCTCTCAAAGGCCTACCTCTCCACAACCTCCAGCCAACCCCCTCCCACATTCAATTTTTAGATGACACCCTTTTGCTAAATACCACAACAACCCAGGAGGATAACAAGATCAATATATCTTGACTGACTTTTCCAAAGCTTCAGGAACTGTCTTAAACCTAGACAAGTCACATCTCTACTTCTTCAATACCCTAGTGTCAATTCAAAACCACATCTCCCGACTTTTGGGCATCCCCAAGAGCTCCCTTCCATCCAATTATCTAGGTGTTCCCCTCATGAGAGTGGCTACATGTAACATTTCCTGGGAGAACCTATTGCTTTCCATCTCTAATAGGCTCACTAACTAGACCTTTAGATCACTTAATCTTACAACTCGTGTGGTTGTTCTAAAGTCTATACTCCAAACCTTGTCGACGTACCTCTTCACCACTCTAGCAGCCCCTCAATTTGTCATCAAGGCTATCAGAAAACTCCAGCATAACTTCTTGTGTCATTGTCACCATCCGAACAAAAAATGAGCATCGGTGGGATGGGATAAAATATGGAGGCCCAAATCCTTACGGGGACTCAGCCTCAAAGATCCAAGAAAACACAATCGACTAATGGGGGTAAAATTTGGTGGTGTTGGCTCAAGCACCCCACAAGACTCTAGGAAAGAATATGGAAAAGGAAATATGTGCCCAATACTAGAGAGAACATTCTAATAATATTCAATGATCAAATCCATTGATCAAATATCTAGAACAAAACTTGGAGCAATATATCATTCATAAAGAACATTGCTTTCTAGGATATTGGAAATGGAGAACACTCCAAGTTTTGCCAAGACTCCTGGAAGAAACAACTTCGCATAACCTCCATAGAATATCTCAACCCCCTTTATTCAACAAATGAAATCAAGGGACACTCTACACGTAAAGGAAATATGGAAGGAAAAATCTATGCAATACACCTGGTGCAGATGGAAAACTGAACCACATGAATTACACCTGCAAGTGGAAATGGATCTACAGGCTTGGAGGGACTATGCAAATCAACGAAAAATACAGATCAGGAAAGGAATAAAAATAATCAAATGGGGGCATTCCTCAACAGTTAAATTTTTAGTCAAATAAGCATACCATCTGTAGGAAAACCACCAAGGGAAACCGAAGGAGCAGATATAGAGAAAAATATCGAATCCAAATTTTTGGTCGAAAGTCTCGATTTTCCTCTAGTTAATTGCCCAAAACTACATACTCACTTGGGACAACCTTAAAAAATTAGGCCACAGTGAGTCCATCTAGGGTATGGAAGCACAACTAATGTGTCGCTCCAACAGGAACTAGGCCAACATCATAAGCACCATTGAAAATTTAGATTCAATCTCCTATCAAAATCCAATTCTAGACCGCATTTAGCACCTAATACTAGGATTCACAGTCTGGAAAATTTGGAAAGAATGAAATAAAAGAATTATTCACTTCATTCCCTCCCCCCAACTTAGCCTGGGAAAGGATCCTAAACTTTATCTAGGAAATTATCAGAGCCGAGCACTGGACCTAAGAGGACCTCAAGTGCAATCCTATGGAATGTCACATCCTTCAGGCATGATAACTAAATCTCAGTGATGATTCGAGAAAGAATGATACTTTCAATAATAGAAACGATGGTATTCTAAGAACATGGTCCCCTCCTGCCCTGGTTTTTTTAAACTAAACTTTGATGGTTCTTCAAATGGTAATCTGAGGCCGACAGGTTTTAATGCGATTCTAAGAGACAACGAGGGAAAAATTCTACACTTTGCAGTAGGATATTTGGGACTCAATACAAACAATGGTACAGAACTTTGGAGCCTATTTAGGGGGGTTAAGTTAGCAATATGTCACAACATCTTCCATCTCATAGTGGAAGGGGATTCCCAGATCATCATCTAACTCATCTTAAAAATCATCGATGGTTCACACCCCTCAAAACTCTCACCTAGATGGAGATTACTAGGACTGTTGGAAGACTTCAAGTCCCTCCTTTAGCTGAACCTCATTCATATCTCCTTCCATGTGAAAAGAGTTGCAAAGAAAATTGCAGAATGTCTCGTCAATGAGCGAGTGGACTCAAAGGAAGAGTTGATCCAATGGAACACTCAAATCTCTCCACTAACCATGCTATTGGGCCATTTTATGGATCTCGCCTGAGGAGACTATCTTGCCCCATATGGGATGCCACGTAGCCCATGGGAGAACACATAGCCCTCCCATGAAATCAACTATCAATATGGAGGACGACCATATTGATGGAGGACGACCATAAAATATTGGAGAGGAAGGGAGGACAACTCCCCCGCGTCAAATTAATTGAGGCCTCGATGATTAATGGAAAGAGAGGGATGTTGAGTATGGGTGCACATAGCCAGCCTCCATGCCACACCCCATTCCTAGATGGAGGACGACCATAAAATATTGGAGAGGAAGGGAGGACAACTCCCCCGCGTCAAATTAATTGAGGCCTCGATGATTAATGGAAAGAGAGGGATGTTGAGTATGGGTGGTATGATAGTAGTCATGTCTGCCCCTCAATTAACAATCCATCTTGGCCATGGAATTCAACATTTAACTTCAACCCTCTGTCACCTCACTTTTCCCGCGAATTTGGTTTTGGAACAATCGGTTCTCTTGGTTTTGGTCCAGTTGGTCCTTCGTCTCCTAGGCTCCACCATGTCGAGAGAGAGAGGAAAGGCTAGGCGAGGTCCTACCAGGTATAGGCATGTATCCAGGCAGAGATGCTTGCATAATTTGGAGATAGCTCTGTCAATTTCCTAGACTCAACGAATTGTGCGACCACATACTCCTCCAATGGCCTTCATGGATGAGGAATTCATGGAGGAACCAATTCAATTTCCACTGGAATCCCTCATGTACACTATCCCAGATGACTACTTGCGCCCAAACATGAGTGTGGCTATTACAGGTAAAGAGGCGGCCATGGATGACGCCACTTGCATTGTTCAGGAGGAATTCCTCCACACAATCCGAGATACATGCATTCGTCCCAAAAACAGTGGGGATGCTAAAGAAACAACGATGACCATGGAGGGTGCCACTTGCATTATTCAGGAGGAGTTCCCCAACATGTCGCCTCCACCATCGAACACAATTGAGGAATTCAACCAAAATACACCCACCCTCTTAAGCCTAGAGCAACTAGATCTTATTTTTGACATTCGATGTTATATGCACCAGCCGCATTGACATGTTGTTTGATTCATTTTCGAATGCACCAGCCAAGCAAAGTTGCTTGACCTGCGCGCAACCCTTCGTGTTGTAGCCCAATGATGGCATCCTTCAGAGTGGTGCCCCAAATTGGAGGTTCCATGGTTCTCAAATCCCCTCTAATGTCTAAATTTGCACAATTATTTAAGAATCACTAGCAAGGTGATATAGATTTTTCTCTTTTCAACCTATTATGGTACTCTATTCATTTCTTTTCTAGTTTTAATTTTCAAAGTTTATTAATATCCTTAGTTTACACAGAAAGTTATGTCTGCACTACCATTCTCCACCTGTTCTGATTTTGAATTGGTAGGGCAAGTGGCAGATGTCCTTTTTTGGCCTAAAGCATAATAAGAGGCCACTTGTTTCGGTTTCCACTAGTTTGGCGGAATAGGTGGCAGGCCAGTGACATATATCAATTATGTATCAATTTTGATTAAATTTTTGAATTTATAGGTATTTATATATACATTTGCTTGATTATCATTATATTTTTAGTGTGATTAATTTTTTGGCTCGATATATATTTCTATATTAAAAATGGTGTGATAGGATATAAGATCTTTTAATAATAAATATTATATAGATGACCAAGAATTAATAAACTTAAAATGTTGATAACATTTTTTTCTTTATCATTTTATTGGAAGAATCATGGCTGAGTTTGTGCATCCTCTAGATGTTAGGGTTTAGGGTTTAGAAAGTTTTTTGAACACTTTGATCTGCTGGTTTGGTCATGTTCTAGGTATACTATGTCCTTTTGTCCATGGTTACAATATATAAAGAGTTATCATACCAGTGGCTTGCTTAGATACGAACTTCGACTCAACCCAAGAGATGATCCAAGATGACATACTATGGATGGTTCAGAGTGTATTTAGGATCAATAATTTAGTCCTAACTTGGATGTTGAATACAATATACATTGCTTCTCTAGTTTGTGGTTAGTCTCTTTTAATTCTAGTCAATTTATGTCTTGGTGTAGGTATGTTGAAAACATTCTTGCATTTGATGGAAATGGTTGCACTAGTACATTAAATTTTATGGGTTGTAAACATAGCAGTGCGCTTAATTAAATGGAATTCCCCGATGCTCCAATATTCTAAGAGAAACAACATGATTTTAGAAGGAATTATCTTTTATAACGCATAGATAGATGGGCACCACAAAACACAAATGATTTTGAATTTATTGAGGTTTTTTTCTTTGAACAACATCGACTCATACTTTTGGACTAGACACATAAACGATGTTGCTAACTGTGAATTTTGCATGGGACAAACTACTTCGAGGTTAGCCAAAGCATTAAGGTGAACCACACAAAATTGGAAAATAAAAATTGAAAAAGTGGCCAAATTTCAAGCTAAATTCAAATTTTAATTAGATGAGAATGAAAATAGGAAGATAATAATCAATTGACCTAGTTTCTAATGTCCTAAGGAGGCATGGTTCCATTATTGAGATAAAATCAAAATTATGGGTAATTTCAAAATTTTGAAAATGTGTGGAATTTATGAGTGTTTCTATATAACGCGTTTGGAAGTGAAGAAGAGAGAGCATCGACGCTTGATTGAGTTTTTGAAAGCATCGAATGAAGTGTAACAATGAAAATGTGTTTGGCATTTTTTTTTTCATATCGGGGTGCACCTAAAGATAGGGATACGCATCAGGGTGTAAGATTGGATGTCACATGTTGGCTTTGATTGGTGCTTGTATTTTATTAAAACTTATTATAGTGCTTTTGAACGTTTAATCACCAATACATTATTTTTTATGTGCGCACCGGTACATATGTATCTTAAATCCACACCAGTAAAAAAACCTCTGCAAAATCCTTCGGTCTACCACCTCTGCTAACAACCTCTTTTATAAACAAAGAAGGATTAAATTTGCGGGGAGGTTTCGAAAAACCCTCTGCTAGAAGGTTCTCTCCTTGTAGTGTCATTTTCTAATTATTGGTCTACTTATTTATTTTTCTTAACTATATTTTAGTCTATTTTTTTATGAATATTTTTTTTCATCAAATAAGTAACACCAGAAGTGGTATCAGAGGAATTTCATTTTCTAGCACATGGTCCAAATTTAGAAACTTTGTTTAGGCTAGAAACATATTGCACACACCGCGGGACATGGATTGGAAAGGTATGGAATCACATGGCATGGTATGGAAATGCAATGAATGGCATTGAATGTCGCAACATTGCAAGGCAAGGCATGGCATGGCATGACATGATAAGGAAAGACAATGCAAGGCATGGCATGACATGGAAATGAAATGCAAGGCAAGGCATGACATGGAATGGCATGGAATGGAAAGGCATTGAAAGGCGTGGCATGAAATGGAGAGGTAAGGAATGACATGGCAATTCATGGCATGGAAAGGTAAGGCATGACATGGCATGGAAAGGCAAGGAAATGAAAGGCATGACATGGCAAGGAAATACAAGACATGGCATGGAAAGGAGATAAATGGAATGGAAATAAATGGCATGGAAAGGTATGGAATGACAAGGAAATGCAAGCCATGGCATGGAAAGGAATGAAAAGGAACAAAATTGCATGGCATGGCATGGAAATAAAAGGCAAGGAAAGGGATAACAATGGCATGGCATGCCAATGGATTTCCATGGTATGTCTTGGAAAGGAATAACATTGGCATGGAAATGAAATGGCATCGAAAGGCATGGCAATGACATGGAAATGGCATGGCATGGAATGGAAATTACATGGTATGTATTGAAAAGGCATGGCATGGCATGACATGGAAATGGAAGGAAATACATGGCATACATGGCAGTACAAGACAAGGAATAACATGGAAAGTCGTGGCATGGAAAGGAAAGGCATGGCATGGAATTTCATGGCAAGGCAAAGAAATGCAAGACATGACATGGCATGGACATTGGAAAGGACAGGCAAGGCAATGCAAGGCATGGCATGCCATGGAATGGTGAGGAAAGGCATGGAAAGGCATGGCAAGCCAAGGCATGGAATGACATGGCAAGGCATGGAAATGAAAGACAATGCATGGGATGACATGGAAAGGAAAGGAATGGAATTAAAAGTCGTGGAATGACAAGACAATGCATGGCTAGGAAAGGAAATGCAAGGCATGGCATGGTAAGGTAAGGAATTGCATGGCATTTAAAGGAAAGGAAATTCAAGGCATGGCATGGAAATGGCATGCATTGACATTTCTTGGAAAAGCATAACATTCACATGGCAATGGCATGGAATGGCAAGGCATGGAAATGGAATGGAAATGGAATGTCATGGCATGGTAATGGAATGTCATGGCATGGCATGACATGTAATACTAATGGCATGGCATGGCATGGAATGGCTTGGAAAGTCATGGAAATGGCATGGCATGGCAATGGGGTGCAAATGGAAATAGCATCGCAATGGCATGCCATGGAATGGCTTGGCAAGGCACGACAATAACATGGAACTGGCATGGCATGGCATGGAAATGGTATGACAATGACATGGCATAAATAGGTTTGTGGGATTGGTTTTGGGAGGTTCCTTTGTCTCCTTGTGCTAATTTTCACTAATTTTAGGGGTTAAATTTCACTCATGGGCTAATTTTCCATGGTTTTCCAAAAACGAGATTCGCTATTTTAAAAATGATTCTCCCAAATTCTATAGGATAAAATGATTTTACTTTAAAATTCACCAAAATTTTATAAAAACTATATAAAATCCTTTAAAATTTGAATAATTTTACAAAAATATTGCCAATCATTTATAGTTGGCATATGAAATATTAGTAAGATTCGCCAAGGTTTCTACATTTTAAAATACATTTTCATCCTTAAAATCATCCCTGTTCCTTTGTCTCCTTGTGTGCTCTAACCCAAAAACTGGGTAGGAATGTGCAATAAACTCTCATAAATAGTGAAGGGGAAAAAATAATGGTTTCAAGTGTCCCTCGAGGAATTTAGTAGCATAGCATTACTTTCTATGGTGTCTCATGAAATGTAACCTCAAAACCTTTAGTTGTAGGTGGAAAATGATACACATTCTAAAATCTAGTTTCCATGTGAACTCTCTCATTCTATTGATCAAAATCACTAAGTTTAACGAACACCATGGAAGAATGAACAAATATTATTAATAATTAATGGTTTAACAAAATTTACTTATGTCCACTATGCAATATAAACAAACATCATTATAAATTTGTCTCTCTTTTTAGTAGTTCTGCATGACTATATAGTAGATATTTATCTATGCCTATTTTAGTAGATTTATTGCTAAATTTTTTTGGTAAATAAGAAATACTTACACTATGCAAATATCATAGAGCTCTGAATGTTTGAGACTCGTCCAGTTGTTATATCCTAAAACTTATATTTTTGTACAATTGAAGTACAAACAACATGCTATTTTTCATTTAGGACATTGAAGTATCCCAAAAGCATTTTGATATCTTTTAACATTTTGAAAGGATAAACAGATTAACATTAAACTATATTTTGATGTAAATATGAGAGTTGATAAGATATTAGGTATCTAAAAATTCAACACAGAGACATTGTAACACAGACTCGTGGTATCTCATCAAACCAGAAATCCAAATATAACAACTAAAAAACCAGAATTAGAACATGTTACAATGTTACCAAAACTTTAGAACATGTTACAATGTTACCAAAACTTCACAAACTAATTGCTTAGCAAATAGAAATAATAAATTCAACTTAAAAACCAAAAATATAAACATTAAAAAAAAATTGTAATTAATAAATATAATATTAACATTTTCATTCAATCCATCATTCCAGCTTTCATCCAAAAATATTTGAGTCTGCATTTTTGATAAGCTGTAACTACAAGTTTGAAACTGTCTCAACGCTCCGATCTTTCTATACTTAACGTACCCCAACAAGTCCACCCTTGCATAAATCCCAAAGGTAGTGGGGGACAGTCCGCAAGAACAGCAAACATTGTCAGACAGGAATTTTTGGAAGCTCCGCAAGTGTTATAAAGACCATCTTCTCAAAGTGTTATAAAGACCATCTTCTCAAACTTAAAGTAAAGGCAACGGCTGCCATCAATGGTCAGACAGGAAATTGCTTCGTGGACGAATTCGTTCATGGAGTAGGATTCGCAGAGGTGTCAATGGAGCCAAGGATCTGCTCTCTTTATTGGTTGAAACAATGCTCTAAGTCCCGATTTTCCGGTGCCTATAAAATGACTTGGGTTACCTGAAAAGACGGTGTGCAACCTTAATCGAGTGGGAAGAGAAAGAGCTTAGAGGTGGACGAAATGAGTTTGCAAGTAGGCCGTAGTATGCCCGGAACATGGCCAACCCACTTGATAATTAATCAACACGCTGAAAGAACTTGCTAAACCCTAACTTGCGTGTGCGTAGAGGAAGAGAACACCTCGCCAGATTTTTTCTACTAATGATAAGGGAAAAAATATTCACGATTAGGTTTTGAGTATAATTTCATTTTTTTTCTTACTCGTATCAATAATTTTTAGTTTATTAAATCTTTGCTATCTATTTAATATGTGTGGTTAAAAAATCTTATATTTTAAAGTTTCATTTCTAATATAGGGATGTTTATTTATATAATTATCCTTTAACTTGCTAGATAGCATAAAGCAGTTAAGTTAAATAATCATCAAAGGCACATAATTTAAATAATAGTATATATATTAGGTTTATTTGTTAAGTAATCAAAGTGTTTAAGCCTAATAACACAATGTCACTAAAATGGTCATGTATAGTTTTGCTATTCAATTTTGAATCAAAGATATTTTTCCAATATATATAGGGTCGAAGCCATTATAACATACTCATTATGAACTTTATTCATGTCATTATGAGAATTGAACTGAAAGGATAACAATCATTCCTCACAACCATCCAAACTACACCCCTTGTTATCTAAATAAACATCAACATAATCCATTCAGCAGCCACCTTCCAACCCCTTCAATTAAGTGTACAATTCAATTCAATCATCTTCTTATCTACTCCCACATTTCTTCATCAACCTATTGCACCTTCCTCGCATTAGCATTCCAAATGTACTAGTCCTAGGGGCACATTTAAGAAGGTCTATATTCATCGCGAGTTCTATATTCATCATTGAAGAACATTTGGTGGGTTTCGGATTCAATTACAGTGGTGCAAAGACTTGTCTTGGCAAGCCAAAATTGCTTCTTCAACCCTAAGCCAACACTGATCTCAATAGCCAAATTTATTGTTTTTAAGCCAAAATTGCTTCTTCAACCCTAGGCCAACACTGATCTCAATAGCCAAATTTATTGCTTTTATTATTAAAATATATAGAAAAAATTTAAGCCATACAATTTTATGGATTTTCATATTAGTATTCTACCTTGAACAAATTTGGAATTTAAGTGTTGTTTAAAGTATAAATTTATTATCTATATATTATTTAGTTTTTTCTTTTTGTGCTGAGAATGTTTTTCATACAATTTTGATTTAACTTTATTTTATGTATATTTTTCATTTTTATTTTTGTTCAATCCACATTTATCATCCCAATTTTATATTTTTTAGATGCATTTCTGGCTTATCAATTTTAATATTCTATAACTTTTTCATTATTTGAATTTGAAATGTTATTGTTTTGACATTCTTTTTTTCTACGCAAATAGATTAAATTTAATCATATGTAAATATAGCTATTATATTACAAAATAACAATGATAAACATTAAATATGAATTAAACTAGATATGGTTAGTATTATTCATTTTGTACACATGGTGCATGGGATTCACGCTTATATATGACACCTCAACAATTGAAAAAAAATATGATTCCAATCATTGGCTTGTTAAGAAAGGAATTCAGACTCATATTGAGAAAACAATAAAAAAGAATGCAAGCAAAGAGTGAAGAAAATACTTGGAATGGAGAGACTTGTCGATAAAACTCATTTGATACTTAATGATGACCATGGAACTATATAATGGATTTTTGAGTTATTTATAAATACAATATTTTTTTTTTGAGTTTTAAAAAAAACATAATAATAAAGAAAAAATACACGGTCACTTTAAATGTTAATATCTGATATGTTAATTTTTTCGATATGTTCAAAATTATGATGATTATCATTTTAATGTTATGTGTAACAACATGCAATATTATTATATTGTTTATTTATAATATTTTATAATACTATTTTATTTTAAATCTCATATTATTTAGTATTATTTTTAAATTTTAATTCATAGAAAACTTAGATTCGAAATGAAAAAGGGGTCACAAAACATTTTAAAACAAGAAACATTTTTTGTTGTTTAATTAAGTGCATTGCTACATTTAAAACCCATAAAATTTAAAGTTGTGGTGTAACCATTTCAATCAAATGAAAAAATATTGTTAATAGACCTACACCAAGATAGAAATTGATTGAAATGGCATTCTTCATTCATTAGTAAAAAAATAATTGGTGCTCCAATTTGTTTTAGCACTGGTATCTAGTAACACATCGAACCACTTAAGTTGCAATAAAACAATTTAACATAGTTATAGATATAGGTAAAAAAAAAACACTTAAGTTGCAATAAAACAATTTAACATAGTTATAGTCATAGGTCAAAGAAACACAGTATTTTAAAAAACACATTGTCAAACCCATGACAATTTAACATAGTTATAGACATAGGTCAAAGAAACCCAGTATTTTAAAAAACACATTGTCAAACCCATGACTTATCGACAAGAAATGCACTACATCATACAATACAAAATCTTAGTTAAAGAAAAAAATCAAAACAATAGAAATAAACTAGACATGATCAATAAATTAGCAATTTGATGAGGTACACCCTCATTAAGTAAGTTTAAGAACATTGCATAGGCATAGTATAATCTCCACCATTTTCCAAAAAATTGTTTGGATAATATAAATATAAAAGAAATATCCAAGCAAGTGATCTTCGTAAACAATAGATATTGGTCATGTATTTAAGCTATATACTAAAAGATTAAAGTATTTATTATTTTTTTTCCAATAAACTATAAACAAGAAGAAATATCAAATTGAACAATATTATCCATCAATATTTTAAATTAGCTTTAATGCTTATCATTTTTATTTTCTAATTCGGTAGAGATATTTACATATGTTTAAATTTAATCCATATGAGTAGAAAAAATAATTGTGAAAAATAAGCATTTAAAATAATGATAAATTTATAAAATATTGAAATTGGGATGCAAGAGGTGTATTAAACAAATATGAAAATATGACTATATGAGTGGAAAGAAGATGGGAAAACTTAATTATTTAAATTAATGAAAAATTATAAAATATTAAAATCAGGATGAGAAATGTGTATTGAACAAAAATAGAAAGGATATATATATATATATATATATATATATATATATATATATATATATATAAGATGGGTCAAAATATATGAAAAAAAGTAGAAGCAGAAAAAAGATAAAACTAAATAATGCATCGAGGAAGAAAAAATTACATTTATTGGCGATTGTGGAGCTCTGTGAAAACTCTAAAGAAAACACCAGTTCTATATCCACCGTCCCATCGAAATACAGATCTTCCACACCTAAGGTCTTCATGTTGCACGAGGCCAACGCCACTAATCCCACAAGATGAACCCAAAAGGGGGTGAGAAACCCCCCTCTTATAGGAAGGTAGCCACAAACAACAAAGAAGGATTGCGGGTGAAGAGGATTGCATTTGAACTGTCGCCTCACTTGCAAGATCAACTCCTAGCCAAGGAACATTGGTTCAGTAAAGAAATGGAAGTTGAGCTGAGCATGTCTCATCCAAAGGCATCACGTCGATCAGAACTAGGGGAATGCATTTCCCAATTAGACAAACTGCCAATATACACCATTAGCTCAATGAGGGTTGGTGAAAAAACTCTGTTCATGAGGGAGCATGATGTGATCGAAAATTTTTTGGGCCCATGGCCTTCCGAAAGAGACCTCATGAGATGGATCAAACACTGGTGGAACCCCAAGGGAGATTACGAAGTGCATCTCATCTCAAAGTAGTTTTTCACAATCATCCTCTATAGTTTGGAAGACAAGGACAAGATTTTTGACAATGTTCCATACTTCTACAACTTTGTTGGGCTATTCCTCAGGTTTTGGACAAAATGTTTCATCCAATAGAAATAAGACTAAAGCATGGAACTTGTATGGATAAGACTATATTCTCTGTCGTAGGAATTTTGGTTGGAGTAAATCCTCATGGGAATAGGGAACATCATGGGAAGATACGTGAAATCATGAGGCAAAAAATCAGAGGAAATACACTTCCTACGCTCGAATATGAATTTACATGGACATATAGAAGGCTCTATGAGGATCAATAACCCTAGAATATCATGATGAAGACTAGAATCAAACAATGGGCTATGAGCATATTCCTTTCTATTGTAGAAAATGCCATGAGCACGGTCATCTCTTCTGCGACTGTCCCTTGAATTTATAGAACCCAAAAGAAGGGGAGGGGAAGCAAAAGGATGGTTATACTACAGTTACATGCAGGAAAAAACAAGCCCATAGTAAACAAAACTAGGAAAGTACATAGAATATCCCCACCTGAAACTCCTTTGACATTCTCAACCAACTCCCGAAGGAAGAGGAGGTAGGAAATATGCACAAAAAAGAAAACCAAGACAAGGAAAAGGGAAAATCCAAACATAAAATGGAACCAACCAAATAACATCATCAAGAAACAAGCCCAATAGCCCAACAAAATGTGGACAAGGCAGAGGATGGGGGGGATACTCTAATGCAACTAGATGAATAAGATCTGGCGGATATACATCTTGAAAAATTGGAGGACGCCTTCAACCGAAAGGAAATGAAAACCATCCCAGTATATTAGGGATCTCCTTATACCCACCCACTGAGATGAAATGTACCTCTCGTGAAAGAAAACGTCGAGGCCACAAATCAACACATCAACTCATTAAGGAAGTCAGGAGCTACATGCTCAACTCAAGGTGGATTTAGAGACTCACAGAAGGGTATCTCTATCAACCCCACAAATCATCATGATGAATATCATAACTGTTAGAAAAACAAGATCGTGGAGCAATAAAATAAAAAAACAAATAAGGAAACAAAACAAGAAGATACACAATAAAAGAAAGAAACAAATTTACGTGGTTCGCCCAGCGTGGGCTACGTCCACCAGAGAAATTGTCAGGTTCTTCGTTTATTATTATCCAACAAATGAAGGGATACAACCTACAACAAAACCCATTGTAACTTCCTCTTCTTTCTCTCATAGTCTCCTCTCTTAGAATACAATATTTTCCATCAATCATAGTCGCAATACATTTCCCTCATAAAAGAGGGTTGTCTTCCAGGGAAAAAACCCTAACATAATCTCTAATGTTAGATCTGCGACCTTATAATGAACAGTCCATATTTACAATGAAATTACAATATACATTTACAAGGAAATTTTTCCTTCGGGGGCTTTGCCCCCGAACCCCCGCTGGGGGCCCGCTTTCCCCCAGACCCCCCAACCAGGGGGACAGCCCCCCCAAACCCCACAGAGGGAGTGCCCCCCCTATGCACTCCCCCGCGTGCAAGAGTGTACATACTTATGGGGTGTAAATACTTCATGGGGTATAAACATGGCTGAAAGAAAGGACCTCTCAATCAAGAAGATAATCAGGCTCCACAACCAACAATAACATGGAATATAAGAGGGCTTAATG
Organism: Picea engelmannii; assembly: GCA_009831015.1. Lineage (NCBI taxonomy): Eukaryota > Viridiplantae > Streptophyta > Pinopsida > Pinales > Pinaceae > Picea > Picea engelmannii. Next base: position 702,644 of record ML778614.1, read on the forward strand.
GAAGATCCAAACAAAGGACTCTTTGAGAAAACATTCATGTAGAGAATCTAAACGTTATCCTTTTAATTGAAACAAAATATGTCGGGGACGAAGCGGAGGATATATTATGGTACTGCTGGAGAACCTATAACTCCACTCATATAGACTAAAATGGGGCTGTGAGGGGCTTGGAAATCTTATGGAAGCCAGATACAACCGTCATAGACAATCCCTTTTCCATGGTGGGAATTCTTATGGCTCACTTCAGAGTAATATCATCTAAAAAATGAGGGATGATTATAAATTCTCATAGGCTCCAAAGTGCTCAAGACAAAGAATTGTTCATGGGTAGAATAGCCACTATAATGGCATTGCTAGGATCACAACACTAGTTGATTGGTGGTGACTTCAACATCATCCTCACACTAGAGGAAAATACAGGCGGTACCAAGTGGCTAGACCAAGACAATGGTAAGTTCCAAATTCTCATTGATCAACTTAATTTAATAGATACAGAAACTAGAAATGGTATCTTCACTTGGCAAGTATATTATATCATTTCCTCATATCAGAATCACATTTTTTGGAGGATTCGATCATCGAGTCCAACATCCTCCCAAAATAGGTCTCATATCATTGGGTGGTCTCGCTTTGTCTATAAATTAGGGCCAATGCCATAATTAAATCCTTAATATTTGAGAAGTTCTGGATCACTCACCCAAACTTTCAAAATATCTCAAAATATTGGTGGGAACAAGCAAAAATAGATCATGGGACACACATGTATAAATTCCAAGAAAGGATAAAAAACTTCAAGGCACAACTAAAGATCTGGAACAAGAATGTATTTGGGAACATTTTATAGAGGAAGCAGGAAATTGAGAAACGCCTGGAAGCAATGCAAAAGGTATTTATTACAAGAGAAAGAATGCCATCCTTAATAATGGAGGAAGAGCAGCTCTGAGCAGAATTGGAAGAGTGACAAAAAAAAGAGGAAATACTCTGTAAGAAGAAATCCAGAGTACAATAGCTCAAGGAAGGAGAAAAGAACACCAATTTATTCCACAGATTCATGGTGCACATAATATACATAAACAAAATCAAGCAACTAGAATACAACTAGAGAAACCCCATCCGGGATCAGGAAAGAATAACAAAGGAATTGACAAACTAGTATAAAGAGATAATGCTCGTTATTCGCAAGATCACAAGGCACATCCCCTCCCTGGTCACAAAAGAACAAAATGAACGACTTATCAGGCCAATTACTCAAGAGAAACTGGATCAAGCAGTCAAAAAGATGCCCCTTGGAAAATCCCTAGGTTTAGATGACATCACAACAAACTTATTCCACTATTGTTGGTTGCTCATCCAGGAAGAAGTCTGCCAAGTAGTTGAGGAATCAAGAACTTCGGGGAAATTTCTCTCGACCTTCAATGCCACCTTCCTCACTCTCATCCCAAAGGAAGAAAGGGTTACATATCCTAATAAATTTTGACCAATAACACTCTGCAATGTAATCTACAAAATCATCACCAAAGTCATTTCCCTGTGACTCAAGTGAGTCTTTCCATACATCATCTCCAAAGATAAATCAAGATATGTGGAGGGACAAAAAATCATGGACAATGTCATCCTAACACACGAGGTCATTAACTTGTTAAAATCAACGAGAAACATAGGTATGCTCACCAAGATCGACCTCTCTAAATATTTTGACATAATAATCTAGAAATACGTGAGCTCCCTCCTTAAAGTATTTAGCAATACTTCCTCAACCTTATTCTCCATCCTTGTCAACAGAGGACCCTCCCAACCCTTTTCTCCCTCCCATGGAATACGACAAGGGAATCCCCTCTCCCCCTTCCTTTTTTTCATAATCAAGGAAGGACTATGGTGTTGCATCAAAGCCTTAGTAGAGGATGGATCTCTCAAAGGCCTACATCTCCACAACCTCCAACCAACCCCCTCCCACATTCAATTTGTGGATGATACCCTTTTGATAAATACCCCAACTTCCCAAGAGGATAACAAGCTCAAGACGATCCTCATCGACTTTGTCGAAGCTTCAAGAACTTTCTTAAACCTCGACAGGTCAGATCTCTACTTATTCAATACCCTAGTGGAAATTCAAAACCACATCTCTCGACTTCTGGGCATCCCCAAGAGCTCCCTTCCATCCGATTATCTAGGTATTCCCCTCACGAGAGAAACTACACTTAACATTTCCTAGGACAACATACTGCTTTCCATCTCTAATAGGCTCAGTAACCGCAACTTTAGATCAGTTAATCTAAAGTCTATACTCAAAGCCTTGTCGACTTAACTCTTCACCACTCTAGCAACCCACTGATTTATCATCAAGGTTATCAGAAATATCCATCATAGCTTCTTGTGGCATGGCCACTATCCTAACAAAAAATGAGCACTAGTTGGATGGGATAAAATATGGAGGCCCAAATCCTTAGGGGGACTTGGTGTAAAATATCCAGGAAAACACAATCGAGTAATGGGGGTAAAATTTGGTGGTCCTGGCTCAAGAAACCCACAACACTCTAGTAAATAATATGGAAAGGGAAATATGTTCCCAATACTAGAGAGAATATTCTAATCATATTCAATGATCGGATCCATTGATTAGATATTTAGAACATAGTTTGGAGCAATATATTAGTCATAAAGAACATTGCTTTCTGGGATATTGGAAATGGAGAACACTCCATGTTTTAGTAAGACTCCTGGCAGAAAAAAATACCCCTAAACTCCATAGAATATCTCAACCCCCTTTATCAACAAATGAAATCAAGGGACACTCTACACGTAAAGGACCTCTGGAAGGAAAACTCTATGCAATACACCTAGTGCAGAAAGCTCTATGCAATTACACCTATGCAATTACCCTATGGAAAACTCTATGCAATTACACCTACAAGTGGAAATGGACCTACAGGCCTGGAGGGACTATGCAAATCAGTGGAAAAAACACATCAAGGAAGGACTAAACATACTCAAATGGGGCCATTCCTCAACAGGTAACTTTCCAGTCAAAGAAGCATACCATCTCTAGGAAAACCACCAAGGGAAACTGAAGGAGCAGACATAGAGCAAAATATGGAATCCAAATTTCTAGCCGAAAGTCTCAATTTTCCTCTTCTTAATTGCCCAAAACTACATACTCACTTGGTACAACCTTAAAAAACGAGGCCACAATGAGGCCATATAGGGTATGGAAGCACAACTAATGCATCGCTCCAACAAGAACCGATCCAACATCATAATCACCATTGAAACTTTAGATTCAATCTCCTATCAAAATCCAATTCTAGACCGCATCTCGCAACTAATACTAGGCTTCAGAGTTAGGAAAATTTGAAAAGAACGAATTAAAAGNCCCCCCCCCCCACTCATCTTGGGAAAGGATCCTAAAATTTATCAAGGAAATTATCAAAGATGAGCACTAGACCCAAGAGGACCTCAAGTGCAATCCTATGGAATGTCACATCCTCCAAGCCTGACAACTATATCTCACCAATGATTCAAGTAAGAATGATACCCGCACTAATAAAATCGGTCATATTCCGAGCACATGGTCCCCTCCACCCTTGGTTTTTTAAAACTAAACTTTGATGGTTCCTCAAATGGTAATCTGAGGCCGACAGGTTTTGGTGAGATTCTAAGAGACAACAAGGGGAAAATTCTACACTTCACAGCAGGATATTTGGGACTCAATACAAACAATGTTGTAGAAATTTCGAGCCTATTTAGGGGGGTTAAGTTAGAAATATGTCACAACATATTCCAGCTCATAGTGGAAGGGGATTCCCATATCATCATCTAGCTCATCTTAAAAATCATCGATGGTTCACACCCGTCAAAATTCTCACCTAGCTGGAGATTACTATGATTGTTGGAAGGCTTCAAGCCCCTTCTTCAGCCCCATATCATTCCTATCCACTCCCATGTGAAAAGAGATGCGAACAAAATTACAAAATGTCTGGCCAACAAGCGAGTGGACTCAAAGGAAGATCTGATCCAATGAAACCCTCAAATCTCTCCATCGACCACACTATTTGGTTGTTGTATGGATCTCCCCCGAAGAGACTATCCTACCCCAGATGGGGTGCCATGTAGCCCATAGGAGAACACACAACCATACCATGAAATCAACTATAAATATGGCCAACCTCCATCCCACACCCCATTCGTGGATGGAAGATGACCATAAAATATTGCATAGGAAGGGAGGACAACTCCCCCGCGTCAAATTAATGGAGTCCTCGATGATTAATGGAAAGAGGGGGATGTTGAGTATGGGTTGTATCATAACAGTCATGTCCGCCCCTTAGTTAACTATCCATCTTGGCCATGGCATTCAACACTTCGCCTCAACGCTCTGTCACCTCACTATGCCCGTGAATTTGGTTTTGGCACAGCCGGTTCTCTTGGTTTTGGTCCAGTTGGTCCTTCATCCCCATAGGCTCCACCGTGTCGAGAGAGAGAAGAAAGCCCATGCGAGGTATTGCCCGGTACAGTTGTGTAGCCAGGCAGAGATGCATGCATAATTTGGAGAGAGCTCTATCAATTTCCTGGACTCAATGAATTGCACGGCCACATACTCCTCCAATGGCCTTCATGGATGAGAAATTCACGGAGGAATCAATTCAGGTTCCGCTAGAATCCCTCATGTACACTGTCCCAGATGACTACTTGCGCCCAAACACCAGTGTGGCTATAACAGGTATAGAGGCGACCATGGATGGTGTCAGTTGCATTGTTCAGGAGGAATTCCTCCACATAGTCCCAGATACACGGTTCTCCCCAAAAATAGTGGCAATGCTAAAGGAACAACAACAACCATGGAAGGTGCCACTTGCATTATTCAATATTAGTTCCCCAACATGGCGCCTCCACTGCTGAACACAGTTGAGGAATTCAACCAAAATCCACCCACCCTCTTTAGCCTGGAGCAACTGGATATTATTTTTGACATTCGATGTTATATATAAGACCAACTCCATCGATACACCCTCATCAACAATCGCATTGACATTTTGTTTGATTCATTTTCGAATGCACCAGCCAAAAAAAATTTCCTGACCTTCGTGCAACCCTTCGTGCTCCAGCCCAATGATGGCATCCTTCACAATGGCGCTCCAAATGGCAGGTTCCATGGCTCTCAAAACCTCTCTAATGTCTAAATTTTCACAGTTCTCTAAGCATCACTGGAAAGGTGATGGAGTTTTTTCTCTTGTCAACCTAGTTTGGTACTCTGTTCATTTCTTTCCTAGTTTTAATTTTCAAAGTTTATTAACATTCTTAGTTTACACAGACAATTATGTCATCACTACTATTCTCCACCTTCTTTGGTTTCCAATTGGCAGGGCAAGTGGCGGATGCCATTTTTTGGACGAAAGCATAGTAGGAGGCCACCTGTTTCGATTTCCACTAGTTTGGCAGAATAGGTGGCAGGCGAGTGACATGTATCAATTTTGTATCAATTTTGATTAAATTTTTTATTTTATATGTATTTCTATATACATTTACTTAATTATCACTATATTTTTAGTTTGATTCATTTTTTGGCTCAATATATATTTCTATATTAAAAATGGTGTTATAGGATATAGGATCTTTTAATAATAAATATTATATAGATGACCAATATTTAATAAACTTAAAATGTTCATAACATTTTTTTCTTTATCATTTTATTGGAAAAATCATGGTTAAGTGTGTGCATCCTCTAGATGTTATGGTTTAGGGTTTAGAAATTTTTTTGAACACTTTGATCTCATGGTTTGGTCATGTTCTAGGCATACTATGTCCTTTTGTCTATGGTTACAATATATAATGAGTTATCTTACCAGTGGCTTGCTTAGAGACAGACTTCAACTCAACCCAAGAGATGATCCAAGATGACGTACTATGGATGGTTCAGTGTCTAGTTATGATCAACAGTTTAGTCTGAACGTGGATGTTGAATACAATATACATTGTTTCTTTGGTTTTTGGTTAGTCTCTTTTAATTCTAGTCAATTTATGTCGTGGTGTAGGCACGTTAACAACATTGTTTCATTTGGTGGAAATGTTTGCATCACTACATTAAATTTTGTGGGTTGTAAACGTAGCGGTGCACTTAATTAAATGGAATTCACCGATGCTCCAATATTCCAAGAGCACCAACATGATTTTAGAAGGAATTTTCCTTTATAATGCACAGATAGATGGGCGTCACAAAATGCACATGATTTTAAATTTATTGCGCCGTTCTTATTTGAACAACATCGAGTCATACTTTTGGAATAGACACATAAACGACGTTTCTAACTGTGAATTTTTCATGTTACACACTAATTCGAGGTTAGCCAAAGCATTAAGGCGAACCACATAGAATTGGAAAATAAAAATTGAAAACGTGGCAAAATTTCAAGCTAAATTCAAATTTTAATTCGATGAGAATGAAAATAGGAAGATAATAATAAATTCACCTAGTTTCTAATGTCTTAGGGAGGCATGGTTCCATTATTGAGAGAAAATCAAAATTATGGGTAATTTCAAAATTTTGAAAATGTGTGGAATTTATGAGTGTTGCTCTACAACTCATTTGGAAGTGAAGGAGAGCAAGCATTGATGTTTGATTGAGTGTTTGGAAGCATCGAATGGAGTGTAACAATGAAAATATGTTTGTCATTTTTTGTTCCATGTCAGGGTGCACCTAAAGATAGGGATATGCATCGGGGCATAAGATTCAATGTCACCAAATGGCTTTGATTGGTGCTTGTATTTTATTAAAACTTATTATAGTGCTTTTGAACATTTAATCACCAATGTGTTATTCTTTATGCGTGCACCAATACATATGTATCTTACATTCACACTCATAAAAAAAACTCCGCAAAATCCTTCGGTCTACCACCTCTGCTAACAACCTCTTCTATAAACAGAGAAGGAGTAATTTTTCGAGGAGGTTCTGTAAAACCCTATGCTAGAAAGTACTCTCCTTGTAGTGTCATTTTCTAATTATTGTTCTACTTATTTATTTTTCTTAACTATATTTTAGTCTATTTTTTTATGAATATTTTGTTTCATCAAATAAGTAACACCAGAAGTGGTATCAGAGGAATTTCATTTTAAGCACATGGTCCAAATCTAGAAACTTTTTTTAGGCTAGAAACGTATCACACACATCGCATGACATGGATTGGAAAGGTATAGAATCACATGGAAATGGAAAGAAAGGCATGGCATGGCATGGAAATGCAATGAATGACATGAAAGTCATGGCATGACAAGGCAAGGCATGGCATGGCATGGCATGATAAGGAAAGGCAATGCAAGGCATGACATGACATGGAAATGGAATGAAAGGCAAGGCATGACATGGAATGGCATGGAATGGAAAGGAATTCAAAGGCCTGACAATGGAAGAAAAGCCATGGAGTGGAAAGGAATGACATGGAAAGGTGTGGAATGACAAGGAAATGCAAGACATAGCATGGAAATGAATGCAAAGGCAAGACATTGCATGACATGGCATGGAAAGAAGGAAAGGAAAGGGATGGCAATGGCATGGCACGGCATGCCAATGGATTTCCATGGTATGTCTTGGCAAGGAATAACATTGGCATGTCAATGAAATGGCATTGAAAGGCATGGAAATGATATGGAAATGGCATGGAAATTACATGGTATGGCTTGGAAAGGCATGGCATGGAATGGCATGGAGATGGAAGGAAAGACATGGCATGGCATGGAATGACAAGAAAATGAATGGCATGGAAACTCATGGAATGGAAAGGAAAGGCACGGCATGGCATTCTATGGCAAGGAAAAAAAATTCAAGACATGACATGGAATGGACATTTGAAAGGAAAGGCTAGGCATGACATGCCATGGCATGGTAAGGAAAGGCATGGAAAGACATGACAAGGCAAGGCATGGAAATAGAACACAATGCATGGAATGACATGGAAAGGAAAGGAATGGCATTACAAGTCATGGCATGACAAGGCAATGCATGGCATGGAAAGGCAAGGAAATTCAAGGCATGGCATGGAAATGGTATGCAATGACATTTATTGGCAAAGCATAACATTAGCATGGCAATGGCATGGAATGGCAAGGCATGGAAATGACATGGAAATGGAATTTCATGGCATGGTAATGGCATGGCATGGCATGGAATACTAATGGCATGGCATGGCGTGTAATGGCTTGGAAATTCATGTAAATAGCATGGCATGGAAATGGGGTGGAAATGGAAATATCATGGAAATGACATGCCATGGAATGCCCTGACAAGGCACGACAATAACATGGAACTGACATGGCATGGCATGGAAATGCTATGACAATGGCATGGCATAAATAGGTTTTTGGGATTGGTTATGGGAGGTTCCTTTGTCTCCTTGTGTGCTCTAACCCAAAAATTGGGTAGGAATGTACAATAAACTTTCATAGATAGTGAAGAGAAAAGAATAATGGTTTCAAGTCTCCGTAGAGGAATTTAGTAGCATAGCATTACTTTCTATGGTGTCTCATGAAATGTAACCTCAAAACCTTTAGTTGTAGGTGGAAAATGATACCCATTCTAAGATCTAGTTTCTATGTGAACTCTCTCATTCTATTGATAAAAATCAATAAGTTTAGTGGACACCATGGAAGACTGAACAAATATTATTAATAATTGATGGTTTAACAAAATTTACTTATGCCCAGTACGCAATATAAACAAACATGAGTGCATTAATAAGTTTATTTGTCTCTCTTTTTAGTAGTTCTCCATGATTATATAGTAGATATTTATCTATCCCTATTTTAGTAGATTTATTAGTAATTTTTTTGATAAATAATTGATACTTACACTCTCCAAATATCATAGAGCTCTGAATGTTTGAGACTCATCCATTTGTTATATACTAAAATTTATATTTTTGTACAATTAAAGTACAAACGATATGCTTTTTCATTAAGGACATTTAAGTATCCTAAAAGCATCTTGATATCTTTTAACATTTTCAAAGGATAAACAGATTAACATCAAACTATCTATTGATGACAGTTTACAAGTATCCAGATTGGAAATAGATGAGGTCAAATTGTTGAGCCTTATGGTATTTCTCTTTTCTCGATCCCTGATTCGTATCCCTAGGTTCTCCCGGAATCACTGTTTCCTCCCCCCTCGGCTCGTTCCGGAGCTAGTGGCAATTGATGGTTTCTTTTTAGGTTTATCTTTTGATGTAAATATGAGAATTGGATCCCTGATTCGTATCCCTAGGTTCTCCCGGAATCACTGTTTCCTCCCCCCTCGGCTCGTTCCGGAGCTAGTGGCAATTGATGGTTTCTTTTTAGGTTTATCTTTTGATGTAAATATGAGAATTGATAAGATATTAGGTATATAAAAATCATTAAGGACATTTAAGTATCCTAAAAGCATCTTGATATCTTTTAACATTTTCAAAGGATAAACAGATTAACATCAAACTATGTATTGATGACAGTTTACAAGTATCCAGATTGGAAATAGATGAGGTCAAATTGTTGAGCCTTATGGTATTTCTCTTTTCTCGATCCCTGATTCGTATCCCTAGATTCTCCCGGAATCACTGTTTCCTCCCCCCTCGGCTCGTTCCGGAGCTAGTGGCAATTGATGGTTTCTTTTTAGGTTTATCTTTTGATGTAAATATGAGAATTGATAAGATATTAGGTATATAAAAATTCAACACAGAGAGGCATTGTAACACAGACTCATTGTATCTCATCTAAACAGAAATCCAAATATAACAACTAAAAAAACCGAGAATTAGAACATGTTACAATGTTACCAAAACTTCACAAACTAATTGTTTAGCAAATAGAAATAATAAATTCAACTTAAAAACTAAAAATGAAAAGATGATAAATATTGAAAAAAAATTGTAATTAATAAATATAATATTAACACTTTCATTTAATCCATCATTCCATCTTTCATCCAAAAATATTTCAGTCTGCATTTTTATAAACTGTAACTACAAGTTTGAAACTGTCTCAACGCTCCGATCTTTCTATACTTAACGTACCCCAACAAGTACACCCTTGCATAGAACAGCAAACGTGGTCCTGATGAAAGGCTGTGGGGGACAGTCCGCAAGAACAGCAAACATGGTCCTGGAAGAAAGGCTGCGGAATTTTTGGAAGCTCCGCAAGTGTTATAAAGACCATCTTCTCAAACTTAAAGTAAAGGCAACTGCTGCCATCAATGGCCAGACAGGAAATTGCTTCGTGGATGAATTCGTTCATGGCGTAGGATTCGCAGAGGTGTCAATGGAGCCAAGGATCTGCGTAGAGGAAGAGAACAAATCGCCAGAATTTCCTTAATAATGATAAATGAAAAAACATTCACGATTAGGTTTTGAGTATAATTTCATCTTTTTTTTCTGACTATTATCAATGATATTTCTAGTTTATTAAATCTTTGCTATCTATTTAATATTTATTGTTAAAAATTCTTATATTTTAGAGTTTCATTTCTAATATAGGGATGTTTATTTATATAATTATACTTTAACTTGCAAGATAGCATAAAGCAACTAAGTTGAATAATCATCAAAGGCACATACAATGCAAACATGTTAGTGTATATGTAAGTGGTAGACATTTTGTAATCCAAATCAAACACATGCATTTATTTAAGGCTTATCTTTATTCGGTTGCCTTCTAAAAAAGGGACACTGAAAACTACATATAGCATGCAGTTGGGATATCAATATCCACCCAACCGATGGCCATGCCATAGTGACATCCATGTTCCATCCTCCCCAAACTGGTTGTCTAGATGGATGAGAAATGTGTATTGAATAAAAATAGAAACGAAATATATATATATATATATATATATATATATATATATATATATATATATATATATATAAATAATTAAGATGGGTAAAAAATATATGACAAACATTAGAAGGAGAAGAAAGATAAAACTAAATAATATATTGAGGAAACAAAAATTACAATTATTGGCAATTGTGGAGCTCTGTGAAAACTCTAGCGAAAACCCCAGTTCTATATCCACCGACCCCTCCATAGACGGATCTGCCACACACAAGGTCGTCGTGTTGCACCAGGCCGACGCCACTGATTCCACAAGATGAACCTAAAAGGGGGTGGGCAACACCCCTCTTACAGGAACGTAGCCACAAACAACAAAGAAGGATTGTAGGTGAAGAGGCCTTCCTTTGAATCGTTGCCTCACTTGCAAGATCAAATCTTAGCCAAGGAACATGGGCTCAATAAAGAAATGGAAGTTGAGTTGAGAAAGTCTCATCCAAAGGCATCTCGTGGATGGGAATGAGGGGAATGCATTCCCCAATTAGAAAAACCGCCAAAGTACACCATTAGCTCAACGAGGGTTGGTGAAAAAACCCAATTCATGAGGGAGCATGCTCTCATCAGAAAGTTTTTGGTCATATGGACTTCCAAAAGATACCTCATGAGATGGAACAAACACTAGTGGAACCCCAAGGGAGATTACGAAGTGCAGCTCAGCTCAAAGTGGTTTTTCACGATCATCCTCTACAATTTGGAAGACAAGGACAAGATTTTTGACAATGGTCCATACTTCTACAACTCTCTTGGGCTATTCCTTAGGTTCCAGACAAACCGTTTCATCCCAGAGAAAGAAGACTACACCATGGAACTTGTATGGATAAGACTATATTCTCTGCTGTAGGAATTCTAGTTGGAGTAAATCCTCATGGGAATAGGGAACACCATGGGAAGATACATGAAATCACATGAGGTCAAAAAGTAGAGGAAATACACTTCCTACGCTTGAATATGCATTTACATGGACATATAGAAGGCTCTACGAGGATCAATAACCGTAGAATATCACGATGAAGACTAGAATCAAATAATGGACTATGAGAATATTCCTTTCCACTGCAGAAAATGTCACGAGCACAATCACCTCTTCTATGACTGTCCCTTGAATTCCTAGAACCCAAAAGCAAAGGAGGGGAAGAAAAATTATGGTTATACTATAGTTACATGCAGGAAAAAACAACTCCCTAGTAAACAAAATCAAGAAAGCACATAGAATATCGCCACCAGAAACTCCTTCAACATTCTCAACCAACTCCTGGAGGAAGAGGAGGTAGGAAATATGCACAAAAATGACAACCAAGACAAGGAAAAGGGGAAATCCAAACATAAAACGGAACCAACCAAATAACATCATCAAGAAACAAGCCGAATAGCCCAACAGAATATGGACAAGGTAGAGGATGGGGGGGATACTTTAATGCAACGAGATGAACAAGATCTGGCGATATACATCTAGAAAAACTAGAGGAGGCCTTCAATCGAAAGGAAATAAAAACCATCTGAGTAGATTAGGGATCTCCGTAGACCCAACCACTAAGCTCAAACGTACCTCGTGTCAAAGAAAACGTCGAGGCCACAAATCCACACATCAACTCATTAAGGAAGTTGGGAACTACATGCTCAACTCAGGGCGGATCTACAGACTCATGGAAGGCTATCTCTATCAATCCCACAACTCATCATGATAAATTTCATAACATGGAATATAAGAGGGCTTAATGGAAGATCCAAACAAAGGACTCTTCGAGAAAACATTTGTTTAGAGAATCTGAACATTCTCCTTTTACTTGAAACAAAACGTGTCGGGGATGAAGCAAAGAATATATTTTGGTGCTGCTAGAGAACCTATAACTCCACTCATACAGACTAAAATGGAGCCACGAGGGGCCTGAAAATCATGTGGAACCTGGATACACCCATGATAGACCAACCCTTTTCCATGGTGGGCATGCTTATGGCTGACCTCAAAGTAATATGATCTAAAAAAGGAGGGATGATTACAAATGCTCACGGGCCCCAAAGTGCTCAATATAGAGAATTGTTCATGGGTAGAATAGCCACTATAAGGGTGCTTCTAGGATCACAACACTGGTTGATTGGTGGTTACTTCAACATAATCCTCACACTAGAGGAAAATACAGGAGGTACTATAATGTTCCCCAAACTTACCAAATAAAAAAAAATATCTTAGGGACATTAAATCTCCTTTCTCTTCAAACAAATTATTTCGAAAGACAGAAAGTTATTATATGTAGGTAGTCGTCGTCACCATTAACTTTCACAAGGTTTATGTTTACCACTTTATTGATACAACTAACTACTATTATAAAACATTTTATCTTTGGGTTATTTCATTCTGCACAGTAATGACATATATAGTAGTCAAGGGTAGACTTTCCATACCCTAGTCTCTTAGTCACTAACATTTCTAATTGTTGATATGAGTATAAAGGGGTTAATGTTACACTAGTAAACTCTCTAGCATCACAACTGTCTGCATGCATAAAACATTAACGTTTATACTTGTTATCGCCTTAATAATATTGAAACCCTCTCCATACATAGAATTAACGTTTATATGTTGAATCATTACTAGTATTCTACCCATCTCTAAGAATGAACATTAACGTTTTATACTATTACACCCTATTATCAATACAACCAATTTCTAGGCATCAGCGTTGCTTATAACATAAAGGATCTATACTAATTTGGGTTCCATCAAAGTATACACCTTTATCGAAAATGTCATGGGCCTTAATATATGGTGGCTTTAACATAGTATATGGTGGCCTTAATGTCACATACCTTGTGAGAAAAGGTCGTGGTTAAACTTATGACCACTATTAACACAGTATTGTAATTGATTAACGGTTTGGCGTCGTTGAGGGACCCAACGATAACAGTCATCCTTCCTAATTTCTTTTAACATTAGTGAACCAGTTGGTCCCACCTTAACTGAATGAAAGATTGGGCTTGCTAACTGAAAATAGTCATTCCCTATCCAAGTTTTCTTCCCTCGCAATAACCTGGTAAGAAGTCGAATGAGGGATTTGTCAGACCCCAAATTAAGACCTTTGTCTAGTCTATTAATGGTTCTGCAAGGGTACCTCCCGAGGGTTGTCGCCCGACCACCGTGTCCAATGTAAATCATGCCACCTCCCTCCTGTCACATGGAAAGGTACATGATTCATAGCCATCACTATTATTCCCCTCCGAGACGGGTTTTCTAGGGTTAATTTTTCATTGTCCTTCGGCTCTGTCTTTTGCGAAAACACTCCAGTGCTACCCCATGATAATTGACTTGGTGAACGTGGCCCAAATCGTGTAGTTGATCTTGTCTTGGGCCAGAAGAAAAGGATAGGGTGACTACTAGTTGGATTCTACCCTGAACCAGGTAAAACATTCTCTATCATATTACTCTAAGATTTCTACGATTTCAGATTAATGTAATACACACCAGTCACCATATATTTGTTCTTGCTCTTTCTGACTTCCCCGATCCTGCATTGGAATTTTTTAAAGATTGTTAAGTGTTCCTCAATATTAGGGTTTGTCATCGCTTCCTGTTATTCCCTATATTGGTTCCACATTTCCTTATACCCTGAAAATTCTGGTTTGTGTTAATAACCCAACAGGGAACGAGAAAGCTTATTTCATTTTCAAAGTCTTGTATTGTGTGTTTGAATTCCGTTATGCTTGGTAGAGGTTCTACCCTAGCTTAATTATTCTGTGGTTTTAAATATTCGATACCTCCCTGTATATTTATTAATTTTCTGTAAAAGTTGTGGGTTCTCTTCATCTGAAATTCAATGGTACTTCTAGACTCCTATTGTGTGATAAAAATATAAGGGGATACCCTCCATATTTTGTTTGTCTCTTTTCTACTTCAAAACCATCCTCTGTATTAAAGAATTTATTTCATTCTGTTAGAAAATGAGTATTTTTCTTAAAATAGGATGTTACGATGTTCGTTCCTTTTGAATGTTTACAATAGTGGTTTTCGTGGGAAAAATCCAGTTATGTAATTCTTATGTCTGCATTTCTGAACAACTGGTTCCTGATTATGAGAATATACAATTCCGATCTTGTTATAATTCAAATAAATTCATGCCTACATTAATATCATTGTTTTATTAAGCGACGAGTTCTCTCCAGATCATAAAGATTCACTGTGAAGATCATATTATACGATGTATAATTGCAAACCCTTTTCCTTTGGATTGTTGTGAGATTTACTCATTATTGTATCAAGTATTTTTGTAACAGGATCGTTACCCTAAGTCCAAATACATTATTCATACTTTGGAAAGGGATCGTAGTAGTCATATGATGCCACTATGTGTAAATAATTTGGACTCTAACTTGATTCAAGTAATTATCTATAAGTTCTTGGTTCTTATATTTTTGTGTTTTGAAACTTGTCTATTGCATTTTCCTTCAACGTAAATAGAATAAAGAGGTAGCATATAGAGGGTAATAGAGCCCCTCTGTTCGACATGCACTGTACTGTGCGAAGTTTTTAGCATATTGGTTATTAAGATCTTAAAGGTTTCTTCTTGTTTATTTACCTTATGAAATGTTTTGGTTAAATTTTTGGTTACCATAATCTAATTATGGGATCCCTGTTTTACTTGCGAGGGTACCCATCAAATAATTCTAGATCCACTTCTCCCCTTTTGGGCCTATGGAAAATTTTCTTAGCGAAGCCAATGGGAAAGCACCAACACCAACCTCAAGTTAAGCGTTTGTTCGTGTATTAAATATATATTGTTTTCATTTTGTGAATTTGTCTTGAACATTACTCTATATTCAATATTTTATTTTCGTCAATTTGTTTCATAACTCTGTTTACTGATATTCTTGATATTTCACTTATAGGACTTAATCGATTTGAGGATGTGGATTGATGAGGTCACCTCACTCGAAAGGTATTCAAGTTTCATCTTGCGGAATTAAAAAGAAATAACCTTCCAGGTTCGGTTTAAAGTGATACAGGTTCCACCCTAGGATACTATTATTGTGATAGTTTTATACCAGGCTCCTATAGATAGTTGGTTACTTGTATCTTCAATTCTTAAAGGAAAAGACAAAGGGGAAACCCTATATTGAATACAACATCACTATTTAATGGTTATGATCGCATGTGCTATGTAAATCTTGAAGACTCGTTTTAAGTATCGTACCAACTTTGTAATAGGTACTATGTTTTATGTATTTATATCCCTGAACATTTGTTGCTGGGTTACTGTAATGAAAAAGGAATGTAACTTCCCGTTCCATTAATATAATTGGATTTAATGGAAAATACTTGAAATCCCAAGTTGTTCAAAAGTCAATAAACAACTTTATTTGTATTAGATGTTTTTGTTGCTCTGGAAATCTGTATAGGCATCAACATATATATATATATATATATATATATATATATATATATATATATATATATATATATATATATATATATATATATATATATATATATATATATATATATATATATATATATATATATNCACTCCAAAATTTGGTTTGGTATTTATACAATTTAAATATTCCTTAAGAAAATATCTATCTATCTATCTATATACATATACATATACATATACATATATATATGGTATAGGTTATGCTTATCGCGGTGATACTTATGTTCTGTGTACATTTATTGCACCCTATAAAAGCATACACAGTTATTTACTGTAGATATGTGCTTAAGATTATTCAACCTGTAGAAATTTGTAATAAATCATTATGCATGCTTACACTGGAATCTACATTCATACTTATACCAAATATTCCTAATATCAATAATAGATTGAAATGATTTTTTCTTTTATATTATAGTTCAGAGAGTTTTTCACTAGAGCAAGAAATTTTCACACATTAATCAACAACTATCACACAGTAACTTTTGTAACTCTACCCACCGAATAAATTCAAACTGTAAAGGATTATTCTATAACTCATTTCATTCTACCAGCGATTAACCAATACAACAATTCATCAAAGAGTAAGCAGATGTACATATATGAACAAAGTGTTGGGACAACAAATGCAATAACCAAGTTCCACCCAACCATAGAACATAACAACCAAACTACTTTCTTTGTTCACCCTCTAGCCTGACCATGAATCCATAAGGGAAAACTCCAATGCTCCTCTTTCGTTATAGTCCTATTTCAGATCATACAACTCCCCTTCCCTCACACTCATTACAATGGTCATAACAACAAGTGATATCCATTCTCAACATACTAAACAATGTCCTGCCTCCTCCCATATGCTCTATATGCCAAAGCATCTTGTGCCTAGGTCTTTTCTCCCTTTGGGAATTTTCGCAGCTTTACAAATCCCTAATTTTCAGGGGATGCCAATGGCCAAATTCCTCATTTTCCACTTGTAAAATTCAACCCTGAGGTAGTTTAAGCCTCTTCCCCACTCATGGAGTCATGGTCAACTGATTTCAACCTAGCTGCTCCATTTGTCCCTCAACAATTAATATAAAAATATTTGTCTCTTACAAGTGTCATAATCAAAGAGTTGGTTGGGAAAATAAAATCTTTTCCAAACAATTAAAATAATTAATTACAATTAATCAAATTCCAAATTTGGAATTGCCATAAATGGCAATATAATTTTCCAAATTCAAATTTACCAAAAATGGAAATAAATTCCTAGGTGCATACAGACTTTAATAATTAATTATTTTGGGGGATATTACATCCTCTCCCCCTTTAGTACAACATTGTCTTCAATGTTTGTCCCTTTATTGGAATAGGGTTGGATAATATTTTTGCAAATCTTCTTGTAATTCCCAAGTGGCCTCGTCATGACTAAAGTTCTTTCATTGCACTTTTACCTGGAGGACGAGTCTATTCCATAGTATTGTTTCTCTCCTATCCATAATGCACAAAGGATCTACTTGGAAATTTACTTATGGTTCCACCTGCACCGTGTTCCAATTGATCATGTGAGTAGGATCATGAACATATTTTTTTAACAAAGAAACATGAAGTACATTATGAACTTTCAAATTTGTAGGAAGCACAAGTTGATATGCCACGGGTCCAATTTGAGCTAAGATCTCGAAGGGGCCACAAAATCTCAGTGCCAACTTTGCACAGTTTCCTAGAATTAATTAACTTCTTCTTGATTTAACTTTTAAATACACATGATCTCCCACTTGAAATTCCTGGTGTCTTATTTTGAGATCTGCGTAGATTTTATATCTGTCCCATGTTTCCTTTAAATTCTTCTCTACTTTTCTTACTGTTTTCTTCATTTCTTGGAGCATTTTTGGTCCCACCATGAGCCTATCAATTGGGTTACCCCAGCTAATCAGAGTTTTACACTTGTTGTCGTACAATACTTCAAAGGGGTTCATCTTAGCCGATCACTGATAACTGTTATTGTACACAAATTCCACTAAGTGTATGTATTCCTCCCACTTAGTTGGTTTCGTCCTGACATAGATTCGTAACATATCTTCAATGATCTGGTTTGTTTGTTCAGTCTTCCCATCCATTTGTGGATGGTATCTTGTGCTGAAATTCAAGTTAGTATTCAACCCTCCAAACAATTCTTTCCAAAATGTAGATGTAAATTTGACATCTCTATCCGAAATCACCATTTTAGGAATACCATGCAGTCTAAAAATTTACTTCATAAATATTCCAGTGATGTTAATAGATTTATAAGTAGATTTCACAAGAACAAAATGTGCATACTTGATAATCCTTTCAATTACTACCATAATTATATCATTCTTTTTTTATGTTTTAGGAAAACCTGTGATAAAATCCAATGATATAGTCTCCCATTTCCATTATGGTACAGGTAGAGGTTGCAACAGGCTGGCTGGGTGCTAGTGTTCAGCCTTCACCTGTTGAAAATCTAGGCACTTAGACAAGTATTTTTTTGTCTCGCCTTTCATATTAGGCCAATAAAACAACTTTGTCAATGTTGTTACCATTTTCTGGTAACCCAGATGACCAGAATATGGCTTCTTGTCTACTTCGTCCAAAACTGTTAGCTTTAATTCAACAAAATCTGGTATGTACAACCTGTTTTTGAATCTTAGAAGAGCATTTATGTCCAAACTCATATCTATTTTGTCTAAATTTTTTGCATTGTTTTTTAAATCTTCCACTGTTTTAATGTATTTTTCATCATTATTACTTGCATCCTTTATCCTTTGTTCAATGTCACTTTTTTCCCTCCTAATGTTTATCTCAAAGAGCCCATGAATTCTTCTACTTAAAGCATCTGTCTCTTTGTTTTCCTTACCCTTGATGTGTCTTACCTCAAAATTAAATTCACTCAAGAAGGCCAACCATATTGTTTTCCTTGCGTTAAGATCTGATTGACTAAACAAGAATTTCACAACACTTTTATCAGTTAGAAACATAAATTTTCTACCCATTATATAGTTTCACCACATTTTTAATGCATGGATTACAACTGCTAATTCCAATTCATGAGTGACGTAGTTTCGTTCATTCTCTTTTAATTTTCGTGACTCGTAACAAATAACTTTCCCTTCTTTAGTTAGGACACCTCCCAAACCTTATTTTCTCACATCCATGTAGACTGTGAAGTCTTTATCCAGTTATACTACCCTTAAAATGGCTGCAGTTGTTAACAATTCTTTTAACTTATTAAAATTGTCCTGACATTTCTGTGACCAAATAAACCTGGTTCCCTTTTTCTGTAGAGATGTTATAGGGTATGCAATCTTAGAGAATCCTTCTATAAATCTGTGGTCGTACTCGGTGATTCCCATGAATGACCAGATATCCACTACATCCTTAGGGATAGGCCATTCCATGATGGCTCTTATCTTGTCTTGGTCGACTGCAATACCCTCTTCAGATATTACATGCCCTAGGTACTTTATTTTCTTTTGGTCAAAGTCACATTTGTCAAATTTTGCATACAATTTGTGTTTTGTTTAAGTTTGTAATACTATCCTTAGATGTTCTTCATGTTCTTCTTCTTTTTTCAAATACACTAGGATATCGTCAATAAATACCAAAACAAACTTATCCAAATACTGACTGAAAATTCTATTCATTAAACACATAAATGTTGTTGGTGCATTAGTGAGACCAAATGGTATAACAACAAATTCATAATGTCCATATCTCGTCCTGAACGTTGTTTTACTTATGTCTTCATCCTTTATTCTAACCTGGTGATAACCAGATCTTAAATCCAACTTAGAAAAAATCTTTGCCCCTCCCACTTGATCAAACATATCATTGATTCTGGGTAGGGGATATTTATTCTTAATAGTCATTTTGTTTAGCTGTCTATAATCAATGCATAATCTTAGAGTTCCTTCTTTCTTTTTAACAAAAAGGATTGGCGCTCCCCATGGTGAGACACTTGGTACGATGTATTCATTGTAAATAGTTCTTGTAGTTGAATTACTAACTTTGTTAATTCGGGTGAACTCATTTTGTAGGGTGCCTTAGATATAGGGGTTGAACCAGGCAACAAATTGATAGAGAAGTCTATCTCTCTTCTTGGGGGAAGTTTAGGTATTTTGTCTACAAACAAATCTCTAAAGTCATGTAAGACGACAAAATCTTCTAGGCTAGGTTTATTTTCTTTTTCCAATAGATTTGTCACTTTGATAGCATAAATCTGACAACCTTTACTCATGCACTTCTTAAATTGCATTGTTGAAATCTGCCTAACTGAGACTGGTTTTCATATGCCTTGTATTTTCCTAACAATGTTGTTTTTATCTCGCTAAGTGAGTGATTTTTAATAACAATCCAAAATTGATTTATGCCTCTCTAACCAGTCCATACCAATAATTATATCGTAAGACCCTAACAATAGAATGTTCAGATTTAGCTTTGTGTTGTGACCATCTAAATTGAGTTCACAATCATAAATGAAATCTATTACTTTTCTTTTTTTGCTTGTAGCTAGTTGCACTAGCCATTATTTTGTATGCTTTACTTTCTTAAGCTGGTTTGAATCCATTACACTAGGAGAAATAAAACTCAAAGTAGCTCTTGGATCAATTAAAACAGAAATGTGATTATTATTAACTTTACCTTCAACTTTCACTAAAGTGGACTAGTGATCATCTTGTCGGCCATATACAACTGCATTGATTCTGTGTAGGCTTCTGCCCACATCTCCCACTGTAGATGCTTCTTGCAGGTTGTGAACCATGGTCCTTGCTATAGAAGTTAAACAAGGATAGTTCCTCCTTAAGTGACATTCTCCACATTCCCAACATTTTACCGAGTCTCTGGGGCTGTCCCCAAACTTCTTGGTTCCCAGATTGACTGATTTACCTCCCTCTTGGGTGTTTTGGTTATTGGAGTGGAAATATTTCCTTGGGAAATTTTTTGCTGCATTTTGGAAAGGGGTTGGTTTATAGCCCTTCTTCTACTGGTTCATTCTGTCTTGTTTCTTATCTTTCCAATCCTTGGGAAGTTCAGACCATTATTTGTATTGATCATAACACATTCGAGATTTTCTAAAAAATTCTGTTAAAGTCATGGGGTTTTCGAACTTGATTCTATCCTTATAGAACTGTGGTAAGCAACTTAGGAACCATTGGATTTTTACTTTGTCTTCCTGGATATAAGGCATGAACCTTAATAATTCTAGAAATTTGTTTATCAGGTCATCCATAGTCATTTGACCGAGTCATAGCTCATAAAACACTTTGGTCTTTATTTCATAGTAAATTTCTTATAAACACTGTTTCTTAAAGTATTTCTTGAAATTCGACCACTCCATCTATTTTTCCTTTAAGCCCTTGTCCAACTTCAGGTCCTACCACCATAAACTTGCCTTTCCTTTCAGGTTATAAATGGCCATTCTGACCTTCATGTTGATAGAATAATTGTAAATATGGAAATACTTTTTTATGTCCAATAACCATGCTTCAGCCTCCTCCCCTGTCCTAGATTCTCCGTCAAAGGTGGACGGTTTGATTTTCTTAACATAACCTTCTAGGTGGTCCACCTATTTCCTTTTTCTTCCTGTGGTTGTTTTGTTTTTTGCCGATGGTGTGCCTTTGGAAGATTGTTCTCGTTTCCTGCTTCAGGACCAAAAATTTTGGAGGCTCTTTTGCTAACCTCTTCTTCCTCGTTATTGTCTTTTGGGATCTTCTTTGTTACTATGCTACGCAATAGTACTTCATTTATTTCCTACTATTATTTTTGTGCCTTTTTCAGTTTCTCATTGTCTACCAAACTTGCAGTTCCACAATAAGGTTTCTCATGGTTTCCAGAACTAGGGTGGCGAAAATTCCTTCATTGTTCTACCGAGGCTCTCCAGGAGGTCCTTTCTCGCGATTCTCCTCAAGTATGATCTCCTCTTCATTCTTTGTTTCCATTATCACAACAAAAATAAAGGTTTTATGTTTGTAATAGTAAGTGTTTTGTTAGTTTTTTTTCACTAAACATAAAGGATGTACTAAACAAAAAATTTTGGCCCTGTTTAATATCCAAGTGTTGTAACCTTTACTCTGATACCATATGTAATGTTCCCCAAATTTACCAAATAATTTATTTTTTTCTTAGGGACATCAAATCTCCTTTCTCTTCGAAAAACTTATTTTGAAAGGCATAAAGTTATTATAAGTAGGTAGTCATCGTCACCATTAACTTTCACAAGGTTTATGTTTACCACTTTATTGATACAACTAACTGCCATTATAAAAGATTTTAACTCTGGGTTATTTCATTCTGCACACTAATCACATATATAATAGTCAAGGGTAGCTTTGTCATACCCTAGTCTCTCAATCACTAACGTTTATAATTATTGATAAGAGTATAAAGGGGTTAACGTTACACTAGTAAACTTCCCTAACATCACAATTGTCTCCATGCATAAAACATTAACGTTTATATTTGTTAACGCCTTAATAATATTGAAACCCTCTCCATACATAACATTAACGTTTATATGTTAAAGTCTTACTAGTATTCTACCCATCTCTTAGCATGAACATTAACGTTTTATACGATTAGACCTTATTAGAAATACAACCAATTTCTAGGCATAAACGTTGCTTTTAACATAAAGGATCTATATGAATTTGGGTTCCATCAAAGCATACACCTTTATTGAAAAATTCATAGGCCTTAATATGGTGGATTTACATTTTTTTTAATTGTCTAAGTAATAGAACTTGTGAGAAAAAGGTCATGATTAAACTTATCACCACTATTAACACAATACTATAATTGGTTAACGATTGGGCATTGTCGACAGACCCAATGATAAAAGCCGTCCTTCTGAATTTCATTTAACATTAAGGAACCATATGGGCAGACCTTAACTGAACAAAATACTGGGCTTGATAACTGAAAATATCCGTGCCCTATCTGAGTTGTCTTCCCTTGCAATAACTTGGTATCAAGTTGAATGAGGGACTTGTCAGACCCCGAATTAAGACCTCTTTCTAGTCTATTAATGGTTATGCAAGGGTACCTCCCAAGGGAGTTCGCTTGGCCACCATGTCCAATGTAAAGGATGCAACCTCCCTCCTGTCACATGGCAAGGTACATGATTCATAACTATCGCTATTATTCCTCTCCAATATGGGTTTTCTAGGGTTAATGTTTCATTCTCCTTCGACTCTATCTTTTGCGAAAATGCTCCAGTGCTACCCTGTGATAATCGACTTGGTGAACATGGCCTGAATCGTGTAGTTGGGATCATCTTAGGTAGGAAGAAAAGGATAGGGAGAGTACTGGTTGGATGCTTCCCTGAACCAGGTAAACAACTCTCTATCATATTACTCTAAGCTTTATGCAATTTTAGATTTACGTAATAAGCACCAGTCACCATATATTTCTTCTTTCTCTTTCTGACTTCCTCGGTCATGCATTGGAGTTTTTAAAATATTGTTAAGTGTTCTTTAAGCTTAGGGTTTGTTGTAGCTTCCTGTTATTCCCTGTCTTGGGTCCCCATTTCCTTATACCCTACGATATAACTTTGTATCTCTACGAAACTTTGTAGTAATTTCTGGTCTGTGTTAATAACCCAACAGGGAACGAGAAAGCTTGCTGCATTTTCAAAGTCTCATACTGTGTGTTTGAATTACATTATTCTCGGTAGAGGTTCTACCCTATCTTGATTCATCTGTGGCTTTAAAGATTCTATACCTCCCTGTATATTCATTAATTGTCTGTAAAGATGTGGGTTCTTTTCATCTGAAATTCAATGGTACTTCTAGACTTCTATTGCATCATAGAAATATAAGGGGATACCCTCCATATTCTGTCTGGATCTTTTCTACTTGAAAACCATCCTCTGTATTAAATAAGTGATTTCATTCTGTTAGAAAATGAGTATTTTTCTTTCAACAAGATGTTATGATGTTCGTTCCTTTTGAATGTTTACAATAATGGTTTTTGTGGGAAAAATATAATTCTGTAATTCTTCTATTTGCATTTCTGAACTACTAGTTCCTGATTCTAAGAATATACAATTCAGATCTTGTTATAATTCAAATCAATTCATGCCTACATTAATATCATTGTTTTATTAAGGGACGAGTTCTCTCTAGTTCGTAAATATTCACTGTGAAGATCATATTATACGATGTATAATCGAGAACCCTTTTCCTGTGGATTGTTGTAATATTTCTTTGTTACTGTATCAAGTATTTTTGTAACAGGCATGTTAGCCTAAGTCTAAATACATTATTCATACTTTAGACATGGATCCTAGTAGTCATACGATGCCACTGTGTGTAAATAATTCAGACTCTTACTTGATTCAAGTAATTATCTATAAGTTCTCGGTTCCTGTACTTTTGTGTTTTGAAACTTGTCTATTGTATTTTCCTTTTGCGTAAATAGAATAAAGAGGTAGCATAGAGAGGGTAATAAAACGCCTCTCTTCGACATGCACTGTACTACACAAACTTTTAGCATTCTGGTTGTTAAGATCTTAAATTGTTCTTCTTGTTTATTTACCTTCTGAAATGTTTTGGTTAAATTTTCAGTTACTATAATCTAATGATGGGACCCCTGTTTTACTTGCGAGGGTACCCATCACATAACTTCAGGTCCACTTCTCCCCTTTTGGGCCTGTGGACAATTTTCTCAGTGAAGCCAATGGAAAAGCACCCACACCAACCTCAAGCTAAGTGTTTGTTAGTTTATTAAATCTATACTCTTTTTATTTCGTGAATTTGTCATGATCATTAATCTATCTTCATTATTTAATTTTCGTTGATTTGTTTCATAACTCTGTTTACTGATATTCTTGATCTTTCACTTGCAGGAATTAATCACTCTGAGGATGTAGATTGATGAGGTTACCTCACTCTAAAGGTATTTGAGTTCCAACTTGCGGCATTAAAAATAAATAACCATCCAGGTTCTGTTTAAAGTGATACAGGTTCCACCCTAGGATGCTATTATCGTGATAGTTTTATACCAGGCTGCTATAGGTAGCTGGTTACTTGTATCTTCAATTCTTAAAGTAAAAGACAAATGTGAAACCCTATATTGAATACAATTTCACTATTTAATGGTTATGATTGCATGTTTTATGTAAAGATTGAAGACTCGTTTTAAGTATTGTACCAACTCTGTAATAGGTAGTATGTTTTATGTATTTATATCCCTAAACATTTGTTTCTGGGTTACTGTAATAAAAAAGGACTGTAACTTCTTGTTCCATTAATATAATTGGATTTAATAGAAAATACTTGAAATTCCAAGTTGTTCAAAAGTCAATAAACAACTTTCTTTGTATTAGATGTTTATGTAGCTCTCAAAATTTCTATATGAAGCAACATATATATATATATATATATATATATATATTCTGGTATTCACTCCAAAATATTGTTTGGTATTTGTACAATTTAAATATTCCTTAAGAAAATATCTATACATATATATATATATATATATCTACAGATATGGTATAGTTTATGCTTATCATGGTAATACTTTTGTTCTGTGTAGATTTATTGCACCCTATAAAAGCATACACACGTATTTCCTATAGATATGTGCTTAAGATTATTCAACCTATAGAAATCTGTAATAAATCTTTTTGCATGCTTATACTGGAATCTACATTCATACATATACCTAATATTCCTAATATCAACAACATATCGAACTGATATTTTCTTTCCTATTGTGGTTCGGAGAGTTAATCACTAGAATAAGAAATTTTCACATAGTCATCAACAACTATCACACATAGTATCTTTCTTAACTCTACTCATCGAATAAATTCAAACTGTAAAGGCTTATTCTATAACTCATTTCATTCTACCAGCTATTAACCAAAAAAACAATTCATCAAAGAGTAAGTAGATGTACATATCTGAACAAAGTGCTGGGACAAAAAATGGAACAACCAAGTTCCACCCAACCATAGAACAAAACAACCAAACTACTTGCTTCGTTCATCCCCTAGCTTGACCATGAATCCATAAGGGGGAGCTCCAATGCTCTTCTTTCTCTATAGTCCTCTTTTATATAAGATAATTCCCCATTGCCTCACACTCACTACAATGCTCATGATAGAAATTGATATCCTTTCTCAGCATACTATACAACTTCCTGGCTCCTCCCATATGCTCTATATGCAAAAGCATCTTGTGTCTAGGTCTTTTCCCCCTTTGGGAATTTAGCTTTACAAATCCTTTATTTTCAGGGGCTTCCAATGGCCAAATTCCTCATTTTCCACTTGTAAATTTAAGCCTTGAGGTAGTTCAAGCATGTTCCCCACTCATGGAGTCATGGTCAGCTGATTTCAACCTGGTTGTTCCATTTGTCCCTCAAAAATTAATATAAAAATATTTGTCTCTTACAAGTGTCATAATCAAAGAGTTGGTTGGGAAAATCAAATCTTTACCCAACAGTCACAATAATTAATTACATTTAATCAAATTCCAAATTTGGAATTGCCATAAATGGCAATAATTTTCCAAATTCGAATTTTCTAAAAATGGAAATAAATTCCTAAGTGCATACAAACTTTAATAATTAATTATTTTTAGGGATATTACAGGTACTAAGTGGCTAGACCAAGATAGTGGTAAGTTCCAAGCCCTCACTGATAAACTGAATCTAATAGTTATAGAAACTAGAAATGGTATCTTCACCTGACAAGTAGATTATATCATTTCCTCATCTCAGAATCACTTTTGTTGGAGGATCCGATCATCAAATCCAACATCCTCCCGAAATCGGGCTCGGATCATTGGATGGTATCGCTTTATCTAGAAATTGCGACCATGCCCATGCTTAAACCGTTCATATTTCAGAAGTTCTGGCTCACTCACCTGGACTTTCAAAATCTCTCAAAATATTGGTGGGAATAAGAAAAAATAGATCATGGCACACACATGTATAAATTTCAACAAAGGATAAAAAATGTCAAGGCACAACTAAAGAGATGGAATAAGAATGTATTTGGGTGAAATCACGAAGGTGGGTTACACTTTCGTGACAATCGGGTCTCCAAATTTTCGAAAAACCATTTTTCGGCCGAACTAAAAAATATTTTCGGCCGAAAGATGTTATTTTCGGCCGAACTATTGTTCGACCGAAAACATAAACGTCAAATCGAACGGAGCCATAACCGGGCCCTCGATTTGCGTGTAGAAATTTGGTCGGCCGGATATTTTTTTTCCGGCATTAGTGTTTCGGCCGAACTATTTTTCGGCCGAACGATCTTTCGGCCGAAAAATAGTTCGGCCGAACAATAGTTCGGCCGAAAGATGTTTTATATAATATCCACACATCGAAGACACAGGGTTAGAAACTTTTTTGGTTGCGAGAGTCAATGTTGCAGAGGTCTGTGTCGCCGAGCTGTTGCCGAGCTGTTGCCGAGGTGTCGTCGAGCTGTTGCCAAGCCGTTGCCGAGTTGTCACCGTAAATTTGCAGGTATTTTATAATGCGAGTTTGCGTTTGTAATGCGTATGTAATTTGCGAGTTTGCGTTTGTAATGTGTATGTAATTAGCTCCGGAATTCTTTCGCTACGCTAAATAGTGTTTGTTTGTAAAAACTGGACTATGTAATTTGCCGAGTTTGAAATGCGAGTTTGCGTTTGTAATGCGTATGTAATTTGCGTTTATATGCGAGTTTATATGCGTATGTAATGTAATTTAAATGCGTATGTAATTTGCGAGTTTATATTTGCAATTTGCGAGTTTATATTTGCGAGTTTAATTTGCGAGTTTAATTTGCAATTTGCGAGTTTATATTTGCAATTTGCGTATGTAATTTGCGAGTTTATGTTTGCAATTTGCGTATGTAATTTGCGAGTTTATATTTGCAATTTGCGAGTTTATATTTGCGAGTTTAATTTGCGAGTTTAATTTGCGAGTAATGCGTATGTAATTTGCGAGTTTATATTTGCGAGTTTAATTTGCGAGTTTATATGTGAGTTTATATTTGCAATTTAAATGCGTATGTAATTTGCGTTTATATGCGAGTTTATATGCGAGTTTGTATGCGAGTTTATATGTGAGTTTGTAATGCGTTTATATGCGTTTATATTTGCAATTTAAATGCATATGTAATTTGCGTTTATATGCGAGTTTATATGCGAGTTTGTAATGCGTTTATATGTGTTTATATTTGCAATTTAAATGTGTTTGTAATTAGCGTTTGTAATTTGCGTATGTAATTTGCGTTTGTAATTTGCGTTTATATGTAATTTGCGTTTGTATGCGAGTTTGCGTTTATATGCGTTTGTAATGCGTATGCCCCTATTTGCGTTATATGTATGCCCCTGTTTGCGTTATATGTACAATATATGTATGCCCCTGTTTGCGTTATATGTACAATATATGTATGCCCCAATTTAACAATATATGTACAGTTATATGTACAATATATGTATGCCCC